>JAOCZO010000004.1:262351-551381 GCA_026413255.1 Fereydounia khargensis | reverse complement strand
ACCCTAACCCTAACCCTAACCCTAACCCTAACCCTAACCCTAACCCTAACCCTAACCCTAACCCTAACCCTAACCCTCCGGCCGTGGACGGTACTGCAACATCCAACCCTGGTCGTTGGTCTAACATCCAGCCCTGTAACAGTAGCCTGGCAGTTTAGCTCACCTTAAAGTCTTGGACCGTTGATTACTAAATGTATTTTGAGGACAGTGGGGCTTGAAACAGCAATTTGACGGGCTGAGGGCGGCACTGAAGAGACTTGGTTGACAAAAGACAGGAGGAAATGTACTCAGGCAGTCCCCTCTTACGTCCAAAACTAGAAAATGCTCGTGTGTCTCGTAAAAGCATGTCTGTAGCGGTGAATCTGTGCGATAAGGATTCATCTGGGCCCAAAGACGTACGGAAGCATTGGGAGCTACAATAAGAGACAGTGGCAAGACAAGGCATGTGCCAAAGCCATGCTCCGTGACTGAAGCCTCCGGCAGCCGAGCCTAAATCGTCGCCTGACGACCGGATTCAAGCTGATCCGGTACTAATGAGTGTGTCCGAGTCTATGAAGCACCCGATTTCAATCCAATCCGAGAATCGCGCAGATGATCAAGTCTGAGTAGCAACCGAGCTCAGTCCGCTCCGGAGCTATAACCTCCAGCCACTGCCCTTCGGAACTTCCTCAGACTCGGAGCAGCCAACAGGCTCACCAGACTGCAGACCACAATTGGCATCCCAATAGGCCGATGAGAATAGCTCTATCGGCACTTGTCCTCTGTGCCGTTGCATGAATACCTGAAATCAAGTAGAATTGATAAGGCGGCTCGGTAGCTCATGCGTCGGCACTCTCGTCTCAGCGCAAGAAGACCCACTTACTTTGCCCTTTCGTACTTTCTTTCTAGTCTGCAAATGAGCATGGACCGTGACTACTGCTCCAAATTCAATCAGTCTAAGTCGTAGCGTGAAGCGCATGTGCTGTGCAATTCATGCTCGTTGTGGATGAGAAAAGCAAGATTGAAGTGGTAGTCAACGCTACCCCAATTCCTTTTATTCCTAAGCTCTGCATTCGACTTTCCCACGGATTCCCTTAAGCTATTGTCCCTTGCGTTGCTTACTTGTTGTAAGCAGACATCAAAATGTGCCAATATACGACGTCCCTGGCGGACCGACGTTGGTTGGATCGCTGACAGTGACCTTGGAAGGTGGGGCGACCGAAGCAGCAACCACTTTTTCGCTTGATCCTTCCGTGTAGTTTGAGAGCTGCTTCAGTAACTTGTCGTAGGTAAAGTATCGCTCCAGTGAAGCCGCAGCTTCTGACATGTCCACTGGATGAACGCTGGACGCGGGAGTATCAGGGATATTGGTTGAGTGACCCGACTCGGATTCTGAGGGGTACCTTTGCTCATATCGTGTTGAATGCCGTGCAAAGCGGCTATCCCGGAACAGTTCCGAGACTCTCGCCCACTCCGAGTTGTGCGAGTCATGTGAGGACGTCGATTGATCGCTCGAGAGCTCCTCGATTTCCACGCGATCTTCCGATTCGCGCCGTGGTGGAACCGGCACAGCGACTCGAGCCGCTGAGGGTTCCAAGTCATGAGACGGTGCCAGATTGACCTGAGCTGCAGCCGGCTCGGCATCGTTTGGAAGAATAAGTGTCTCTTCTGCCCCGGCGGGAACGTGAGTAGCGCCTTCATATTCTTTTGCTACCTCGCGAGTCTTACCCCACGAATAGTCGGTCATATGCAGTGCTGTATAGACGATCACGAAGCAATCCATTGCTGCGGATACAAAGATGAGCATGGTAATTCCAAGGGCATACCTCGCCCGTTCCGTTCCATTGATTGGCATCCATGAAATGCTGACGATTGTGTAAAGCCAGGGAATGACCACGAGGCTGCTGAGTGCGACCAGCATTATCCATCCAGTGTGCGAGATGACTGCACTGATAAAATGTGCCAACGTTCCGAGAATAAAGAAGTGCAAAGTCCAGTTCATCAAATCGACAAAGGAGCAAATCCTTTCCCAGAGATTTTGGCCGCGCCCAAAGACGGTGATGATGTTATTGGTCATGGATGAGAGAGACCATCGTCTTCGCTGCGAAAGGAAAACCTTGAAGTTTTGAGGAGGGTCAGTGAAAGCGTGCGCTGTCCACACCATCCTGCTTGTCTCATAAGGTGTTAATGTGAAGATCAGGGCCATGTGATTTCGATCTTCGCCACCAAAAGCCCGAACTGCAGTGATGAGGCCATCGCGATCTTGAGGGTAATAGCCGAAGAGATACCTCATGAGTGTGTCGCCACATGTTGATTCGCGCACCTTGAACAGCTGACAAGCACCCGGAAGACAAGTGACTTGATGTGTAATCTCGCTTTGATGTAGTCGGCGAAGGGCCTGACTCTTGAGGTATTCTGCGTGCTGGAACAGGCTCCAAAATCCAGCCTGTCCTGGCTTGAACCGGCAACGTACAATACCTGTCACTCCAACGATATTATCTCGTTCCATGGCTTTCTTCATCATCTCGGATGTGCATTTTGGATGAAAGGTCGTGTCCGCATCGGCACCGACAACAAAGTCAAAATGATGTATGCCAAACGTTCCGCACGTAGTATGGAAGAAGGTGAGGAAAGCTTCGCTGAATGGAGTTTGACGGGCATGTGTTCGGAGGTTAAACTTGTGCAACAGAACTCGCAAAAAAATGAGTGAGTCCCTCTTTCCGTGGTTACTTGACTTTACCACGACCATGAAAGGCACTCCACGGTACGTTCCGGTTCTTGTCTCGATGCCAACGTAGTGCCGCGTCCAGGATTGGTATCCACGGTCAAAGTTATCGTGCGTGTTGACGACAACCTCTTTGCTGTCGTAATCAAAGATGTCCTCAAAAAGGATCTGGTTGGTCTCCTTTGCTGCATCGGCAGCCTTGACGCGACCGTCACAAATTACGACCAACAGCCGCTTGTGAACGTCGAGCCCTGACTGTTTCACGAGCGAGTCCAGGGTACTTGTGATCTCCTCTTTGCTTTCGCTGTAGCATGGAACCACAAATGCTAGCGTCTTGCTTGAGAACTTTTTGCCCTTCTCCAGATCAAGTGCTTGTCGACTACGAGGGAAGAGTATTGTTTTAAGAGTTTGTTGAACGTACCAGCCCAGTAGGACAACCACCATGACCGAGTTGACAAAGTTGGCAGCCCCAACAATGGGGACAAAGATGAACCATAAAGGTGTCACCAGCCAAGTTGCAATAGTCAAGCCTAAGTTGGCAATGAGCATGAAAGCGATGATGCTCCATTTTGTTAGAGATCGTCTTTGCGTGCCATTGAGCATGATTCCGGGGAGAGATCGAGGTAGTGGAGGAGAGTCCAAACACGATGATTGGCTTTGCAGTCTTATACTTGGCCCAGGTTGCTAGAAGCGAGTAAATGGAAAATTCTCCAATCAACGTGTGGAGAAAGTGAGACTCGGAACAATCGAAGCACATTCACATTTGGATGAGAAATCAGAGCGGGAGGGCGAGCGTGCTTCAGAGGTGTGGGGCCTGACTTTGGTCACGCAAGCCCTTGTCGAGGTGGACAATTAACCTAGATGCGATGGAACGGAACTCACAAGAAGAGGGCAAACGGGATCAACCCTCATTTTCTTTGAGTTGTTGTGAGCAAGCCTCGTGGATCATGGATAAGACGAGACGGGATTGACTGAATCCATTTGCGTGGGAAACAAATTGAGACAGAGGTGCTTGTTCAGTAGATGGGAGTTGGGCGAGACACAGCACGAGAACGCGGGGATGTGCAGAGGATTTTCCATTCAAGCTCCGCGTCGATGCTCAACCTCCCATGACGCTCCTGTCAACTACCGCGTTAAACACCCAGAAAACACCGCCTTCCTCAACCCTGCTCACGTTCTGTGATGGGGTCCAGTCAAGTACTGTACAGTACTGTAATGTGTGATAGAAACCGCTAGCCGCCCCAAGAGGGTCGTTTGAAATGGCGTGAAGCATAGGTCAACCAAACAGGAGTCAATGAAGCGTGTCAGCACCGCAAAGGAGATGCTGTAAACCCCAATCCATTTCCGTTGCTCTGAGCCAGGCCACCGAATCCAAAGCAGTCTCCGATCCTTCGGGCCCCGGGGACACCTAGCCGGGGCTCCAGAACGTGCGAATAGCAGAATCAACCCTGCAAAGCTGAAATCGTTCACGGGCTTTTGCCATCATACTTTGAGGTAGAGTGACTCAGAGACTACCAAACGAAAACTGTATCTTTGTTCCTCGTGCAACCCGTCTGAGCTAGATACGCTCTTTGACTGTCAGGCTGGAAGCCCTCCCGCCGGTTGTGGCTCTCTGGTCCGGCAAATCCTGACTGAAACCACCAGCACCAGATGGTCCAGACAACATGTAAGATACCCACGCCTTTCCGCTGCACCAAAAGTGAGTCAGAATCTACAGCTCGTGACCCGGACGTTCGTGAGTCCCATCCAGGATTACGAATCATGCTTGTTAAGCAAGATATCCATGAGAGACTGTTGGTTTAAGGCCTTCGGTCTAGAGACACCCCACCTGCTACAGCGGCTCTTGACTGTAATCTTCTCTTGTACTGCCTTCCGTGGCTCAGATCATACCGCGGCCCCCCTTGACGCGGCCTCCGGTTCCTGCGGTCCATTTCTCTTCGAGCATGTTTCAAACTCTCGCCGCTGCGCAGCGGGAACGGTCCAGGGTCGGGAGATATCATGGTCTCCTGAAGAGCTCTTGAGAGGCAAAGGAACGTTCCCACTTGGCTCGGTGAGCTGTGTCTGCGCAAAAGCTGACGTCTTTTGGCTCGAACAGCCAGTGGAGTGCCCTTTCTGGTCCGATAAATAGGCTTAAAATGTTTTCCTGTACAGCTTTCCACATCTGAAGAAACCTAAACTCTTCTTGTCAACTCGAGACGATACGAAATCACGTTCAAGCATGGAGTGCCTTTCCGAAAGACGTAGACATTCGCTTCCTGCGTTTGACTTGGCTCCTTCCAAGTCAATGCCGACGTCGGATGATGAGGCCTCAGACACGACGACACCCTTATCATCAAGCTCGTCTTTCCTCGACAGTCCCACTCCCTTAACTCCCCCGGAAACTTCCAGAGGCTTCGATCACGAAGAGGACCTAAAGAACCGATGCGAAAAAGATTTCGAGCTGGATGAGCCTCCGATGCAGGATTGCGACTGGGACCCGTTTGAGTTCCAACCCATGACACGTAACCCGTCTTTGGTCGTCCTGAAAGACAGTCTGGCGCCGTCTCCCAAAATAGGCCTGGAGGAAGATCTCAAGTCAGAGCTAAAGGAAGACGTGGACGTTGGAACATGCCCTCCTCAGCGTCCCGAAAGGGTGTTGGTCTGTGGGGTGGGTTACGTTGGCACCCATCTGGTGGAGCGTTTCTCGGCGGTGTACAGGACTCATGCTTATGATGCCAGCCCTGCTCGACAGCGTCAATTGCGGGGAATGTTCGCCAAAAATCAGAACGTCCAAGTGATCTCAAGCACAAGCCACAGACCAACATCCGAAGAGGACAAGCAGGAACATTACGATCTGGTCCTGATTTCGGTACCCACGCTCCTTCTCGAGGACGGCAAGGGCATTGACACTCGCCACATTGAGGCAGCGGTTGCAAACACCAAGCATCTGTTACGACCTGGCTCGACAATGGTCATCGAGTCCTCTGTGGGCGTCGGCACTACTCGTCATCTGCTGGGACCGCTTCGCTCGCAGGGTATCTTGATTGGTTTCTCACCCGAGCGTATCGACCCAGGCCGCAAATTTCCCTTGCCAAAGGACATTCCCAAGGTCGTAAGCGGTCTAGACTCGGTCTCGCTTGCACGAGTGGTTGAGCTCTACGGAAACGTGTTCACGACCATTGTCCCAGTCTCAAAGCCCGAGACTGCTGAGATGTGCAAGCTATACGAGAACTGTTTCCGCATGATTAACATCGCCTACATCAACGAGATCTCGGATGCCTGCGAGGCACTTGGAATCGACGTGCACGAGGTAGTCGAAGCCAGTGGAACCAAGCCATTTGGGTTCATGAAGTTTAGCCCGTCCTTAGGTGCCGGCGGGCATTGCATCCCCGTGAACCCTTGGTACCTGCTGTCTACGTGCAGCCTGCCGCTACTTGAGCAGGCTACTTTGCAAAATCGCAGAAGACCGCGGGCCAAAGCAGCCGAAATTAGCAAGATCGCTGAAACCGTTCTGGCGAGTCGAAGGGACGTCGCTCGTCATTACAGGTCGAAAGCCAAGGTGTTGATCCTGGGACTGGGCTTCAAGGAAGGTGAATCATCCTTGTCGCACTCGCCTGCCGTCACGCTGGCTGAAGAACTCGAGTCTGGCGGAGTCGGAGTGAGCTACATGGATGACCACGTTGAAACAGACCGATGGGAACGGGTAGCGAGCTCGGATCTATTCCCATCATGCGGGCACAGGTCGCCCTTCATCAGCAGAGATTGTGCAAGGCGGGTAGATGACGCCTTTGATGTGGTGGTAAGCGTGCACAAGACGAGTGACGCGCAGAGAGAGGTGTTGGGATACATCAGTGTGACCCAGTGGATTCGTTTCTGTGCCTGAAGAGGCACTTGTTATGTTTTACTCCTCTTTGTTTTGTCTTGAACGCTGTTTGTCTTGTATTGTTTGTTGTGGTATTGCATTGTGCGAGTCTGGCAAGCCAGCTAACACAATTGCTTCGAGTGTAGAGAGTACGGTACGTCTGAGCATGTGGCGTTCATTTGTTCAGTGCGACAACGCAAATCACGCGTAAATGACTCTTGACTCAAGTTGAATGCATTGGTAATTGACAGGATGAGTGTGTCTCAAACGGGAGTACCCGCTCGCCAAGTCCGCCTTTGCCACAGGATTATCCAGGGTCTCCTAAGGGTTTGTGCATCAACGGGACCGGGGTCTTTGTTAAAGACTGTCTCAGGCTCCCGAGGTCTTTGCTCCAGCGAACGGGACGAGGTGAATCAGGCCCCCAAAAGCGTTAAACAGCCCTAGCCCGCCCGTGCCTCTGCAAATCACGACATGCTCAGATCTTTTCGACCTGTCAAGACGCGCTCCTGCGTCACCCCGTCCCGCCGGTTCCCGTGTGAGCGGCAGCTGTGCATAAGACGAACTCCGACAGGAGCTGCCCGATAGTTTGGAACTCCTGGGCCTGTCACCGTCGTCAACCAATACCGCACGTTACAGCACTGTATCTTTCTCACAGCGGAGCCGTGTCCCCGGTCTCAGCATGTCAACTGGGTGCACACCCGTAACGAGACGACAAGTTGTACCGTCCTTCCCCACACTGTTTGCCCACAGTCTAGTAGAGACCGAGCCAAGGTTGGTCAACCTCTTGCGTCTAATCTGCCTGAAAGTTCTCTTAAATAGGGCCGCCAGGCGTGCGACGACTCTGGCCTAGCCATTTCTCTACAATCATCCATGAGACTTAACCTATTCAGCAGTATTATTTTCGTACTCTCCTGCTTGACGCTTGTTCAGGCTCACGTGGGCAGAGGTGTTCCCGGCTACGTTCCTCTGAAGCCGGAAAGGCGTCATGCTCTACTTGCCAAACGTCTGGCGCAGCAAAATCGCCTACCCCTTTCCTTGTATGAACCTATCAGCCTGGAGCGGCGCAAGTGGAAGGCCCGGCCCTTAAAGACGGATGAGATTGCCATGGCCAAGGTCATGGAACCCGAAAAGGCTTGTGAAAAGTACAGACATCCAGTCCTGGAAAAGCTGATTCCACTCGTAAGTTGTACATCGAACTTTCCTTTGAATGATATCCCTCATAGTGCGCTTTGTTTACGCAGAAGTCATCATGTAGTACCCCAAAGTTCGAACAATTGCCCAAATTGTTCCCACCGATCGTGAAGCGTGGGCCATCTTCAACCAATTCAAGGACGATATTCCTCAAATTCCACAGAAACTCGACATTGGAGGCGAGCAAGTGCTCGTACCTTACGATGATGAAGCTGATCCAGACTGTTGGTGGAGTGTCAAGCATTGCATTCTCTCAAAGAATCCCATCATTCCTCCCGACACTTATGCTTGCCCCGAGGCTAGGACTTTCGGTCTGACCTACGACGATGGACCGAATTGCACCCATAACGCCCTGTACGACTATCTCAACGAAGTTAACCAGAAGGCAACGATGTTCTTTATTGGGTCGAACATCATGGTATGGCCCCTTCAGGCGCAACGTGCCATTGTAGATGGACATCATATTTGTTTGCACACGTGAGTAGCGCGAAAAAGGAGTATGGACGTGATCTGATGCTCGCTCGTGGCATCAACGGTAGCTGACCTTACTTCTACTCATTGGTCTAGCTGGTCGCATCCGCATATGGTTCAGCTCACGGACGAGCAGCTCTTTGCCGAACTCTACTACTCGGTCCGGATTGCGCAAGACGTCATGGGGGTCACTCCGACCTGTTGGCGACCGCCGTACGGGGACATTGATGACCGAGTGCGCTATGTGGCCTATCGGCTCGGGCTTGAGACAATGATGTGGAAAAACGACACAGCCGATTGGCGAAGTCAACCCACTGGCGATCTTCCACCCGAGGAGGTGAAAGCCACCTATCAGAGCATCAACAATGACGCCAAAACTGGCAAGTTTGACCAAGAGGGTACAATTGTGCTTTCGCACGAGTTCTCCAAAGCGTCCATGGACATCGCGATTGAGGAACTCAGGTCAGTGCAAGAAGCTTTTGATCATGTCATGCCCATCTCGGCTTGTCAGAACATTACCAGACCCTATCTGGAGGACAATATTGTCTACCCGGACTTTATCTCGTACAAGAATGGAAACCTACTGCCGATTGGATTGCCAGTAGGCGGATACATCAAGGTGACCAACTACACGGATAGCGCCATCAATCCCAGAATCTCCGAGTTACCTTCGTTCACGCAGACTCGAGCGATAGTTACAGGCCTCCAGCCAGAGTTTACAAGCACCGTGTTCCCAACGCAGGCTTTTGCAGCGTCGGGGAACCAGACGTACGATCCTGCCACTCTGAAGGCGGAACAAGAGGCGCATATAAAACGTAGGAACAAGATTATCATCATTGCCACGGTTGTCGGAGGGACCTCTGTTCTATTCGCCTTTTTCACTCTGCTGTTCTGTTGCTGCTCGCGAAGGGGACCGTCAACGTACCCTGCGGCGTCGGAATGCGCCAGCTCGATCTCAACACTTCCCGTTGGTCAGTTTGTTGAAGAGACAAAGGGGTTCGGAGAGGGGGAGAACGACGATTACTTTCCTCCCATCTCTGCTCCAATCAAGCCTGGACAGGTGCCTTGGATGTGGAAGCCTCCAGGCAAGTAGAACACGGAACCAAGCTGAGTGCTAGTGGCAGGAGCTTGTCACCACCAGACACTTGCCTCCCACGCTCTATTCATGCACGCGGCCTTTATTACAGTATCGCTTTCTTTCTTTTGTATTCAACTCATTGTAATTAAGATGTGATCAAAGACGCGCGTGCATAGAGTAAAGGACTTAAAAAGGGTGGGCGGCCGAGTCGGCTCTGAGTCTCAAACCGCGTTAGCGCATTCGTCCAGCAAGTTAGCTGGTTTGATGGCTTTGCTGGAGGGCCGGCTGACCGTTAGGGAGCAGGCAACTGAGCCACCAGGCGTATTGTACAGTAGCTCTCTCGCTCCCCTCCACACAGTCCTCTATTTGCCTACGTTTCTCCATTCATCCTGGTTGGCGCTCACAATAAATAATGTCTTATCCTCCCTTTCTCTCCATTGTCACCATCTCCATCCGAACTCAGAATCCTGTGTACCTGTCGTCCCGAAGACTAGGCACTCCTTGGCGAGATGCACATTGAGCGATTAGCTCGTGTCACCGAGTCCATACAATGCCATCCGTCCTGCACCCCACCATGCACTGTCTGCCACACGGCTGTGTTGCCGCGGGGAAACGGACGGCGTCGATGACGATCAGCCCGTGACATCGACTCGCCACTGTGAGCGAGACTTCTTCCCGTGTCTCGAGGATGCTCAATCACATGCAGTACTCATCCTGTGATAGGTTATCCTATAAATGTCCTCGCCCGTGACCTAGACACAGAATGTCGTCCCTTCAGTCTCAACCATCCCCGCCGCCATGTCCCAACAGGAAGAGTACCCGCCCTGGGAGAACCTCCACCGTCTCTTTGACCTTCCTGATCCCCCGGCCGCTTGCATGTTTTCTTATCACAAGGGCCCACAGTATCGTGCCTGGCTGCCTGATTTTACAGCATCTCCTGATCCAGTCAAGGATGTCATCATCTTTACCAGAGACGTCCTCTGGCCCCATACGGAGCGTTGGGTCTACATCCAATTCAAAGTGATCCTCGCACTTATCGCGTGCCTCATGCTCCTTGTCATTAGTATCATGATCAGGAAGATCAGACAGCGCTCCTTCTGGATCTTTCACAGACTCGTCCGTCCTACCGCACCTTTATCGTGCCCAACTCTTTGGTCATTTTCTCTCTCTGCGAACTTCTATTTGCCTGTTGCCTTTTCATCTGGTGCGTCTTTACACAATAGGCCGATGACACGACTGTCAGACACTGACTCTCTCCCTTCTTTTTCTCACTTGCTTTCATACAGGAACTGCTATTTGATCTGGCTCGTTCAATACCGAAACGACACTATCCACCACATTTATCTCGCCTTGTGTTGGATCTGGTACCCGCTGAGCATTGGATTCATCCTCAGCACTATCGGCCTTGTTTGTGCTCGCCCAGAGGCCTTTTCCTCTCTCTCTCCGCAGCGAGGCAAACCTCCAAGCCTTGCTCTGCGCCTTGGCGTCACACCCACCCTCGTCAACTGGTTCCTGCTGGTTCTCATCCCCCTCGCAGTTGCCGCGAGCATTGCGGTACCTTCCGCCCTGACGCAAAACAAGTTTTTGCGAGACTACTACCTGTGGCGTGATCACCAGAGAAACTGGAACAATGCCACCGAGATATCCCGCCAAATGCTTCTTGACACACAAGAGGTCTGGTACGCTAACCTTGAGGCCATGTATCACCTCAGCGTTTGCTTCACCATCTATGCCGCATGGGTCCTTGTCATCCTTGTCCTCAACCTGGCTGCGTATTTACCTCTCACCTGGATGCTCTTCAAGCAGCTTCGAACATATGTGGCAAATTCTCGCTCGAACGGCTCGGGCCAGGGAACTTCGCGAAGGGTAAAGGTCAAAATCTCCATTCATAACATTATCTCTCGCTGTTCCCAAGTACTCGGCTCATCTTCCTCGTCATCAGACATGGAATCACAAGCGGGTGCTTCGGATCAACTTCACGCAACTTCCATGTTCTTCACGGAGCAAGAGATGCGTGATCAAGAAACACCCAGCCATCTCTTCTTCCCCGCAGTCAAGCCATCGACATTTGATCGTGTAAAGCCCGGACTCAACGCGCAAAGACGCCAGGAAGAGCACGTGCTCAAGCTCTTCAAGAGCACTTTCGTACAGTTCTGTGAGTCACGACCCGTCAAGTAGCTGAATTGGGATGGACCTCCTGACCAAGCTTTCATTCAATCAGGCGGGCTTATCGGCACCATTGTGTTCTTCTTCAGCCTTGCCGTGTGGGGTGCCGTTGCTTTCTACTCTGAATCTGAGCGCAACAATGCTGGATTGGTCTTCAAGAGAGGCATGCTCACGGCTGACTATGCGACATGTGTTGGATTGGGAACTGTCTCTCTCTCTTTGCTCTTCCGCACCTTTGATCACACGACAGTAATCCCCTCACCAAAGCCCAAGCCCAAGCCTCATCCCGAGTTGAGCACGTCAGCCCTATCCACCCTGCCTCCAGGACATATTGTGCGGTCGCAATGGCCCGAGCCTTTGTCGGAACCGACTCCCAGGGAAATGCCCATGGTAGTAATCGAACGAACGTATGAAGTAGAGGAGATCTATACGGAGGATAAGTCCTCAACTGATCGGCTCTCGACACGAACCTCTTGACCTCGGAGATGAGTCCCTTTCCCGTACTCTTCGAAGAGAAGCTACTGTATACCACGTGCCCCGTCTTGGAACATTTTCGATAAAAGTACACCGGCTCAAACTTTGCCCTTCATTCAATCTCATGCAATACGAAGTCCGACTGAAGCCCGAGTGCCAATTTAACTGCAATGCTATGGGTCGATCAACACAACTTGACCCGTCGAGTTGCGCTGTGCGTAGGGGTGGAACTACTCCATGTACACATTGGTCGAGAGGGTCAAGTACGGCGGAGGTACAAAAGGAATGGGCGCGGCCGTTGTTCAACCGGAGATACGAGTGAAGGGGGACACTCGGTGCCAGACTTCGGTGTGATCGATCTCACACGCCATACAGCGGTACAGTACACCGAACAAGACCGTCGCCGGCACCATAAACATGAAGTGGCTCATGACTGTCTCCCATTTCTGATGGATTAATTGGCCTCTCATGACTAAACTTCAGAGCAGCACAAGGAGAAAGGGTGAGATGGCGTGGCGGTCTCCAATCTGGCAACTTGGGAACAGGCTCGCAATGCTTTTGATGGGAGACCAAGTCCCTGAGATGCTACAGGACCCACATCAATGAGCCCGCAACCACGGGCATTTGGACAGGTGCAGTTTGATGGAGCTTCGAAAAGTTCTGGTTTCAAAGAGGCTATGGGAAAAACCCTCATAGAGGATAAAAAAACCCAGGCCGTAAGAAAGAAAAGTAGATACAGAACACGTGGAGAAGTGACGAGAGTGCTGGATTGCGCTTGCGCAACAGACTGAATCAGCTTATAGTGTGCCTCCGTAATCGGTGCACTTGCTTTCGAAACCAGTGCAGTTATCAATGTAACACATCCAGCTTTGGTTTCCTTGGTATCCGCAATAGCCCATCGGATTCTTCCCGTTTATGTCCATGTAGAAGCTGTAGGCCTTGGAGGTACGATCGTTGACGTCTGAGTTAAAACTGCAAGTTGCGCAGCCGCTGTTCTCGATCTTGCTGTTCAGAGCTGCAGCCTGCTGAACAAGGTGCGTGACCACCATTACGAGACCAGGAAAAACAGTGAGGTGATGCAACTTCATGGTTGAGGGCTGGAAAGCGCAAGGTTGGGACGAGAAAGCAAAGTATGAAGGGTCAGCAGCAGTATCAAGTTAAGTAGAAAAGGAATTACTCACGGACAACTTGAAGCGGGCAGGAGTGGTGCTGTGGGAGAGATGAGGAGAAGATTCGTAAGAGGACGCCTTCACGAAGCCTGGCTTACATCCTTCGTCTTTCACTAGTAAGGCAGCCCCTCCAGAGGAAGCACAGAAGTGTGCAAGACTGAAGAGGTGCAGTTGCATCACCTTGAGGCGAGGGTTCCACCGGCTGGAATGAAACTCTTGCGATTGACTTTGACAAGGCAGTGTCCAAGCAGAACAGTTTCGGGCAGGCTGAATTGCTACGCTCGTCGGGCTAGCAAACATCCTCAATCGCAGTGGGCTCCGCGTTCTTATCAAGTTACGCCAAGGGTTCCATCCGAAATGAGCCAAGGCTGCTTTGGTTGATAAGGATGCAAATGAGGAAGTCTGCGCTGGCTTACAATACCTTGCTAGTCTGAACGACGTAGTAAAGGAAACGAAGAGTACAAATGAAGCCAAAGCAGTGATACAAGCCGCAATATTGAGCAGAACGGGATGGCGCCCGACCTTGTCACAAGCACCGACGAAGGTTGCTCAACAGGCGCATGTACCCAGTGCAAAGACCGTACGATGGTGGAGGACAGGCGAAAGGAGCGGACGATGGGCAGTACCCACCCAACATTTTTCGAGCGCAACCGCTGGGTTTTGGGGGAACAGAGTCGTCAAGAGGGACCAACTTCATTAGCGCCATTGAAGCGTTGGCGTGAATGCGTCCGGTGCCACCGTGGCCAACCATACATGAAGAGGGCTAAGGGCGGAACGTGAACCGTCTGCTTACCTCAGGGCAAGAACCTGTTGCCGAGTACTTGTATGACGGGATGCACTTATGAGAAGCGGGGCGGACGGCCTCTGAGCTGATGTACTGTACTGTACTGTACTGTACTGTACTGTACTGTATCAGCCCTCTGCCGGCTTCATGTCTCAAGCCACCATGTACTCCAGCGGGCAATAGAGGTGGAAAAGTCAAGTCAAGGCAAACGAGCAGAATGCCGCGACATCGTTGCACTCGAAGAGGACGTGCCACAGACTTGACGAGGTCCAACCTGCCTCAAAACGACGCAACTTTTGTATTGTGAGCACGGCACGGAACATTTGGCTAGAAATACATTTGTGGGACCAAACTCTGGTTCCAATCGGCAAGAGTCATACTCAAGGGAAGACGATGAGCGGGACGATTGCGGAGAATGCGGTGGAACAAGCAAAGTACCAAATACTTTTGGACGCAGGTGCGCCATGCCATCCAATCGATGGTTGCAACTCGCTAGAACTCGTGATCAAACTCAAGCGGATCACGGGCCCGAGCTGGAGCTGCCGATTCACGAGGCGCTGAGGTGGCTTGAGGTATGCTGGAGGAGCTGCGGGCGGCGGCGCCGCGCGTATCATAATGCGTGCGAGTAGGATCCTCAGGCCCTTCCGAGTCGAAACTTGTGCGGCCTTGCTCGTGGAAGGGATGGGCGTTCTCTTTAGGCTGAATGTAGTCAGACTCGCCGAGGGCGGAGGCAGAGACAGCGTGTCGGTCCTTTTTGGAGCGGAAGGGAAGCCTGGACCTCGTTGAGCGAGAGCGCGCAGAGGCGTCGGTGGGGAAGCTGGGAGACTCTGAAGGCTGAGGAGCGTTGATGTACATGTCCGGGTCTACGAGCGGAGGAACAGGGGTCTCGAGGCCAGAGTTGGACATGGACAGAGTACTCCTACTGCGCTCGGGTGCTGCCAGCCCATCTTCATCGTGGCGGTAGGTGTATGGGTTACCCTGGTCGTCGTAGAGAGTGCGATGCGGGTTTCGATCATTGTATCGGCCGACCCATTGGCGCTTCTTTGCCTTCTTCTTGTACGGCGTATCGTCTACGAGACCATAACGTATCGCCCATTTGGGGGTGCGCGCTTTGTTGTCGTTGTTACGTACGTTCTGTATAAACCAATTGTGTAAATGCCCTGGAATGTAGCCCGCGATTGTCATGAGGATGTTGATGAAAAAGTCCTTGCCGACTCCAAAACGGACGAGAACGGCGAGCGGGGGAACGAGGAAGCCGAGGATGATGATGATGAGGGTGGCGCCATGGTGACGACGTGGTGTCCAATCAATCTTGCCGTTCTCCTTGCGCGGGATTCCGTTTCGCAGAAGCTTGGACATGGTGGCGTAGCTGGTCGAGAAAGTGATGGATGGGTGTCTCACGCGTGTCGTAGCACAGAAAGATGATGGGCCGATTATATACTGTGATTGATGAGAAGGATTGAATGGGAGAGGGGTAGACGATAAAGAGATGGAAATGGAGGTGATGGTGATGTGGCTAGAGATGGCGAACTGGATGTCCGTACGACTGGATCAAGGATACCAAGGTCTCAGGTCTTAGTGGCCACGTCCCTCAGGCTACCCTTGTGCATGCATGCATCGACCCATGCGAGTGGGGGAGACCAAGGTACTGTAGTTTGATTCGGGAGGACGTTGAGCCGAGTGTGGCAGGATGCATGGCAGGTGAGTTGGTCGGTCATCTCCAAGGCGCTTGATTGATTGAATGATTGAGGCCCAGCCAAGCCAAGCGAGGGGAGGCAGACACATGCAGCACAGCACGATGGCCTCGCACAGCCTGTCCACGCTTGCAGCTGATGCCAAGCCCTTGCGCGCTAGCTTTCTGATTGACCAAAAACCAGATCCCCCATAAGGCAAGACGAGGATATATTTGTGCCCGCTGTTCGCCTTTACCGCCCCGCCGCGGCCTCTGGGCAGCCACGCAGCACCTGACCTGACCTGGCCGCGTGTTCTGAGGTGCATGATGCTGTCATGGCGCGTCGTCCTCTTCTACACCGCCGCACAGCGTTCTCTCGTCCTCCACATACTGTACTGTACGGCGCAGAGCTCACGATTGCAATACCTTCACGATTAACCTGGCATGCTTTTGAAGGGAGAACGGAGGAATCATCACGTAGAACACACAAGAGGGGATTCGGACATGGCATGGTGCAAAGATGTAAATATTACACGTGCAACCCATCAGGTCATCTTGGAAGACGGTCCGACGTCGCCAAGTCCCTTTAGCTTCTGGAGTGTTCCTTTGCGTTCAAGAGAGTCGGTTTTCATGACTTCTTTCTCGAAGCTCTTGAGTGCTTCCTCGCTTGTAAATTGAGGAGAAAGCTCTATCAAACGATCGTACACCCGCCTAGCGATTCTTT
The DNA here is from genome assembly GCA_026413255.1 of Fereydounia khargensis. Classification (NCBI taxonomy): domain Eukaryota; kingdom Fungi; phylum Basidiomycota; class Ustilaginomycetes; order Urocystidales; family Fereydouniaceae; genus Fereydounia; species Fereydounia khargensis. The sequence goes on along the minus strand of JAOCZO010000004.1, from coordinate 535,107 downwards.
GAATGGATACCTTTCCAGCAGTGGCAAAGTCCAATTGGGGGTCTATCGTTCTCAAGTGCTCTTTGAATCCTTTTTCCCATTGGTCGTTTAAAATCGACATCGCAACGTATTGAGCCGAGTTCCGACCAGATGGCTTTGGGCCTTCCAACATATTGGCCCATCGGTCGGCCACCCTGACGTTGATTGCTGCGTAGCTTTTTCGCCAGAGATTCTGAAGATACTTATCCAAGCTTGGACTCAGCACAGCTTTTCGGGGGGCACTGGGTATCTCGATTTCCGGTAGTTCCCTCTGAAGCCCTCGAACCAACTGTAGCTCATCCCAGTTATCGCCGCGGATGGCAAGCTCGTGGGTCAAGATGTCCAGATCGTGATGGCGGAGAAAGAGGGGAAAGGCGTCAGGGTTTTGTTTGAACCAACGTCGGACAGCGTCGGTCAGGCCAAGCTCCTCCTTGATTGCAAACTCGGCCACATGCCTCGGATACGCTTCCATCCGTCTAAACTCTCCCTCAAGACCGACCAAGGGTGAAGGGGCAATGACAGTGGATGCTAGCCCGACAAGAGCACCAATTAGAAGAGCATACGTTCGAGTGGCGAGCTTCATGTCAAGTCGACTTGAAATGTCTGGAGGAGGCAGAGCGAGGACTGGGTGTTAGTGTTCGAGACAGAGTGCCATAGGGAAGATGGATGTCCGATTCGGGCGATAAGAAGACGGTCAGCGGTATTATAAGCTTTTGCTTGTGCATCACAGGCTGCAGACCTCGGAGGAGTTTGTCAAGCTGAAGCTCCGAAGCTAGGATCGTTGAGGCCGCCTCAAACGTCCGCACCGAGCTTTGTACAATGGCAGCACGAGGCTTTTTTTAAACCCGGAGATCCTCGAAGAAGATTTCAGATGCCCGAATGGATTCTCAGAGCGCTGGGGTGGCGTCTGCTTTGAGCATCGAGACGATGATGGAGCGGTTGTGACTTTGGGTCGTCGGAGGCGAGCTCGGCTATCCGAAGAGGGACTTGGAGCCTTGAGGATAATGAGCTTCTCGGCCTGAGCTACGAGTGCCGCCGCTCCGGAGCAGCTGCGGCGTCCCATTGAAAGGGATGGTCCGATTTGATCAATCGAGTTTGGCGCTTCGATGCACTAGGCGTCCTTGCGAGCCTGAGGCCAGAGGAGCGAGGCCATGCATACAACCACTCGAGACCCTGATGCCTTTTACACTCTCGGAGGAATGGGGGCCGTGAGGGAAGCTGGCTGGGGCGTCTGGAATTGGATGCAGCAATTGCCCAAGCACAAAGTGAATCGAGAGATGCTTCACTACTTCAGTGTAGAGCTCATGGATATAGAACGCATCCGATCAGGCATCAAGAAGGTAACTTACTACCAGCAGAATGTTAGGGAACTCAAGAAACAAATGCAGCGAGCCTTTGATGATTTGGAGAAGAAGGGAGGCGAAGCGGCATCGAGTGGAGGGGCCTAGTCTCGTAAGACAACTCGTATCTTCATCTGCTCATGAATTGCTCCAGACAAAAAATCACAATCTCTTTCTAGGCTTTTTATCGTTCGAGTGTCATTTGCGATAACTTGGATTTGCAAGCTCCTGATAGTGACCATTTGCTCCTGAACCGTAACCTCTAAGCTCGTGCTCCGTTTCCGTGTCGAAAAGCGTCTACGCTCGTTTGTCTTGTCTATCGTCTCAATGGTGAAACGGATTGCGAAGATCTTTGTCTGCCGCTCAGAAGGCGTCTTCCCTCTCACTGTGGTTAGTGTGCAAAACCTCTTACTCAGCATTGCAAGGCACAGTTCCTATTCTTCTTCGGGCTTGCATCGACTTTTGTTTGAGTGCGGGCGTGGAGCATTGCATCCTCGTTGCGGTACACACTGTTGGTCATGCTTCGGTCATCGGCTTCGAGAATACAAAGGTAATCATGCTACCCGTCACCTTGGCCATCTTGACCTCGAGCTTGGCTTGTCGTGCACCTTTGATGATAGCATCGTACGTGTCGTTCTCGTTGTCAAAGATGCCCAATCGGCAGAGACCATTGGAAGCCTCTACAGCCGCGGTGTGGAAGTAGATGTTTGTGAAGTCCCAAGAAGAGCAGTGAGGCCCGAGAGCCGTAGATCCAATGATAGAGCCTCCAGGCAAGAGGAGCTCAGCCATACCTTGGAAGATGAGCCGCATCTTTTCCTCGCCAAGCTGCTTGGGTGTAGGTCGCTTGCCAGTGTTGGACGAGGCGAGCCGTTCGGGGTTGCGCACACAGTGAATGACCTGGTTCGCTACGACAGTCTGGTAGCGCCGGCCTCCAGATTTGGAGAGAGCGTCTCGGACCGAGTCGAGGTTGGTGATGTCGGCAACCAATTTGCGGACAGTGGGAGGGGAAAGCTTCTCCGGGGCTACGCTAGCCTGGATGCCTGAGGATGTGAGACGCTTTGCAAGCCGCTTCCAGTGCTGCTGGAGGCTATAGCTTGTGTATTCGAGGGGCAAGGATACAATGTCTAGCACGTCGTAGCGACTGGGTTGACGCAAGAGCAAGGACCTTTTGGAGATGTTGGCGAGTGCCTTGGACTTGCGCGCAAAGTAGCCCGATCCTGGACCGAGTTCGATAGTGTTGTCCGTGACAAACATTTCGTACACCTGGTTGACCATGTCTGGGCTGGAGCGCCACATGAGGGGCAGCTGGAGGTACCAGAGGAAGTAGTCATAGCCCCAGTAAGCCTGGCGAGGGTACTCGTGAGGAGCCAGCGCATCGAGTGTGGGTGTTTGAGCTCGACCCAGGAAGCGAGAGAGACGAAGGAGGAGCTGCGCAATGACCACGCTCAGCTGGTAGAGGAGGAGCGAGACGAGGCAGACCAGGCGGGCGTAGAGGCTGGGCAAAGCGCCAGGCGAGGCGGCCTGAATAAACTTTGCCGACATGGTGCAAGGCAAGGCAGGCAGGTAGGCTGAGCCCAGCCAAAAGAAACAAGCACAACCAGTGACGATAGAAAGAGAAAGCAAACGGCCGAGGTAAGAAGTGCGCCGACGACAAGATTTGAGTGTGCCCACTGGCGGTGAAAACGCACACGCCAGGCGAAGCGGTGAAAACGCACACGCCAGGCGAAACGCAGCCAATTGCAGATGCGGACGTGTCGGATTCCCTTTCACCTGACGTGTTGGTTGACTGACCGAAAGGCTGCTGGTGGCTGGTGTGTTGAATGGACCCTTGCGCTCGAGCGCTTTTACCAATCAGCTACCGTGCCTCTCCTCTTCGGTGCTGTCATCGTATACTGTACCCGTAAGCTCTTCGGAAAGGGTCCGAAAACACACTACACTGACGTTCGGAACCGGTGCCCTCAGATGTTCGCTTCGCCTTCCGAAACGGGGTGTCGGAGGGTGACCGGAGTGGCACTGGACCGTGCGTGCCCTTGCCCTCCACTCAGGCAGTGAAAGAGGAAGAGAAAAAGAAAATCGTCCGGAGCTGCTGCTCGGCACTTCCACAGGCTGCCCGTCATGGCCAGGCTGGGCACCTGGGCGGCTCCTTGGGTCGCGTTGTGAAAACCAAGTTGGTGAGGGTATGCACCCCGCACTTGGCCGCTGGACAGCAACCGGCCGTGCCGTGTCGCCGATCCATCCAGGCAGTCAGTCATTCCAGTCTATGCTCGACTCGAGGTTTGGGGCACACTCCTAGCTTCAGTACAAATATGTGACTTTGTCTTGAAGCAGTCACATCCCCCCTTTGTGATCACCACACACACACTCATACATCACACACAACTCAGCCGTCATGTCGCAGCAACTCAGCTCTCTCCTCAACCAGGTGCAGCCCCACTACAACCGCTTTTCCCAGTCCAAGGCATTCATCCCTGCGCTCGGGCTCGCCGGTCTCCTTCTTCTGCGATCCGCCTTGGCTCGCAACGCCCGCCGCAAGGCAAAGAAGGCGTGGTCTGACTGGAGCAAGGAGGTTGTCATCGTCACCGGCGGCTCGAGTGGCATCGGCGCTGACCTCGTCCGCCGCCTCATCCAGTCCGGCGCCAAGGTGGCCATCCTTGACATCCTCGAGCCCAAGTCGATCACTCTCAACCGTGAGTAGCCAGCAGACAACCATGCTTGCTTCTTGTTTCGACCGCGTACTAACACCCCTCTCATCGCTACAGAGCGTGTCAAGTTCTACAAAACCGACCTCACCAACCACGAAGACATCCTCAAGGCCAAGGAGCAGATCAACAAGGACCTAGGCAAGGTCACCGTCCTCGTCAACAATGTGAGCAGAAAGCATGACCGTTGGTGTACACGCACCTTTCTCCCTCTCTCTCCTCCGCTGACTGGACTTTCATGATCTTTCTCTTCCCTACAGGCCGGTGTACCCAACGCTGGCGAGCACTTTATCGCGAACGATCCCAAGCGTGTCGAGCTCACACTCAAGGTCAACCTCATCGCTCACTTCCACACCTGCCAGGCATTCCTGCCCGACATGCTCAGAGCCAACCACGGTCACATTGTCACCGTGGCCAGCATGGCCTCCTTTGCCACGTGCCCCACCGCCACCGACTACTGCGCCAGCAAGGTCGGCGCTCTGGCTCTCCACGAAGGTCTCAGGAACGACCTCGACCTGATCTACAACAAGCCTGGTGTGCTCACGACGTAAGTGCACAACTTTTCGACTCGTGATGACACTCTCCCTTTCTGTGCTACCTATTTCTGACAGAACTTACCTCACTGACCCCGAAAACAGCGTCGTTCACCCTTACTGGGTCACGACCCCCATGACGGACAAGCTCTTCAAGCCTGAGCTCTATAAGGACTTCCTCACAGCCGAGCAGGTCAGCGCTGCTATTACTGATGCCCTCTTCTCGGGCCAGTCTCAGGCCATCTACCTCCCTCACCGCATGAGGTCTGCTGCCATGCTCAGAGCTTTCCCTCATTCTGTCCAGAACTGGATCCGCCGCCGTGCAGGCAGGCAAATCATCAGCATGTCCCGGACTATGAAGCCAATGCCTGAGATCTAGGCGCAAGATTTATGCTAGACCGTACATTATTGACACTTCACGGAAAGCACTGGATAACTAATCAATTATCGTAAACTTACAAGCTACTGTGACCAAGAAGAGCGTGACGGTACGGCAATGAAGTGTCGGCACTCGTATAGGCACTGACAAGGAATGTGAGTGGTGACGGCAAGAAGAGATTGGTTCCTGAGAGGATCTGGGGATCTTTCCGGCGCATCACGATAAGTTATGTGCGGATGGTAGGCTCTTGACCCGCTTCCGCCGGATTCCATCACAGAACAATGTGGCTGTGTTCACATGAATTGAAACACCGACTACAACAGGCACAGGCCACAGGCCTCGTTCCTTGTCCCTGTCGGGCACGTTTGCGTGACAGCTGACTGGCGAGTCGCATCAATTGGACATGGCAGTCCATCGTACATGAAAGCCATCTTTTCTGCAAAGTGATAGCAGAGCATTTTGAAGCCTTGCCGAACTCAGCAAGTCCTGTATGTCCTACATCTCCACGCGAGCTGTGGGTACAGAACAAAGCATGATAGCGAGAGTGGCTTTGCAAAAATCCAGCAAGCGACTTGCATTACCGAGGCCAGCCTTCAGCACGCGAACACTCTCACCTGACAAAGGCTTCTTGAAGATCAAAGAAAGGCAACTTTCCACCTTTCTGCTCCTGTGCTCCTAGACGCAAGCAATACCGCCTTTCTCATGACGGGAGCATAGCATAGGATAGCACGTTCTATCGAGATGCTGTAAGTTCAGGCCTCAGAAGCTGACCATGCAGCCGGGTGACTCCCCCACTTGTCGTTGCGAGTTGCAGCATCGCTTCATGGGAGGTCCCGAGGAATAAAAGTGGCACACATTACACCTGCCAAGACCCCTCCCTGGCAACTCGCCGGCTACTGAATCCCTCTACGACATGTCCAACTACTTTGTCGTGTCTTCGGACGTGACTGTCGGTCAATTGACCTTCATCCTACGTGCAGTGATCCAGATCGTTGCCTTCTTTGGGCTTACAGCGACTGGGTACCTGATCGTAGCTCATGCTCCATCAGCCGCCCCGATTACTGTCCACGATGTCGTGAACCGCCAAATGAGCTACCAGACAGCCTTTTCCTCCTCAGGTAAATGGGTCCTCAGTAAGATCTTTGGACGATCACGAAATGGTCCAACAGTATCGACAAACTTGGTAGCCGCAGTGGGCTTCTCGATGCTCTTTACGCTCTTCGTATCGCTGAGTGACCTTGGCTTCCTCGGCTTCTTCTCATGCGACGTACCTGGACCCGTGTACTATGAGCGACCTGCTTCAGTTGGAAGCATTCAGAATGCACGAGACGTCATTGCCAGCAACTTGATTAACGGAACGGATCCCAGTACAGTCCAACGCTTTAGTTGCTCTTCCGTCGAAGTTTTTACTCGAGGGGATGGTAACATCACCTTGGGAGCTTGCACCGACTGGCGCAACACTACGTATGCCGCAGATGACCTGTCATCCTTCCAACTGAACACAACAGATACCGACGTCTTAATGCCTCGAATGCTGTCTAAGAATGCAAGGCCCTTCTCTGGAGGGTACGAGAACCGTTTCATCACTTCCTTTGCGACGCAGCTCAACACAACCGCCGACATCGTAAACGGAATGGCGATCGATCCGAGCCAGAACGGTCTGACTGTCATTTTTGGTGTTCCTCACCTCCGACCTGAGCACAAGGTAGAACTCAAAAACGCCATGTCTCTAGAGATGGACGTAGCCTGTATCAACACCGGGCTTGTCACATCCAAACTAGTCGACAGCGGTGATCCAAGTGTCGACTCTTGGGTTGAAGACTTTGACCTCCGGTTCTTCGGCCCAGAGTACATGCGTGATGCGCTGAATCAGACGGTCGGGCAGATTCGAGACTACTACCGGGACTATTATGCTCAATTCCCTGTTGTTAACGGAATCAGAACATCCAACTTCAGCCAGACAAGGGTCAGCCCTGCAGCCGCCGTGCGCCAGTACATTCTCGACCGCCCAATAAATGCGACAGAGACCAACAGCACCCTCAACACCCCGACAAACGACATCCTGCGAAATTGTACAACTGCTCTGCAGAGCGCACTTGGCTTGCCGACGAGCTTCAACCGAACGAGTGCAACCCCAGGCTACGCATGTTCCCTCTACAGCTATGGAGGCTCAGTCTTAGGCTCGACTGAACTAGCGGTCGGCCTGCAAAAGTATGTTTGCGCAACTACCACGATGATCAACATGGTCAATGCAGAAGTATCTGCGGAAGTCAACGGCACGGTGCGAACCAGCGTCACCCGGGTGCCCAGTGATCTGCATACAACATGGGCCGATTACTACAGCGAGAGTGACGACGGACAAGACCATGTATTCAACGTGATGGAGCCTTATATTCGATTCACGCTGAGCGAGAACCCTCAAGGTGCCACAGAGCACTACATCCAAAGTCGATATGGATTTGGTGGCTCGTCAAGGACTGGAGCTGGAAGCAGCGGTGGTATCATTACTCTTCTCGAGAATGCTGTAAACGATTGGCTGAACAGTCTGTCAGACCCCGGATACGGCGCTCTCCCGTTGCTTTCGGAAGGTTTCGATCAAATCACGCTGCAGAGTGGCACCAAGATCACAGCACAATGGCTTGCGCGCCTTGCCGCTTCCTTTGTCCGCACCAACCTTGGCTTCAACGGTGTTGCAGCACTCGACCTGGCACCTGTGGAGGTGCTCAGTACTGGAGGCAAGATTGGAACATGCTACCATAGCGCGTACGGAGCTGGTTTCCTTCCATTGGTATTCGGTGTGATCGTACTAGCAGCGTGGATGCTGCTACTACTGTTCACCAAGTCGCTCGGACGAACTCGCCATCTGAAGGGCGCGTATGCCGGCATGATTCCTTACGCTGGCGCAGTCTGCCCAGACGACGCCAAAGATACCATGCTCTCGTGGCAAGTTGGCTACGATGCCCACGGCGATCGATCCCTCCGCGTCCTTCGACCCCTGCAGAAACACGAACCGATCCATGGCGAGCCCAATAGCACCGCTGTCCAGCAATTTAGCGCTCCGATGCTCTCAGATCCCTCGACACCCTGATCCCTGATACCAGCTTACCCCACCAATGTTGTTGTTTTTGTATTCAGTAACGGAACGGATTTTTGCGCATTTTTTGAAACCCTACACTCCTCTTGGCTGGTTTGTCTGTCGTCCGGATGTTTGTGTCGTGTCGATATGCAGTCACCTTTGGTGAATTATGTTGGTGAGAGATGGCATCGCGATGCATGTCCGCACTTCGAAGCTGCCCGCGAAGAATCCCAACACCACAACTTTCCTGCACCTTTTCCTGTCTCGATTGCTTTTGTTTGGAACCGCCTTCCCCCAGTAAATAGGTAGAAAAATCATGACGGGGCAATGAATGACAATACACTCACAGCCCGTCGTCGTTGCTAAAGACACGTTGAATTGAGCTTGGTTTTGTTTAAAGGTACTGTACTTGCGCCGAATACAAAGGTAGCACAGCGGGACTTGTCCATACTCTTAGACCAGCTGGACTGGCTTGTGGAAGGGCTCATACTCATCCTCGTCAAGTGCGTGCTCGCCCGATAGAGACTCGAGCATCTGCGAAGCGTCCATACCACCCATGACCTCGTCGTCCGTTGCGAGGACCTCGAATCCAGGGACGCAGTCAATGAGAGCGATAAAGATAAAGCTAGCACCAAAGCTCCAGGCGCCACCGAGTAGGCCTTCCACCAGCTGAATGGCAAGCTGACGAATGTTACCATCGTGCAGGACGCCTCCAACGATGTCTGTTGCGCCATCGTACGCCGCCACTTCTCGGCTCGCAAAGACGCCGGTCATCAGCGTTGCACACAGTCCGCCAAACGCATGAGTGGTAAACACGTCTGCAGGGTCGACCCACCGCCTCTCGGCTGCGATAGAGGTGAACTTGAACTTGAGCATCTGGCGCGAGAGGGTAGAGCCAATGATTCCAAGGAACAACGCATCAGTCAGTCCGACAAACCCTCCAGCTGGCGTGATCATCACGAGTCCAGCGAGCATGCCCAAGGTGGCGCTGTCCAGAGACCATTTCCCTTCTTCAAGGACTAGAGACGAGGTTCGCATCAGTTTTGCTCGTGCGCAGAAACACGAGAGTGGAGGGGGACGTACAGGTGGTCAGAATCCAGGTAAGCGCTCCGGCCGCAGCAGCCATGTTGGCAACGACGAAAGCCATGACGGCCTTAAAGTTGAGCGCAAGAGCGGTGCCACTCTCGAACGGTAGCCAGCAGCTCCAGATGAGGATCATGGCGAACAGCACTGATGCGAGCAAGTTAGCGAATGTTCTCATCGGTATGGAAGTGTTTAACAAGACGTACTGCTGCTAATGTTGTGAGGCTTGTGGAGCTTGATGTGCGAAGGAGTCCGCTTAGCCGACTTGCGTGAGCGGAACAGTGGGTTTGATAGGTACACGCTTAGCGCAGTAGCTGAAGCTCCACTGCAGATGTGGACTGGCGTTCCTCCAGCAAAGTCGAGAACGCCACTGTAGCGAGATCAAGCATGTTAGCTGAGGAATGGAGCCGTCATATAGGCGCTGAAACGTACAGATTTGCCAAAAATCCTCCTTCCGACCAAACCATGTGGGCTAGCGGGCTATTCGGGCGGTGCGAAGGTTTACAAGGATCAGCGGCTGAGATCCGATCCCGAATAGTCAAACGCTTGCTTACTTACCAATATACGAAGCTGGACCAGAGCTAAAGATATCAAGCAGAAGAGTCAGGGAGTGACTGGAAAGTTACAGAGCTGGTGAGCCATACTCACAAAGATGAAAGGCACAATTGGGAGGAGCCTACCGCGCTCTACACTACCTCCGATCGACATGGCACATACAGTGGCGCAAAATACCATTTGGAACATGGAAAAGAGAACCGCTGGGATCGTTCCGACAGGGTCAGCGCCCACGCCGCGATGGAAGGCGTACTGCAAGTCGCCGATTACGCTCGTGCCGCCAGGAGAGAAGGCAAGCGAGTAGCCGACCGCCCACCCTGATGCCATCGATCAGTATGTCCTACTCTCTCTCAATGACTCACTCAAAGCCAGCACGACTCACATTGCACGGTGACGCAGATGATGGCCAACAGGGAAGGAAAGTACGAGGCAAGACTGTAAGGAGACAGTGATCAGGTCAACTTGTAGCCTTGTGCCTGAGTTGAGGCAGCAGCAGCTCACCCATTTCGCTTGATTGAGTATCCGGAGTATGCCATGCCAATTGCTGGAACCACCAGCCAGCAGGCAGTAGTGCAGAATAGCACGAAGAGCGTGTCGAGCTTGTCGCACTGTTCCCACAGCGCCAACGCGTCAAGAGCACCTTTTGGAAGAGTCATGGTTGGTTGATAGACTGGGACGAAACAAGCCGCCTCGTGGATAAGGTGCTAGAGCAATCCCCCTATATATACAAATCATACTGTACTGCTTGTGAGCTCTCGTCTGAGCTCCATCCAGAGCGACGGACAAAGAAAGTGTGGGAGTGGCCCGCAGCCCGAGACGAAGCTTGGCGCTTGCCGCGCTAACCGCGCTTTCTGCCAGCTCGGCTGATAAGATACGGTACGGTTGCTGGAATGGTGGACTGAGTTGGACCCTGAGCGGGCTTGCTTGCTTGCCTGCGTGCATTCATGCATTCCTTGTTCAAGCTGTTGCAGCCGAGACGACAAAATTACCCCGAAGACACTACACCACCACGGATCCACACACTCACAGAGCATTCACTTGACCACGGGGTGATAAATGCTATTGTTCATATTGCACCGCAGCTGCTACTGTCCCTCTGCTCCTGTGCCCCCATACTTGAACTGCTCCAAGAATGAATGGGCAACCCTTACAGGCCTGCAGCGATCTTGACCACTCTCGCCCACATCACCGGCGAACGCAAGCGTGGGTCGCACTGACGGGGTAGACACAACACTCTTCAGAGGCGGTCGCCCCTCTGACGCTGGCGCGGAGAGCGGCATCACATCCGTACGACGCTGACGCTTGGGTTCGGACGCACGAAAACGGAATGCGTCGAGCCTCGAAGTGCTCGGTTCCGGCGTTACAGGTTGCATGCTCAGCTTGGACTCGTTGCCAAGGCGTGGTGGCGAGACCCTCTTGCCATTAGTCTGCCTAGGTGCCATCATTCGGTCTGACCCTCCCATGACTGGCGCGTATCCGAACCGAGCCATGAGGCCATGTCCACCCATGGACAGGCTGCTGTTCCCTTCCTGCTCTTCGTCAGCCTCGATCGGATCTGAGCTCAGCACGTCGCTGTTCCATGTGGAGTTGCCACGCAATAGCGGCGAAATGGGAGAGGCGTCCCTTCGAGTGACGTGACTGCGAGGAGACAACGTTTTCTGCCGCTCTTTTCCTTCCGACGATTGAGAGGGGGTCTGCCCCTTGGCAGATGATGCCGGGCTGGAGATGAACCCGCTCTCCTCGTCCGAATCGTTCGGGCCATCCTCGTCGTTCATCTTGCCTTTTGGGCCTCTTCGCTTGCTCGGTGTGACGGCCAGTCCAGTTTGCTGCAGCTCACGCTTCTCGGTCGCCTGAGACGTACTCGGGCGTGAAGGTGAGGAGCGAACGAGGTCGCCGAGATCATCGCAGTCATCCCAGGATAAAGTCTGTCCTCCTTCTCGCCCTGTAAGGCTCCGCTGAGAGTCAGGCAGGCGACCATCGAGCTCTAGATATGGGTTGCTCGCCTTCGGCTGAGATCCTGATGCTTTTGGGAAGAAGCGACTCTTGATCGGAGGGGTCGGTTCCGTGACTGGGGTCAGGTTCTCCCGTTCGTCGGGGTCGCTTTCATGCGCTTTGCGTTTCAGCCCGTTGCCGGAGCCGGCCATGAAGGCAAAGGCGTCGGGACGATTGGTGTCTTTTGGCTGTAAGGGTATCTTTTGCTGGGCTGTTGAAGATTTCGTCTTTTGAGTCTGGCTCGCGCCGAAAAAGCTTTTAATCGTCTGGAGACCAGCCTCTTTCGAGACATTCTTCTTGGCTGGCGGAGTAGCACGGTAGAAGGGTGACAATGCAGGCCGGTTTGGTGCTTCTTTTGCGGTCTCCGTCTTTGACCGAGAGAATGCTGGACGATCGTGACCGGGAACGAGGGACGAGGTGCGTGATGCCAAGCGACTAGTGCTGCTGCTCCTTGATGGTGATGGGTTAGGAACTAGGTCGACGATAGGTTTTCGAGAGGTGGGATCGACATCGCCCGTGGCAATCTTGTGAGCCAAGCTGTCTTCAATCGGGGCACCGATGAAAGGAACCACCTCATCTACAGTGCCGTCTGGAAGAGGGGTCAGCGTGGTCATGCGTCCGTTGGTTGGATCCCAGACCCGTTGATGGACAAAGGTGAGCTCGGCTTTGCGGAACTCGTGCGCGTAGCCAGGCGGGATTTTCATCTTGCCCTCGAGACGGACAGCTTGGAGGACCTTCTCGACAGTTTTGTAACGTTTAAGAAAGCGATGGGCGTTCTTGAGACCCATGCCTACGATGGAAGGCAGATAGTCACAGCCGCTTAGAATGGCCATTTGGCGGAATTCTACCGAGGTCCAGCCAGCGAGTTGAACTTGACGGGTAGATGCAAAGCGTGAACGTAGGATCTCGACACAAGAACCGGCCTGGTCGAGCTTGAAGAGTACCTTCTGGCATCCAAAAACGAGCAGATCAGAATCTTCGGTGATGATGCCATCGATGATACGTTGGTCCTCGAGAAAGGCAAGCTGAGCATCTGCCTCGTAGGGAGCAACGACGTAAGGAATGTCGTGCTGCCTGAGGTACTTGATCAACTGGAATGCCATGGCGGGCGTAATATCGACACACTTGGCGTACATCTCTCTGGCTTCAGTCATCTTGCCTGCCTTTTCGAGGGCCCGGGCACGCTGAAGGTGTTCGTTCCTCTTGTGCTCGCGATCAAGTTCGGTGCCTTGCTTTGCTGGCAACCGGTCTCCATCAAAGACGAGGTATGGTTTGATGCCATGATGCTGAAGCATGAGGATTCGGCCGACGGCGTAGGAGATGTAGCGGGTGGTAGGCTGGCCGAGTACGATCTCACGAGCGCAGCTGAAGGCGCCTCGATGTAGCCATACGTAGGCATCAACGCCAAGAGTCTGGCCTCGATAGTCGGAGACATGCTTGGGAGTATGGATGTCCTTGAGAAGGGGGAGGAGACCAGAGATACCCATGGTGGCTGTTGCTCAGATTCAGCGTAGATTGGTATGTTTCGAGATGCGCATGAGTTGACAGTTGCAAGTTGGTTGCTGTATGCGGACAGAGAGGAGATGCTGCTGCTAGAAAGATGCGATGGGTGACGGAAGCATGAGGCTAATCGTCCAGAGCAATCTTCTAGCTAGACGAAGAAGCGGTGATTGGCTCTGGAACAGGATCAAGTAACGTTAGGTGGCTGAGAGGGAACTTGGGTTTCAAGATTACAGGTAGAAAAGGTAAAGGTGATTAACGTAGGGTGTGAAACGGGGACGAGATCATGACAAGAAGGGGAGCAGAGCAGAGCAGAGCAGCGCAGATGTAAATGGAACGGAGAGCAGCCTTTGTTCACTTTTGGCCAACGCAGCTCTCCTCCCCACTTGCTGCTCTGCTGCTCTGCTGCTCTGCTGCTCACCCTTCCCTGTTTGAGCACTTGTGGAGGGCAACCACAAAAAAAAAAGGGTCGCCATTGCCAACCCTGACGCGAAAGTGGACAGGGACGCGACTCGCGACGCCCATCGAGTGGGTTCACCCTGCTCAGAGATCGGTGGCACATCGGTGATTCCCTAGAGTCACGTGTGAGGCCCCTTCTCGTGATCGACCCGAGGTCTTTCTGCCTGCCATCCACGTCTAGAATGCCACACATATTCTGCAGCAACAATCCACCGACCAACGCGACTCTATCTCACACCACCCTCACATCTACGCCGGACTCCCCATCCTGTTCTGGGCTATTGCAGTAGAGCTTAGTCTCACAAACGTAGCCATACTATCAGGTTAGGGTCAAGGCTCTTGCAATCTTGCCCACCATGAAGCTCGTTCGGTAAGTTTGTTCGTTCCTCCAATTGCACAATCTCTGCGACCTGTGTAGCTGATTAGCTCGACTCTCACCTCCCTTGCCGGCAGATTTCTGATGAAGCTCAACAATGAGAGCGTTACCATCGAGCTCAAGAACGGCACAGTCGTCCACGGCACCGTGACTGGTAAGCAGCAGTCCTTCCTATCTTTGACCGTCTCGTGCATCTCTAAGCCCTGCATCCTCCCCCTTCTTTTCTTCTTTCTTTCTTTCTTTCAGGCGTCGACATTCAGATGAACACATATCTCAAAACTGTCAAGATGACTGTTCGTGGCCGTGACCCTCTCTCGCTCGACACGCTCTCCATCCGCGGCAACCACATCCGATACTGGATTCTCCCAGACGCACTCCCACTCGACATGCTCCTAGTAGACGATGCGCCAAAGCCCAAGGGCAAGCGCAAGGAGCCTGGTACTCGAGGTGGGCGAGGAGGCGACCGAGGACGAGGCCGTGGACGCGGTGGGCCACGAGGCCGAGGTGGCCGTCGTTAATCTCGTCCACTCCACAAGTTACACGGAGGGAACAGGCTCTTCTCACTCTTGTACTCTTAGCTTTCTCTTTCACACTACGCCTTCGGTCCCTACCTAGGACGGCTATCTCCCTCCGCAAGGCATCCCAGAAGTGGTTTACATTGCATCAAAATGTACTTTGTTATATCCTCTGCACGCTTGCCCACAGGCTCTTGTCTCACGTTCATTTTGTCTGGTCTAGCCGGGTTCAAGAGATGGACATCTGGGGTATCTATTTCTTATGCTTCGACTTGGGATATCACTAGCTATGTGTCTGCCTGAGCTGCGTTCGCCTTGGCTGCCGCCTCTGCAGCGTCTCGGGCGTCCACCTGTGCCGCAAGCACCTCCTCTGGAATCAAGAGATGGAGTGCTTGATGGGCTGCCTCTTCCGGTCGTAGGATGGGATAGTCAACCCTTGTAATCTGGCCGCCCCTCAGAAGCAGCGTCATCCGCCTCAGGAAAGTCGAGCCATCCTTGGTCGGAAGCGTAGGAATCTCAAGAGCCTTGGTCAGTTGCAGCTCCGAGTCGCTCAGCAGCGGGAAGGGCAGCTCCAGCCTCGATGCCGCTTCCTTCTGCTCATCGGGTGCTTGTGTGGACAGCCCAAAGATCTCTAGCTCGGGCTCTACCTCCTTCAGCTTGGACAAACTGTCCCTCACTCCACAGAGGTGAGGTGTGCAGCCCTTGGCTCCAGGAAGCGAGTCCCAATCGGGCGGTGAAGGCTGCCCAGGCACGCCCGTGCGTGGATAGACAAAGAGCATCACAGGACGGGAGAGAGAAAGGAGGAACAGATCCACAGCGCCACCTGCAGTTGACGCCAGCTCAATCAATGCTGGGAGCGGGTGGCCCAGAAGATGAAAGGCGGCCTTATCCTGAACAACAGGCTCGGGCGGTCCAGAGGAAGCCATGGCGATGGGTTGATATTTTGATTGCGCGAAACACTGCGATGACAAGAAACAAGCTTGTGAGTCAGTCATGCTATCTTCCTTCAACGTTTCTAAGCCGGTTGCACTCCGAGGGGAAGAATCAGGACAATAACGCATAATTTGGTGGCCCACCACCTTTCGGTGTAGTCGCCGTGTATGATTTTCTGTTTTAGGTTTCTCATCATATGTGTGTGGAAGGAGGGGCTGGCTGATGAAGGAATGACATGCGCTCTACTTACATGAAAGCTGCGTTGATGGTGGTGCGAAGACAAGTGTGTTCACCTTGACCCAGTCGACTTGGCTTTTTCCCTTCCTGTGTTTCTTCTCGCTGTGCTGTCTCGAAGGCGCACTCTCCAATTGGCGTAGTGGTCAAGTCACGTGCGAGCACCGAGTCCCTCACACCAAAGTCACGGCCGAATGAGGCCATGCTCAAGCAACGCGGTGGTGGCGGCTGCTCAAGTAACCGGGCACCGGCTCATTTGAAACTCGAAAGGCACGCACGCTTTTCAACCCCCAAAAATGCAGCAGCGCAGCGCAGCCTGTGGGCAGAGGCAGGCGAGAGGGTCAAGCCTGTTTTCAAGATTTCGCGTGTATCGGAATCGTGGTGAATGGCAGACACAGGCCTTCTGCCAGGCTGTTGCAAGTCGGCTCAGCCAAACTTACTGATGCCGCCCAATTGAAACTCGACCCGCCTCGCCTCGCCTCGCCTCGCCTTGACCCAGCTCAGCTCAGTCAGTCAGTCAGTCAGTCAGTCTGGTCAGTACAGTCAGGCGCTCACTCAACAAGCAACCCTTTACCCCACACTTGCACGTTTCTCCGTCATCCCATCATCTCTCGTCTTCGCCCTATCTATCAGCCCACCATCCACAATCACACTCTGTCTTTCTGGACAAACAGAAGCGCTCGCAACTGCACCCAGTGCACAAGAACTACTCATCGCACGACACACAAATCCTCTCCCTGACCAAACCAAAGGATGCCATCTCCCCCCAAGCCTTGGGAGCGAGCAGGCGCTGGAGCAAGCGCTACATCAACTGATCTTGGCACTTCTTCCGCCGTCACCCCATCAGCAAGCACAGCAATGACATCTTCCACAGCTGCTCCTGCCGTGCCTGACCGTCCCTCGACCCTGACATCCACATCGACCGCTGGAGGTGAGCAAATCCAATCTACCCTTAAGTGATGATGCATCTACACGACACTGACCATGTTGGCCTCTTCTGCTCAGGTGCATACTCCTCTCCTTACCGATCGACAATGGGTGGTCTTGGATCTACTTACGGCGGTATCGGCTCCACTTACGGCACCTCCTACGGGTCACCTTACTCGAGGCTCGGTGGCTACAGTGGATACGGTGGCTACGGTAGCAGCTACGGTGGTTATGGCGGATATGGCGGCTACGGTGGCTACGGAGGAGGCTACGGCATGGGCATGGGCATGGGCATGGGAATGGGAATGGGCATGGGAGGCATGCCCGGCATGGCGGGCCAACCTGGCGACCCAACCTTGACACAACGGATGGAGTCCGGCACAGCAGCCACCTTTGAACTGATCAGCAGCATTGTTGGTGCCTTTGGCGGATTCGCGCAAATGTTGGAGAGCACGTTCATGGCGACACACAGCAGCTTCTTTGCCATGGTCGGAGTCGCAGACCAGTTTGCCCATCTGCGCAACTACCTTGGCCAGGTGCTGAGCATCTTTGCTTTGGCTAGATTCGTCAAGAACACGGCACTCCGCCTGGTTGGCAAAGCGCCAGCTGTCGAGCTCGACCCGCGCGAGTTCCGCGACTTTGCCGCGCAAGGTGGCGCCAACCCTGGTGCCAAAGCACCCCGTCCCAGCAAGCGGCCACTTGTTGTCTTCTTCCTTGCAGTGATTGGTCTTCCATACCTGATGGGCAAGCTTGTCAAGTTCATCACGGCGAAGCAGGAGGCGGAGCGCAAGCGGCTAGAGCAGCAGGGTTTGGCCCCCGGCCAGGCAGGCATGCTCCCCGGCCAGCACGGCGGAGGAATGATCTCCGCCAACGGGCAGACGGCCGAAGGCGACGTCGTAGACCCAAGCAAACTCATGTTTGTCCGTGCGCTGTACGCATACCCAGCGGCAGACCCACTCGAGCTGAGCCTGCAGCCGAACGACATTGTTGCAGTTCTCAGCAAGCACGACCCGCAGACGGGGGCCGAGAGCCAGTGGTGGCGCGGCAGGACACGAGACGGCCGCATCGGATGGTTCCCAAGCACATACGTCGAGTCGCTCGAGACAGCCAAGGAACGTGCGACAAAGGCGGCCTCAAGTGGCAAGCAGGTCGATGCCGCGGCGGACAAGGTCAAGTCTGCAGCGCCAGAACCGCCCAAGGCAACTGCGCTCAAGGCAACCTAGACAGATTCCTTGCTCAACTCGGAATGTTGACGTCCTTGTCCCGATTGTTTCCTCCATGTATTAATACTATTCAACACGCATCTGTTGCTCTTTTGAGAGAATGTAACTGCACTTGACATGCTCCCATTTCCTAGTTTCGTCTCATGCTTGTCCGGGGGGAGCACCTTACCTTTTGTTCCAAAGTACGGATTGTGATTGTCTGCTACTCGGTGTGACTGCGTGAACAGACAGGGAAAGGCGCGCCAAACACTACCGTACAGTACAGTACAGTACAGTACAGAATTGGGCTTTCGAATGTGTCTGTTCCGAAAGAAAGCGGGAGGGCAAGCAACGAGCCAAGGCGCCGGCATGAGTGGGTGCAGAGTGACCTCACCGCGCTCGGCACTCGGTCGCGGGAAAGGGGTGTGCGGCTGGGCCAACGAGAGGGTTCTATTTCCATTTGGGCTGAGCGTGCGTGTGTGTGTGTGTGTGTGTGTGTGTGTGTGTGTGTGTGTGTGTGTGTGTGTGTGTGCGTGTGGAGCAGAAGCTGTGTGCGTTACCGTTCTGCTGTGTCGGCTATTCCGCACAGGGCAGGAGACCGACACCGACAGACGCATTCCCCCTTCTGGCCGCAGCCCTGCAGGCCAAGCAAGGCAAGCAAGTCGCTTTGGCGCAGCAAATACACTTTGGCTCGCCTTGGCCATCAGCACATCACATCACATCACTGCACAGTCTTCAGTGACAGCAAACAATCAACACACTCCTTCTTTTCCTCTCTCCATCGACCGTATCCACTCGACCATAGTATACCATTCAAGCAACGTCTCGGATCCGTTTCTGTTTGCATCGTCATCATCTCGGCCCACATCACACGACCTGCATCCTTCGGCATCTTTCCCCACAATACGCCTCGTCCTCTCCGATTCAACTAGCAACTGTCCATCTTGTCACGCAGAGACATCCGTGACCTCCCTCTTGTTTCCTCTACCCACTGAGGACCACGGACCTGAAAAGACATGCAGTCATTACTAGCATAGGCAGGCATATCGTCCATTCACCATGCCCTCCCGGAGAGGCGATCAAAGTGAGTCTTAATCGGGTGCACCCCTCAATCAATCCCTCGTATCTCCGCTGATGCTGACGCCGCTACCCTCCGTACAGATGCCCTCAGGGTGCCAGCTGGCACTGGCTCCGGTCGAAGCAGAATGTACAATCTGGGGCAGGCAGCCTCTTCCGGCAACCTCGTTTCCCGCGGTCCTGATGGAATGGCCATACCCTTTGGCGCCTCAAATTCGGCAGCCACGGGCAATCAGTACGCTTCTGCCGCCGATGCGCCTTTTCTGACAAATGTCGAGCAGCACCTCGGCAGAATGACGCTCACCGCCCCAGATAACATGCGAAGGAAACAGGCCAAGGAGAAGAAGCAGAAAGCAAAGCAAAAGAAGGCTCAGAACGCTCATTTGGCCGCTGCTGCACTTGCTGGAATCAATCCGGCCTCAATCGACCCTAACACAGGCCTACCTCTCGATGACAATGGAGCTGGCCCTAGTGCTTTACGCAGGCCGGGGATGCAGAGGGGTATCAGCTCGGGCTATAGCTCGGGGGGGAACAGTGGTACCCTGGGAGCAGCAGCTGCCTCTGGCAGCGTTGCTGCCGGACCGGCTCCCCGGACTCGACGACGCCCTGCTTCCAATCCCCGCAGTGGCCTCTCTGCTGGTGACGACGATAGCCAATCCAGCCGGCCAGCCTCTCGCAACACGGTCGGGAGGACAAGGGAAGAGGAACTACGTCCACCTCCATCTACCTCACAAGCTCGCAGCACTACCACCACCACCACCAGCTCTCCATCACGCTCCCGCCAACCGAGCTCTGAAGAAGTGAGGCGCGTCCGTAGTGGCAGTGCCCCTTCTTCGACCACCGAACTTGCTAATCTCGCCGCCAATACTGGTGGTCAGCCTCTTAGTCAGACAAGCGGCATCAATCAGAGCGATGAAGCCTCCATCTCCTCAGCCTACGCACAACAGGCCTCTCTTCGTCGCTACAACATCTGGAACGACATTGCAGGATTACCTGGGGCCGACGAGCCGGACCCTGACGACCTACCACCCCCGTTCCCCGAAGGGGCCACTCGTCCTCCAGATCCACCTCAACCGCCACCTATCGGTGAGGGTGAACTATCCGCAGAACAGCGACTTGAGATAGAGCGACGCCCCATTCCCAACAGTCCACCACCCGCTTTTCGCACGGATCCTGAGAGCGACGGTGGGGATGAGCCTCGCCGCTCGCCTACGGCAAGCAATCATCAAAGGAGAGCGACACAAGCGAGGAGATCGGCTGACGAAGATGGCTCGCTATCAGAGTCATCGGCGAGCGAGCCTGATCTTGTGGCCACCAGTGACGAGAGACGAGCATGGGAAGAAGACGTCAGAGCTGGTCTTAGCTTTGAGGAAAGGATTTTGCGTGAGCAGGAGCGCAGAGAGGCACGCGAAAGGGCGATCCTTGTCTCCCGTGCTGCCCCATCAGCAATGGTCACTTTAGCGGCTCAAGACCTTGATCAACCTGACGTTGATGGTCCTCCGATGGATGAGCGAGCAACAGAGGCTCACGATGAGCAGGTCGTGGATCAGCCTGCTGACGACGAGCTCTCCGATGGCAATGATCTGGAGTTTGAGAATGCCGAAAGCGAGCTACCTTCTTCCGCTCATCCATCGCCGCCCACGGCCCCCCGTGATATCACAGTGCCCACTCAACCCCTCGCTGTGGAGAACGATGAAGAAACCATTGCCGCCACTGCAGGTGACGGAGACAACATTCCTCCAACTGATGACTCTGCTCTGACTCACGAAATTGAAGCTGAACAGGACCTCGTTGTCCATGAGTCGGATGTTCCAGAGAACGCTCCAACCGAAGTGGTCTCGACTCCTCAAACAGAAACAGAGGTGCAACCAGCCGAGCACTTTGTCGAGTTTAGTCAGGCTCAGCCTCATGGTACTCAGCTGGCAGCTGAAGACGAGAATGTCGTGCCATCGGGTCAATCCGTCTCGGGCCAAAGGGCGGGCGCAGCGACTGAAGGCATGCCAGCCGAAGCTCAAGTGCCCAGACAGACGCTATTCAACGAGACACGCCTCGGGCTGCCTCCATTTGAGATTCCGCGTGATGGCCCATCTTCGATTCCTTCTCGCGCTAAGGGAATTGGAAATGCAGGACCCTCAACAAGTCATCGTAGGACAGCATCTGATCATCTGAGTGGGAAGCCATCAACTGATGCACACGATCAACGAGTGCGGACAGTTCGACTTGGCGCGAGGCAGCGTCCTGCTTCCGAGTCGTATCGACATGTGGACGGCAATGTTACCTTTGGAACCAGGCATGCGTCACGATTCCACGAAACTCCAGCACGCCGTCCCGAAGAGACTCTTGTCACAGTTTCGGCACCTCCTGCAGCATCTACTAGCTCACACGCTGGCACACGACCCTCCGTCAATGAGCGTCTAACTCAGGCAGTCGAGGGAACTGAATCGCCTGCCTTCTCTAGCGATTCAAGCGAGGATGATGCTATTGCCGCTGTCGAAGTACACTCGGACTCATCCACCGAGCAATGGCTCGCTGAGGCTGCAGCATTCGACGCGCTGCGTAAGCGTGAAGAAGCTGCTGCCGCAAGACTCCAAAAGTTGCGCATCTCTGCTGCCTCGAATGGAGGCGCGATCGACAGCAGTGATGACGAGAGTGACCCTCGCCCACCTGGTGACTTCCCTCCAGCGCGTCCGAGTCCAGCTCGTGCATCGCCTCCAGATCTTAGCCGCCTTGCGTCGATGAAGAGCTCTGTACCAAGAGCACCCCCGCCCTTGGTCCTTGGACGCTCGAGGGGCGGTGCAGCCTATTCTTCGTCATCAGCTTCTTCGGATACGGATGCCGAAGCTGTAGAATCCAGCTCCAGTGAAGAGGCCGACCCGGATACCCTCGTCGTGAACCGTTGGCCCAAGCAGGCCTATGAGAGCGACGGATCGGCTCTTTCGCGGAACACCTCGCTTGCCAGTCGGTCTTCGCAGTCCAAGCCGGAGAAAAGTATTACTCCGGCATCATCTGGTCTCAGTACGTCGAATCAGCCAGCTAACACTTCATTGCAACGTTCTGTGCATGCTCGTTCTGATCTCAGGGAGGGCAGCAGCAGCAATGGTTTGTCTCGTACAGCGTCCGCCGCTTCTACGTCTTCTATGCCCGAGAGACTAGGGGCGAGCGCTCCAACGAACGTTGCTCCAGCCAAGGATGATCCCGACAGGCTGGTGGCGAAGGGTAAGCAACCTGAGCGACCACGAACAGCTGATCAGGTTCTGGTACCAGTGTCGCTTCGCATGGCTCAGGAAGAAGAGCGCGATAGTCGAGCTGGTATCTTCCAGCAGGATGACTCGAGCAGTCGCGATGTTTCCTCTGCGGATGAGCAGCTGTCGAAACAGGCAAAAGCACCTCAGTCGCTGCCTGTCGACCGTCAAGGGCACTCTGTGAGGGCCACGGAGACATCTGTGCCAATGCGTCGCAAGAGCTCTGACTCTTACTCAAAGGCCTTGCCAGCCCCTCCGACCGGACCTGCAACTCCAGTAACTGGTGCTCTTGGTGCTAGCAGCAACAAACCAGGCATCAGCACTCGCCTGAGAGGCCTCTTTGGAACTCCTCTCGTAGACACTGGGGCCCAATCGTCTGAGAAGCCGACCGGTGCCGAAGCATCAGAAAAGCTGACATCAGACTCAGAATCGAGCAAGTCGATATTGTCGCAAGCGCAGCTGCCCTCTACTTTGGAACGTGCAGCATCGTTGAACCGTCGATCATCCGGGAAGAGCTTTTCGTCAATTGACAAGCCAGAACGCTCTCGTCGTACTTCCCAGACCGGACCATCGCTCCAGCGCAAGGTCTCGGCGGAAGAAAAGCACCGTGATGTTCAGCGAAAGGCATCGGTGTCTAGCCTTCGTAGTGTGAACTCCGCTGCAGTGAGGCCAGCTCCCTCGCAACAAGAGCAAGCAGCCTCATCGAGCAAGTTGACCCAGCCACCTGAGGAGCGAGCGCGAAACCAGGCCCTGAGCCAGATTGCACAGCTGCAATCCACTCCTGCCGCCCCAACAGACTCTCTTGCGGCGCTTGAGAGACTACTTGCGCGTACGTCCCGACCCGTGTCGATGGGTCCCCTTGGCCAGAGCTCGCCAAGCACTGAGGACGCCTCAGCACCACAACCTTATAGGCTGACGTCTACAGTCGGATTGTCCGCGCAAAACCACCCGAGCGACAATGTTTCCTCAACGTGGCCCGATGAGCCATACCCCTTGTCCGGTACTCCACACGCTTCCAGCGCCAGCGGTGTTCGCCTGTCGAGGCAAGGTGCTATTGCTCGTAACCGACGTGAAGGACCTCCTCCGCCTCCACCTGTCTCTTACAACATGCGCCCAAGCTCGCGGCCAGCCTCGTTTGTCAACCCGCGCTCCGGAAATGCACCACTACCTCGGGGAAGGCTGCCCACGATTACTGATGCGACTCGCCATTTCCCACCGTCACGCTCGAGCACAATCAATGCTCCGACACCCGGATGGATGTCACATATCCCATCTAGCGAGCGTAGCCGTTTGCCTGAACCGTTGCAGCCTGAGAGACTGTCCGGTGGCGCAGCCAGACAAGAGCCTTCAAGCTCGGACACGTTGACGCGCTCGACGTATGATCGTTCATCTGAGATACCGATGCCTGTCCCCGCAAGAGGAACTGGCAGCAGAGTCTCAGCAATGGTTTCGCGATTCGAGAATGCCGGTGATGCTGCTTCTAGCTCGTCAGGGCAGATTGAACGAAGCACATCCAGTGATCGCCCCCTTTCGTGGCAGACATCAGCACAAGGCAATACCGGTACAATGAGCACAAGCCATGATCTTGCCAAGCGGCGCAGCATCTCGCCTAGCAAGTTCTCTTCCACAATCCATGGATCGCCGTCATCATCTCTCGGGAGCTCACAAGGCCCTGCTTCAACGACAAGTTTTCAACGCGAAGACACCTTGGGACGGAGACCGCCACCGCCCCCTCCGGCCGGCACATTGCCCCGATCGCGGCCCTTGCCGGTGCCAATGTCATCTATTCCGACACCTGGATCAGAACGTGACAGTTCTCTGATGCCACCACCCCAATGGCCATCCTCAGAGTCGCGACTTTCTTGGGAAAACAATGGGACAGCTAGCATGCAAGCCGGTATCTCACGTTCTCCTCGAACGCTCGCTATGGACACACTCACACAGCGCGATACCAACCCCTTCCGGGCGCCCGCCGTACCGCCGAAATCGCCAGTACCTCCGCCCGAAGAGTTGTTCCGCAGCACCCGAAACGGCCTGGGACAGTCACTGGCTGCGGCACAGGCGGCGACCTCCGCCAGGAGAGAAAATCGCCGTGTCGAATCGATCCAGCGCAACGAGGCTGGATATGATCGCAACAATGGTCACGATTCTCACATGTCGGCCGCACCTCAAGGGAGGCCGACTGTAGGCCTCTTTGGACAGCCCTACGTAGCTGGTGATTTGATCTCATTTGAGGACTCAGCTCGAAACGGGCCAACACCTGGCCCTAGCAATGCAAGGGAGGGTTCAAGGCCTCTGCCAACACTTCCAAGTTCCTTGCGAGACTGGTCATCGAATGGTGCAGCTCTCACGGGGTCGGGGTCTGACTCTCACAGAGCAGGACTAGGAATAGCAGCACCTCTTCCGGTACCGCCTTTGCTTCCAGAGAGGCCCCGGGGACGAGTGTGGGAAGATCTCCCTCGCACAGGTTCTGGCCCTTCGCGCGCAGAGTTGGCTGACGCCCACTTTGCGCCAAGTACGGCCAACGGTGGACTCATGAGACGTCAGGACGGAGAGCTGAACGGCAGTGAAGACAGGGATGAAGACGATGATGAAGACGATGACGCTGACGCTGACGGTGATTCTGGCGTGGAAGCCGCCGTGCAGGATGAGGTCGAGTCGGAACTGAGTGCGACTAACTTGTTCAGTGCTGCCGCCTCGGCGGTGGGCGCAGATGAGCTAAGCAGGACCATCTCGATGCGATCTAGGCTCGGGCCAACGACTGGACGTTTGCAGAGGACGGCGGCTCCTCCTCTGCCTCAGTCACAAGCTCAAACGAATGCAGCACCCACAAGCACAAACGCAAACACTGGCGCAAGTGCAAGTACAGGCACAAGCACAGGCCCTGGCGCCGGTCTGACGCGCTCGAATTCCATCTGGGTCACGGACTTGGACCTGCTTGTCTCGCAATTGGAAGCCGAAGGATCGCATTACGAGCAGCTGGCGGCGATCGGCGAGTTCCTCGGACCAGCTAAGCCCACCAAGGCAACGGCGGAGGAGCTAAGCACGTTGGTGGTGGGCAAGGTGGAGTGCGAACGGCGACGACGGACCAAGGAGGGCAAGATCAAGCAAAAGCTGAGCGTGGTCGGAGTACGAGTTGACAAGTGTGCGATTTGCCTTGCGCAGTTCAAGGAGGGCGCATTTGCGTGCGTGTTTCCGTGTGTACACATGTGAGTAACATACGGAGAGTGGAGGGGCATGGGAGACTTGAGGCAGAGCTCTAGCTAACACGAGATTTGATTGCAGCTTCCACGAGCAATGCGCGCGACGGCTGCTGCAGGTTGTCAGGACGTGCCCGACCTGTCGGCGAGATGTTTTTGCGCCGGAAGCGGGGGAGGGTAGCGGGCCTCTCATTTGACGTGAAGAAGAAGATGATGATGAACACAGCAATCTACGCATCATAAAGGTCACACTCTGGATGGTCGGGGAGGGTGCAGTCTAATGGTTGATTATGGATTGAATTACAAGATGGCAAACGAGGATGTGGCTTGAGACTGTTGTTACAAGGGTGGCGATAGGGAGTGTCCAGGGATGAATAGTATGAGGGGCGTGGGAGGGGAGATCAACTGGAAGCCTCGAATCGAGCCTTGCTAGCGGCGAACAGGAGTTCCTGCTGACGCTGCAGTTCCTCTTCGGTGAGACCCGACTGCTCCATCCTGCTCATTTTGCGTTCGCGATCCTTTTGCTGAATCTTGTGTTCGCTGAGTACGTCCTGGACCTTGTCGATAAAGTCCTGGAAGCCAAGGTCCTGGAGGGCCTTGACGACGTGTTCGGGGGCAATGGTCTTTTTCGAGTCCTTCTCGCATACCTCGTTGGCTTCTGATGAGAGGAGGTGGATGAACTCGACACAGCACTCGATGAGGAGGTCGCGTGTGTCTTTTGCGCAGGTGATGTCGTTGGGGAGCATGTCGCTGATGAGCTTCTGTACGGTTGCCTTGGGGAGCGAGAGCTCGTCGTCGGCTCCGGTGCCGACGGGTCGCCCGTCGTCTGACATGCTATGGCGCAGTGGAGTGGAGGGGATGTGTTTCTTCCGTGCGAGACGCGTCGCTCGACCCAAGGAAAGAGGAGACGAGACGACGGGGGCGAAAAAAATAAAAGTGGGTGGGATCCAACGATCCCCCGTCCTCGCAGCTACCTAAACCTCATTTGTTTTTATTCTCGACCATGACGCGTGGGTGCCCCTCACTCCAGCGGCCTCTGGTGCTGGAAGAAGAAGAAAAAAAAAAAAACTCAACCAACGCTCCGCTGCCCCGCCCCGCCCTGCCCTGCCCTGCCCGGCCCTGCTGCGCTGCGCGGCGCCTTCCCCCTTCCGCTCCTCGCTCCTCGCTTACCGCGTCCCGCTCGCTCAGCTCACACGTCAGCGCGGCCTCGGACTGCAAGACTGACTGACTGACGCATTGGCCAGCGCAAAATAAAAAAAAATAAAAAAAAAAAACACTAAAACTCTCCGATGATAGAAAATCGACATCACGTGAGGGATCGGGCAGCACAGCACATCGATTTGGAGTTTTGCACAGGTTTTTTTGGATTCCATTTGAAATCGGCCACGGCTAGGAAGCTGGCTAAGGAGGGAACGCAAAATCGATTGAGCGAGTGAGAGTGAGTGACTCGGGGGACGCAGACGGGGACGCGGACGCGGAGTAAGCAGGCAAGCCGAAGCGAAGCGAGAAGAACTGTGACTGACAAGGAACAAAACGAAACGTGTGCTGTTGCTAATGCTTCTGCTGTTGCTGATGCTTCTGCTGCACTCTGCACTGCACTCTGTTCTCAATGCACAGAGAGTGTCAGTGTGAATGTCGAAAGTGTCAGACAGTTCGAGTCAGTGCGCTTCGCTTTGGGTGATTCATTCCTTCTTCACCAGACCTTCCCTCTCCATCATCACCACACATCCTCGACACGAACGACACACTCCAACCCAATCCTATCACCATGTCACGCGCAAACGTCTCGTACAGGACCGCGCTCAACGAGCTCGATGACCGGCGCATCAAGGACATCAAGCCCCTCATCCCGCCCCAGATCCTCGTCGAAGAGTACCCGCTCTCCCTAACCGCCGCCCAGACCATTGCCCAGGGCCGTCGCACCACCGAGGACATTGTCAAGCAGCACGACGACCGTCTCCTCGTCGTCGTTGGCCCCTGCTCCATCCACGATGTCCGTGCTGGTCTCGAGTATGCCAAGAAGCTCGCCGCCTACACCGAGACCGCCAAGGCCGACCTGCACATTGTCATGCGTGTCTACTTTGAGAAGCCACGCACTACCGTCGGCTGGAAGGGCCTGATCAACGACCCTAACCTCAACGGATCGTACCAGATCAACAAGGGTCTTCGCCTCGCTCGAGGCTTCCTTCTCGAGGTCGCCAACCTCGGCCTCCCCGCCGGTACCGAGTTCCTGGACACCATCAGCCCGCAGTACACTGCTGACCTTATCAGCTGGGGTGCTATTGGTGCGCGTACCACCGAGTCCCAGGTCCACCGTGAGCTGGCCTCCGGTCTGTCAATGCCCGTTGGCTTCAAGAACGGCACGGACGGCAGTGTCAGTGTCGCCGTGGATGCCATTAAGGCCGCCTCGAGCGACCACGTCTTCCTCTCGGTCACCAAGCAGGGCATTTCGGCCATCGTCGAGACCAACGGCAACGACGCGTGCCACGTCATTCTCCGTGGTGCCAACAGCGGGCCCAACTACTCTCCCGAGCACGTCGCCGCCGTCTCGGCAGCCCTCTCCAAGGCCGGCCTCCCACAACGCATCATGGTCGACTGCTCGCACGGCAACAGTGAGAAGAAGCACGAGAACCAGATGCGCGTCGTCGACAGCATCGCCTCGCAGCTCTCGCAGGGCGACGAGGCCAGCTGCAACATCTTTGGTGTCATGCTCGAGTCCAACCTCCAGGCTGGCAAGCAGTCTATCCCCGCCGAAGGCCCCTCGGCTCTCAAGTACGGACAGTCAATCACGGACGCCTGCATCGACTGGGACACCACCGTCCAGGCGCTAGACAAGCTCCGTGCGGCCGTGCAGACCCGTAGGCAGAAGGCGGCGGGTGTCTTCCAGGCCCGCATGAGCAGGACCAACTCGTCTGAGGGCGTCAACGACTTTTTCCTCTCGGCCAAGGACGCGCAGAACAACCAGGGCTTTAACGATGCCGCGCTCGATACGCTCGGACGCGGTAACGCCCCCTAAAATCCCCCTCACCCCCGGTCGAGTCATACGTTTGTCGTTCCCCACCTTGTATCTCCCTTGGCCCTCTCCCTATGTGTACTAAACAAAAGCAAGCCGCAGACAATGCATGAGTCTATCGAACGCGAGCCTAGGCCTAGCCGTGCATGCAGCTCGAGTGTTTGGGTTCGAGTTTAGTGGGATATGGTACAGTTCAGTTACAAGAGTGTGTGTGGGTTGGCTGAGCCTGGCTTTTCAAGGCTGGTTAGATCTTGGAGGGGAGGTCGTGGAGAGCGCTCCAGATGCCTCTTGCGCTTTCGGTAGTTGAGACGACGGGGCGGCGTTTGAGGGGTTTGATCTTTTCGCCGCTGGCGTGTAGGAGTTGGGTGGCTTTTGCGGCTACGGCGTTAGCCTCGAGCGACTTTACGCAAACCTCCTTGGAGCGGCCGTTGGCGTACATGGCGCGCAGGACGGGGTGGGCGCCGGGGCGTTGGCGGGCGACGAACTCGACCGTCCGAGTGGTGCTGGCCACAGAGGGGAGGGTGCGCACGTAGCCCCGCGCACCGCGGGACGAGGCAGACGCCTCGCAGTATTCGATCACAAGCTTGCGCACGGACAGGTGGAACGACGATGAGCCCGCTGAGGTGCCCAGCTGCCCCCGCAATAGTCGCGCCGCGCTCATTGTGCTGCTGATGGTGGTGGTGGTGACGAGTGCAGGTGCAGAAGATGCGAGGTCTGCAAACTCGAAAATGTGGCCAGTCACGGGGCCCTCTCTCACTCGTGCGAAATCCCCTTTTTTTTTTCCCCTTCTCCTCCCCCCGCTCTCGCCCTCGATCACGCGCCATGTCAGAAAACACAATGCTGGCTGGGCATGCTGCTAGACATACGAGTTTCCGTTGCGATTCTGATTTCTCGGATCCACTAGGACTACTACAGTAACGAATGCGCGCAGTGGGCCAGGAAAGATGGGTGGATCATCTTTTAAACTAATCACGTCGAGGAAGCTAGTATAGGCCTCCTTTTGAGGGAATGTCATGCCGCCGCGGAAGGGCGAGCGTGCGTGGGAGGAGTGTGAGAGAGAGAGTGTGTGTTCTTGGTCAAGGACAGTGGCCGGCACCATACAAGCATCCAGAGCGAGTGAAGGAAGGAAAGAAAAAAGCTAGGTAAAGACAGTATCAGGGATAGCCGAAACGAAGAAAGCCAGGAGAGAAGGAGAAGGAAAAGGTAGGGGATCAAATCTGCATAGTAGAACACACGATAGAATAAAAGGAATAGGAAAGAGGGCGCACGGCAAAGGAAAGGGTGGGGTCGGAAACGGCAGATTAGGGCAAGAGAGAGGTCAAAGGGAGGAGCGAAAGAGGGACAATCGCACGCATGACAGAGCAAGCCGATACTGATGCTGCTGCTGCTAGAGCTAATGCTAATGCTGTTCGTGCAACAGCAACAGCATGGCAAAGTGGTATACGTCCGCGGCGGTGGCAGCAAAGCGGCAAAGGCTAGCGCGGGGCCCGTTCTTTACAGAAGCTGCATGTAGTTGCTTGGTACGATGCCCGTCTCGCCGTTCGCCTTCTTGGCCTGCCACCACTTGCCCGAGTTGTCGACAATATCGAGCACCTCGCCCTTGGAGAAGCTGATTTCTGTCGGGTCGTCGGCGTTGGCCTGGTATGCGTAGAGCGCGCGAGCCTTGTATCCGTAATCTGGCAGTCCACCCTCGTCGTTCTTGCGGGTAGAAGGGCTGCCAGGCCCGTGCGAGTGGGACGCAACCGAGGGCGGCGCACCAAGATCAGAGCCGGGCCCTGCAGAAGGAGCACCGCCGACGTTGTTGTCGGCGCCGCTGCGGCTGCGGATCGAGGCACTTGCGGAAACCTTGGGCGCACCAAGTCCAGTGCCGTTAGCGGTCGTAACGTCGGCAGCCGAGGGGCTGTGTCCAAAGGCAGGCTGGTAGCCACCAGACGCGGCACCTCCCTGGAAGCCACCCGAGTAGGCCGAGCTGTTGCCGATTCCTCCGCCGTAGCCACCGCTGGCCATACGCATGGCACCGCCACCGCCATTGTTGCTGGGGTACCTCGAGCTGGTACCGCGGCTGGCCGGGCTGCTGAGACCATCATTGGTCATGTTGAGGATACCAGCGAGGGGCGAGTCATCCTCGGTGGTGAGGTAGAGGAGCCAGATGATGTTGCTGATGGTCATTAGGAAGTAGCCGGCAGCGAGCGCCTTGAGGCTGCTGAGCTCGGCGTAGATGCCGCGGTCAATACCAGTGACGGAGAAGACGAGTGCGACGGCAGTAAAGGCGGTCAGCTGGAGACGGGCCATGGGGACGCTGTCGGTGATGACGCAGACAATCTGGCCGGCGATGAGGAAGAACTGGAGGAAGATGGCGAACCATAGACTGCCGAGGGTGGTGACGGACGAGTTGGCCTCGGCAACAATCTGGCCGATAAAGGCAACGAACCATCCGACGAGGCTGAGAGCAAAAGTGCCGAGGATGATCTTGTGGGCAAAGAGGAGCCTGCAGAGAGCGAACGCAAAGGATGGAGAGGGTCAGATTCAAGTTCAGACGACAAAGCCAAACAGTCGCCCTTTTGCGTTTTGACTCTAGCGCAGCGAAGCCATGTCTTGCTCGTTGTCGCCCTCGCTGTTGCTCTTGCTCTTGCTCTCGCTGTCGGAAGAGCCGACGGTTGGCTGGCAGAGTGGCTGACGGCTGAGCGTGCCAGACTCGGATTGTGACGTGCCAAGAAGAAGGAGGGCGCGGAGGAAAGACAGACAGACAAATAGATGAATGGAGACTTACCCAATGTCAAAGCCTCCACCGCGAGGACCGGGCATGCTGGGCAGGCGGGAGTGGGTGTGAGTGTGAGTGTAACGGTGTGATGTATGACGGCGGCGCTGTCCGAGGTATAGTCAGTTGGCTATGGTCGCACCCTGGATTGGCGTGTATGGTGAGGTGGGGTGCGCTCGTGCAAAGGGTCGTAACAGGTGAAGCAAGGGTGCTGGTGGTGGACCAGGCCGAGCAGGATGGGATGAATGGATATGGTAGGTGGTGTTAGTGGATGACGGTGAGGTGAGGCTGCAAGCAGATGGTGGATGATCATGCGTCACTCTTACACTTGGCTTGCTTGCTTGCTTGCTTGCTTGCTTGCTTGCTTGCTTGCTTGCTTGCTTGCTTGCTTGCTGAGCCCACACCTACACGTACACAGCCAGACGGCACGTCACATGAAAAAGGGCACAAAACGTACTTGAGCCAAAAAATCCCAAATGCACCACCGGGCCCAAGGAAAAGAAAAAAGGGTGAAAGCTGCCTTGGCCGAACCCACCCAGCGGCCGCGGGGGATCGCCAAGGATAAGTTAGAGGGCGAGAGAGACAGAGAGTCCGAGTGCAATGCAGTGCAGTGCAGGGCAGGGCAGTGCAGCGCAGCGTGCAGCCCCAAGCTAAGCAGAGGCAGTCAGGCAGGCCAGCGGACTTGCCGTGGAGGGAAAGTATGACGAATAGTCTTGAGAGAAAAAGGGGCGCGGCGGCCAGCAAGTCAGGCTGAGAGTGTGTGTGTGCGTGTAGGTGGGCGTTAGGCCAGTGTGGACCTCGCGTAGGTTACCGTACCTGCGATTCGGTTACCAGTACCACACCACACGCAGAGGAGGCGGAGGGCGGACAGTGCTGGCTGGCTGGCTGGCTGGCTGGCTGGCTGGCTGGCCGACCACATCAGCCAAGCACACTGCAACATCACTCATATACACACTACAGCACTGCAATGAAGTGCAACGCTATCCGCCTCGACGTGTCTCGTCTCACCTAGCCTGGCCGCCGCCGAGCTGAGACTAGTGCGCCACCTTACGGTGCACTACAGTACTTGTACAGTACTATAAGCCGCCCGCTTTCCAGGCCGCCCGTTGTCAGGTAAAAAAAAGTTTCCTACCCTACTTGGCCAACGCCCGTCCACACCCCGGCTGTTGCCCATTGGCGTCTGGCGACACTAGCGAACCATCTCGGCTCTGCAGGCTGGCATCTTTCTTTTCTCCCCTTCACCCCCCCTTTCGCTCAGCAGCCATCGCGAGACCCTAGATGCGAGACACCCCGAATTTGCACTTTACGCCCGTCCCCTACAACTCACATACTGTACTGCACTGAACTTGATGCATACGTATCGCTGCTGCTCCCAGCGAGCCAACGAGCTGCAACAGGCAGATCATTCCGAGATCCAAGACACCTCCCACAAGCCACTTTGACACTCAAACAAAACAGAAGAAAGCATTGCCCGTGGTCTCAAATACACTACACATCAAGCAGAAAAAACACAAAAGACAAAAAGAGCACCTCAAAGAAAGTAACAAAAGGGAAAAGGGTAGAAAACGAAAAAAAGGATGTAATCAAGACCTCTATATCCGTAAACAGCCTAGCCAAGCTCAGAGGCAGAATAGCTTGCTGTTTTTCCGCCTCGAGACCTCCTCCAATCGTGCCTCGAGCGCCTTCCTCGCCCGCTCCTTGGCCTGTCGCTCCTCCTCAATCTTGCTCTCATAGCCCTGCTTCTCCAGCATCACACTGTTCCGCACGCTCTCTACCTCGTGCTGTGCCGAGCTCAGCTGCGCCCTCATCTCATCTGCCTGCGCCGAGTAGCGGTCCCGCTCCCGAGTCACCTCTGCCAGCTGCACTCGCGACTTGCGCAAGTTGCGCTCGCTGTCGTTCAGTGCGGCCTCGAGTGTGGCGACCAGGTCAATGTTGGCCTGCAGATCCGCCTCGCAGTGGTTCAGCTGCTTGGCCAGATTCTTGATCTCCTCCGCCTGCTCAGCCAACAGCCGCGTCAGCTTGCCATCTGAAGAGTGTGCTCCATTGATGCTCGGGCTGTGCATCGACGTGATGGACGACGATCGCGTCACCCCAACGTTGGCAGGCGACTCGGGACGCGTGATCTGCGACGACGTCGAGCTTCGCAGGCCAACCGACGATCGCATCAGGCTGGCAGAGTTGCCATTGCCAACAGGTGTCGGAGGCGGCGGCATGTTCGGCGGTGGCGTAGGCGGCGGAGGCTTGCCCGCCAGGCTCATGCTCGGTCGCTGGCTTCGCAGGTGTTCCCCATTGATGCCGTCGTACTCTGACGAGCGCTTCATTGCCGATGGCGAGCGTGCACCGTTCAGCATAGCTGCAGTCGCTGCGGCTGCCGAGGCTGCTTCCGTTTCCACGCTGCTCGTTTGCCCAAAGCTTCCGCTGCCATGAGATCGAATCGAGCGTGTCTCCGAGTTGTTGACGCGCTGCTGCAGGTCCTTGATCGTTTGCTCCTGCTTGTTGCGCTCTTCCATCACGGCGTGCAACTCGCCCTTGATCTTGGCCATTTCAGCCTTCACCTTGGAAAGAGCTGCCTTGTGTGACTCCAACTCCCGCGAGACGGTCGGATCGACGATCACCGAGGCTCGGTTTCCGTTCGCCATACTTGAATCTCCTGAAGTCTGGCGCATCATCTCCATCTCAATCAAGAGCTGATCGCGCTCTTCCTGAGCCTCAGTCAGAGCAGCCTCCAGGGTGACTAGCGCATCGCTTGTCTCAGCCAGCTCGGATCGCAGCGTGTCAACCTCGTGAGGATCAATCTCGAGCTTCTTGAGCTGCTCGCTGTGCCTCTGCTCAAGATCCTCGTACGCTTTCTTGATTCCATCCTTCTCCTGCAGCACAATCTGGAGCTCTTCGACAATTTTCTCCAGCTCGGCCCGATGCTCGACATCCATGGCGATGGCAGCAGCCTTCATCTCTTGCCTAAGCTTGTTGACTTGCTTCTCAGCTTCATCGCGCTTGGTCTCAAGCTCAGCGATGGTTGCTGTCGCTTGTGATGTCGAGCCAGCGTGCTCACGGCTGATGTTGTCAAGCTCCGTTGCGTGGCTAGTGATGGCCTTCGTATACTTGGCTTCAGCAGCCTCGAGCTCTGCGGCATGCTTCTTGGCGAGCTCATCAAGCTGAGAGGCGTGCTCAGCCTTTGCAGCTTCCAAAGCAGCGGCACTCTCAGCCTTGGCTTTGGCCTCGGCTTCTCGCACCGCATCTGTCAGCGTGCTGAGATGCTGGCCTTCCAACTCGGTTCGCAGATTGTCGGCCGACCTCGATGAGCTCATGCGTGTCTCATCAAGAACAGAGCCGTGCTCCTTGACAAGGCGCTCCAGCTCACGGGCGTGCTCCTGCTTCAGCTGCTCAAGAGCCGCAGCAGCCTCAGCCCCAACGCTGGACAGCTTGGCCGCGTGATCGGCGAGAACGGACTGATGCTCAGCATCTCGGGACTCGAGGGCCTTAGTCAGACCAACCTCGTGATCCTGCTTGAGCTTCTCAATCATGGACTGGTGCTCATCTTGCAGCTTCTTCAGCAGCGTCTCGCGCTCGCTCTCTGACTCAGCAGAAGACGACTGCTTCGCGAGTTCCGCGTTGCCGAGTGCAGCTGCATGTTCATCTGCCTGCGCCTTGAGCTGGCGTTCGTGCTCCTCTCGAAGTCGGGAGAGGGCCTGTTCGTGCTCCTCTGCTTTTCGTGCGGCGGTTGCTTCCAGCTCCTGGACCTTGCGGGCCAGAGCCTCTTCGTGCTGCTGGGAGAGAGACTCGCGCTCCTTAGTGAAGTCCGCCTCTCGTGACGAGATCGCAGCGGCGTGAATGTCCCGCAATGATTGCAGGTCACCCTCGTGCGCTGACTGTCGGTCGGCAAGCGCGGTCTTGTGCCTGGCCTCGAGTGCCAGCAGCTCAGTGGAAGGACCGTCCTCTCTTTCGGGAGTCGCATTCTTCGCTTCAACAAGTTGAGCGCGGAGAGACTCGATCTCGTTCGTCATGTTGGCGAGCTGGTCACGCGACAGTGTCTGAAGCGTCTCATGCTGCTTCCGAACACTGACAAGCTCCTTGTTCACAACTTCCATGTTCTCGCGGTGTTGAGTCTCCTTGCGAGCCATTGATCGCATCAGCTGGTCAAATCGAGCAATCGTATCGGCTCCAGGTTCGTTGCCGTTCTCGTCCGTGATCCGAGCTTCCACGAGCAGCTGCTTGATCGTCTCGAACTCGGCCTTGCTGGCTGGAGTGAGCGGGACATCATCATGCGAATTGGTTGCGTCTGGCGTGGCGAGCCTGTCCGCGTCAACCTTGGACGGAAAGTGCAAGAAGGGTGAGTCGAGCGACGCAGACTTGTGTGACCCTGCTTCGGAGGGTTCCGTGGGGGCGGTGGTCGACCCTGGTGAGCTCTTGTACTGGCGCACAGAAGTCTCAAGAGCTTGGATCTCCTCGTCACGTTCGCGCAGGGCCTCCTGAAGCCGCATGGTCTCCTTTTCAAGAGAGGCAACTTTCCTCTCTAGGTTAGCCGGGGTATCCGGCTCGAAGGCTCTCAAAGTAGGCGAGGGCGGCACGGAGCCAGTCAATGAGAGCGGCCGAGGCCCCCTCCCCTGCGACTGCGACGGCGAGAGCCCCGCCAAGAGCTCCTGCGACAAAGACTGCGATAGAGAGCGTTGGCGAGCGTGTGGAGACACTCCCGGGGTCCTGGTGCCGTCGGCCTTGTTGTACCCGAGGAAGCTGCCTGACGACCTCCGAAGTAGCCTCTTGTCCCCCGGGCTCTGTCGATTTGTCGTGTCGATCAGAAGACTCTCGGGTCGGCGCATGCTTGAGCGGCGAGACGGAGTATTGACAGTCCTCAATGGCGTCTGGGGTGCATCGTTCTCTGACGACGGCGGGGCTAGCACCTCCAATTCCTCCTCCCCGCCGTCCTGGTGGAAAGACGACGGCGACGTGACTGTGCCTGTCAGTTTTGCCTCCGTCAGTTGTTGATTCAAATCACCAATCTCGCGGAGCGAGTCACGGTACTTGACGTTTGTGTCCTCAAATTTGGATCGAAGCTCTGCCTCGGCATCACGCACGGCCTGCATTTCAGCTTGGAGCGCCTCCAGTTGCTGTCGCAAGGCTTGGTGCTGTGCGGCGTCGATGGGAGCCTCCGCCTTCTTGGCTTCATCGGCCTCATTAGGAACTTCGCGAGATGATTCGAGATTGGAAGCAGCCAGAGCTCCAACCCCAGCTCCAGCAGCAGCACTTGCGGCGGCGGCAGCAGCGGTTGCAGCCTCAAGACCCTTGATCTTGTCCAAGAGACTCTCCTTCTCCTTTTCGTGGTCTGATGCGGCTTCAAGCAGGCTGGAGTGCTTCTGCGACGCCTCGTCCTTTTCCCTGGTCACCGTTGCGAGCCGCTCTTCAAGCTCCTGGACCTTCTTTTCACGCGACTCGAGCTCATCGGCCATAGCCTTGGCTTCTTTGCCCGAATCAAGCAACTCGAATCGAGCCTGGAGATTCTTGTACTCCTGGTCGCGCTGCTCTACATCCGCTTCCAACTTTGAGATCTTGTTGGCTAGTGCAGAGGCAGACTCTTCTGATGACGCCAAACGCGATTCGAGCTCCTTAATGTACTGCTCCGTGTTGCGCTCGTTGTCCTTGAGCCTTGAAATCTCCTTGCGTAGGTCTGCAACCACTGCTGCATCCGTATCATCGCGGACTGTGATCGTTTGAAGACGAGCTTCAAGCTCACGAGTGTACGACTCGCTGGAAGCCTCACGCTCCTGCAGCTTGGCCAGCTTGGTTTGCAGCTCAACGATAGAAGACTCCTTGGTCTCAAGCTCCTGCTCAACAGTCTGGAGCTTCTTAGCCTGGTCCTCCAGCTCGGCTTCTCTTTCGTTGGCGAGGTCTTCGGTGAAGGCGAGAGCAGCTTTGGTGAGGTTGAGCTGGCCCTCCAAGGCGTCCAAGGACTTTTCGTATTCAACAATGATGGGCTCAGCCATCTTAAAGTAGTTGTCCTTATCGGCCTCGTCCTGCTTGCGCGGGTCGAGTTGAGCTCGCAGTTTGGTCACCTCTGCGGTCAGCTGCGAGTGCTTCTGGCTGAGCGCTGCATACCGGTCCTGCCACTCAAGAATTTCTCGTTGTGCGGCCCTTGCATTGCCGAGCGGACCGTCGTTGCTCGTGTCGCCGAGGTCACCGTTGCCCTTGAGGTTGCCCTTCAGAATGCTGAGCTCCTTTCGGAGCTTCTGCACCAAGGTCTGAAGATAGTCAATGTCATCCCATCCGACCTCTACCTCGTTGAGCTCAGCCTTGTTCTTGATGTTACGAGCGCGATTGGCGTACTGCAGAGTGTTGACTGTCTCGCTCACGTTGTACTCGGTCGGAGAAACGCAGGCAATCATTAGCGTGTGAGCGTTACCACCAAGGCTGTCCTGAAGCAGTCGAGTGAGTTTGCTGTCTCGGTAGGGGACGTGGGTGGTCCTCTTGGCCTTGTTCGGGTCTCCAAGGGCGGAGATGACGTTGCCAAGTGCGTGTAGTCCAGAGTTGATAGAGATTCCCTCCTTGACACGCTCACCTTGGGCAGCGGTTCGCTTGAGCCTCTCTGAGCCAGCGAGATCGACAAAGTGGAACTTGCTGGTCACTGTCACCCATTCGCCATCGGCAGACTTTGCGCCCTGGTCGTCGGCTGCCGCGCCAAACATGGGACTCGCGCTTCGACCGGCCCCAATGGTGCTGACGGGTCGGAGACCGCTGCTCGACTGACGGCCGCCGAGGCCAGGAATACCGCTTGGGGTGTGTGGGCGAGATCCGAGGGCAGGGCTAGGCGAGACGATGCGACTTCCTGGGGTAGGGATGCTCGAAACGGGTCTTGGGCGTCCAGATGGAATCCTGCTTCCGGCAGTTGGGGTTGTTCGGCCGCCGTACGCTGAGGGAGCCAGGCTAGAGCCTGGAGGAGGACCGCTGCCTACATACTTGCGCTGTGTGAGCGTGAGAGAGAAGATGGCGTGCGAACGAGAGGACTGTGCGTTCATGTCGGTCTCATTGGTTCTTCGCACGCTGCTGCCCTGCAGGAGGTAGTTCATCACTTCGGCTACGCTGTTCACGCGGACTTCGCGGAGACCAGTCCAGATGATGTTTCCGCCCTTGTCCTCTCGAATTTGCACGTGTGGCCTCGAGTCTCCATCGGCATCAGCAAGGAGATCGATGAGATCCTCATTGTAGATCTCGATGAAGCTAGCCTTGGCACTGTACTGGATAGCGCCAGATCGTCCTTGGTTCTGCTTGATTCCCGAGAAGATCTGGGCAACGGCACGAGGGATGATACCCATATGGGGATCCACGCTGCTGCCTGAAACGAGACCCTCGTAGTCGACGTCATCGCCAGCACTTGTACCCATGGTGTAGGACTTTCCACTGCTGGTTTGGCCATAGGCGAGGATGGTCACGTTGTATCCCTCGAGGAATCGAGAGATCAATGGTTCTGCCACGGAGTAGACCTGAGCTTGGCCGTCGTTGGGAGAGAGGACCTTGTCAAAGCTAAAGACTTGCTTCTTCTCCCGGTTGGAGGAAAGAGTCGACGTAGCTGCGCCGCTAGTCGGTGGGGGTGTCAATCCCTGGTCGACCTGAACGCTGTTACTTGATGATGCATGGACAACGCTTCTTTGCCATCTTGTTGGGATGGAGCTTTGGTCGGCTTCGGTGACGGGCCTGATTCTTACAGCTGATGGGAGGATACGGGATAGAAAGTCAGTGATCCGCGTCAAGGGCTGAGGACAGGAAGGGCTGTGCAGCGCAGAGACTCACCGACTTGGACAGATGTCGTGGAGCTTGGCGACGCCGTCCCAGAAGCACTGCTGACCGAGTCTCGCCTCCTCGCTGCGAAAGACGACATGGTCTCTTGTGGATGTGAAAGCGGAGTATTGGACGGAAAGCAGCTCTGTGGGTTTCAGCTACAGCTGAAGAGTTCTATGAGCGTTGTAGGACCGAGTTTATTGGCGAGTAGATAGTGCGAAGGCAGATTGAGCAAACCGGACAGTTGGAAAGGCAATAATGAGGGGTGAATGGAAATTTTCGTACCGCGAGAGGTCGTTCGTTGCTGATGTATTGGGCTCTAAACGTCGTCAAAGTATTGGATTTGTTCCACAGAGACTGGGATAAGATGGGGGAGGCGAAAGAAAGTCGGGCGTGGCCTGGAGATCGTGAATGATGTGGGTCGGCAGATCTGCTGGCGACGAAAGCAAGGAAAAGGATGTTACGAGCTATCAAGCGAGCCAGTCACTGGATATGCGAACGAGCGAGCAAGCGAGCCAATGTCTACACGAGCCGACGAGCGAGATAGCCGGACGTTTCCCACGTGATGCCAGAGCGCGGGAGATACACAAAGGTGGCGGTACGAGGCGGGGTCTGACTCCAGGCCGAGATTCGATGCAAGGGTGATGGGACGTGAAGGAGGAAACGGAGATGTTTAGGTAGAGAGATGAGATGGAAGGAAAGGGATCCGAGCGCGGACGAGGAGAAGAGATGAGACGGAGTGAGTGAGATGAAGGAGGAAGGGAGGAGAAAGGGAGCGGACGCGACAGCTTGATTGCAGACCTGCAGAAGGGCGAGCTGGCTGAGCTGGCCGGGCTGGGTGGCCTGTACTTTGTCTTGGAACACGTCTAATGATGGGGACGGCGACAGCGAGCGAGCGAGCGGGCGGCGGGCTGAAGCTGAGTGCGAAAGAAGGATGGAAGGCGCGCAGGCAGACAGGTAGACAGGCCAGGAAGCAAGCGAGCAAGAAAGAGGGGGGGGGAGGCAGGGAGGGAAGGGAGGGTTGGAGGGAAGGGGACACCCGAGACAGGTCGCAGATGCTAGCTGCTGCTGCTCCTGCTGCTCCTGCTGCTCCTGCTGCTCCTGCTGGTCGTGCGGCTGCAGTTGGTTCTGGTTTAGTACCGTACCGCAAATCCTCGGTGCAAGCAGCCTGTCGCAGTGTTAAAAAAGTTGCGCACCACACACATGCACGCACGCACATGCACGCACGCACATGCAGTCACGCTAGAGGGCGCCCGCAGCCAGCCAGACAGCAATCAGACAAGCTTTGGTGGGCCCGGCCAGTCAAGGCAAGCGCAAGGCACATCGCGGCGCGCGGCGCGTGGGGGAAATGGAAAAAGAGAAAGAGCAGTCGGGCAGGCTGGCAGCTGGGCGACTTGCTTCCGACCCGTTTACCAGCAACAGCAATACAATAGCCGCACTACGGCTTGCACCTCGGCTCGCTAGTCGGAGAGAAGGAAGGGCACTGGGATTTTCGGGGCTGTTACGAAAAGCCAAAAGGGTAGGAATTTGGGGGGAAGAGGGGCAACGGTGTGGTGTGCTGTGCTGTGGTGCTTAGCGGGGCGTCTGTCACACGCTACTCCGCAAGCTTTGCTCCCTCTTTGCTGTGGTGGTGGCCTTGTGTCGTTTTGGCGTCCATTGTCTTTTACTCAGCACTTTGCAAGTTGCACCAAGCCGTATTCATTCTGCTACACAATGAATGACAGCAAACAAAAAAGCCTCGCCTAAACGCCCAATCGATCGTAAGCGGTGAGCAAGACAGAGAAAGAGAAAGAATGGCAGAAACCACACAGTACGATAAGCAGGAAAGGAAAGCTGTAGCGGGGCTGGGCGTAGCGTGCCGCTGTGCATTCTGCGCACAGTATTTTTTTTCCCACTCTGTCGAGGATGAGCCCTGTGCATGAAGACTGGATCGGGGGCCATCTCGCGCAGAGCCGGGCGCCACTGAGAAGCGCAGCACCTCAATTTCTCTGCGTTGCCATGCTTCGGTTGCCTTGCAGCTCTGCCCTGCACGCCTCGTAGCGCGGGTCTTCCGAAAGCAGAAGAAATCACGTACGATAATCAATGGCAAGGGAGGCTGACGGAAATGGATACCCTGTTCTCTCTTGTAGCCTGGCTTTGGCTTTTCACCAACAGGCCCTGCGGCAGACGAATAGCAGCTTCCATGCGACAACGTACGGAGACTGGATTGGAAAGTCAGCGAGCGTGAGCCTGCGCGATAAGCATCACCATCAACCGAGAGGCAAGTATCGGTCGCAATCACGTGGTTTCGTTAGAGTGCCCTCTTAATGCTCATCGAGTTGGTATCACAAAGCGACAAGGCATGCTTCGGGCTCCGGTACCTGCTTTGATGCATGCACATCCTAGCAGTCACGAGGGAAGGAAGGGTGGACTGATACATCCTGCAGTGTCGATCAATGAGCCCGAATGGTTACGTAAGCTGGGCAGTGCCATCTGTCATCTACAGTCAGCTCGGTGAGAAGGACCAGCTAGCTTAGCTTGTCTTGTCTTGTCAACCTCGCTGACTGTGAACATGGCCGTCCAGCATGTCTAGTATCGTAAGCTTCATCTTTGTGAGTGTGAATGTGAGAGTGTCCCCGGAGAAACCAGTAAAAACGTAGCCATGGCAAGGCTGAGGAAATAGCGTACGGCAGGGCCTGTGCGCGCGTGCGTCTGCTGGCCGCGCTGTTTCTCCGGCTGTCGGCTCCTCGGCGACCCCGCGTTCCGAGCCCCAGAGGCAGAGGCAGAGACGCAGAGGCCATCCCCGTAATTGGCCAGCCCAGCTCTCTCTGCTTTGCCTGGAAAATAAAGGAAAGGTACAT
Source organism: Fereydounia khargensis (assembly GCA_026413255.1). Taxonomy (NCBI): domain Eukaryota; kingdom Fungi; phylum Basidiomycota; class Ustilaginomycetes; order Urocystidales; family Fereydouniaceae; genus Fereydounia; species Fereydounia khargensis. Next base: position 493,389 of record JAOCZO010000004.1, on the reverse strand, counting down.
AAAACAGCAACCAATCTGCCGTGGTCTTCATTTCGCCAAGAACTTGCTTGACTCGCCACATTCGCAAGTACCATACCAACCCGACCACCAAACAGGACCGACATGGGAGACTACCAGCCACGCAACCCGCACCCGAGGGTCTCGGACGTCGATGTACCCAACTTTAACTACAGGTGAGCATCGTGCTTGCGCGCTCGTCCGGTGCCTTCATCGCATACTCACACACCATCCCTCTCTTGGCAGCACGTACGCATGGCAGGACCTCAAGGTCGACCTGTCACCGGAGGGCGTGGCGGTCGTCACGCTTGACCGACCAGGCAAGATGAACGCCTTTACAGTCATGATGTGCTGTTCGATCGTGTTTGCCTTTGAGCTGTTTGATGCCGACGAGCGGGTCAAGGTAGCCATCATCACAGGTGCCAACGGAGTGTTCTGCGCTGGTGCTGATTTGGCGGGCGGCTTTGCGGGAGGTGCGACCTACGCACAGGAGCACCGAGATGGAGGTGGCCAGACGGGTCTGGCAATCCTGCGATGCCGCAAGCCAACGATTGCGGCAATCAACGGTAACGCTGTGGGCATTGGAATGACGCTTACACTCAGCTGTGACTACCGCCTGGTAGCTGAGGACGCCAAGGTCGCCATCCCATTCACAAAGCGCGGTATCGCCATGGAGGCATGCTCAAGCTACCTGCTCCCGCGTCTGATCGGCGTCACAAAGACTATGGACATCATCCTGAGCGGCGACACAAGGAAGCCCACCGACTGGTCGTACATGGATCTCTGGTCGCGCCCACCCATGCCCAAGGACCAAGTCCTGCCCACTGCGCTGCAACTCGCCAAGACGCTCTCCACGCAGAATAGCACGCTCAGCATGGCCCTGTGCAAGGCCCAGATCTGGAGGAGCCCCAACAGCCCAGAAGAAGCCCACCTGCTCGAGTCTCAAGGCATCTGGGAGACTTCCCAGAAGGACGCCTTCGAGGGCATCAAGAGCTTCCTCGAGAAACGCCCGCCCAAGTTTGAAGGCACCGTCAGCGACCTGGAACGGTTTGCATTCTACCCCTGGTGGACAGAGGCCAACGTCGCTGGCAAGACGCTTCGTGGGCCACCGCCTAAAGCCAAGATGTGATTTACATGTATTTGATGTTGAGAATTCCAGGCCTACTTTTTATCCGCAAATATTTCTTGCTTTTTTTTCTGGTTGAACAGTTCTATTGATTTTTGCGTCGGTTGAAGATGATGTTACAGGCTGATGGTATGCAGTCCAAAAACAACTGAAGGAAGGGGAAACGCGGTGAAGGAGACGTGATGCATGATGCAAGTCACATGTGACAATCATGTGAGTCTTGAAGGGAAGAGAGAGAGAAAAAGAGACTCAGCAAGAACGGGTGGGAGAAAGTGCTGTGATTATACGGAAACTCTATCTGGTTGAAAGATGGAGAGGGTGCCACGTCTATCGGGTGACTGTTTGGGAGCTGAAAGAAGATTAAAGAGTCAGCACTTTGACGGGACTTGACCGAGCGCAAGCGGTAGGAATGCGATACTCACTAGTCGTACTTGCTGAAGAACCTCTCCGAGTCGGTGGTATCCGTGTTGCGGATCGCTCCGCGCCTTCGTCCGCGCTTAGTCTCAATCTCCTGTCGGATCACCCGGTCGTCGCGAAGCCAAGCAAGCGCCACGCTGAGCAGCGGCGAGAGGTCACGGTCCTTGTCAGTCGTCGCGGTGGGCGGGAGAGCAGCGGCGTCGGCCTCAGTCGGGGGCCAGGCAATGGGATCGCGCGTGGTGGTGCGGCCCATCTGCATATGCGAGAGGTGGGTGGGGAATGCCTGGAGACCATCAAAGATGTGGGTCGCATAGATGATCGTAGCGCCGCGCTCCTCTGTCTCCAGCTTGAGAAAGTCGAGCAGGTCAGCACGCACCTGCACGTCCAGGTCGACTGTCACCTCGTCGAGCAGAAGCAGGTCCCATGGCTCCATGAGTCCCATGCAAAGCTGCACACGGCGTCGCTCGCCATCACTGATCGCGTGCATGTGCCAGTTGAGGTCGACATCAAGGATGTCCAGAAGCTTGTCTCGCCTCTCCTTGTGGCGGTACCCTCCGACCGAGTCAAGGAAGTGCGAGACAACAATATCCGAGCGCACCACCGGGTTCATGGCCCACTCGGTGCCCAGATACGTGATACCCCTCGGCGACTCTCGGAAGACGTCTTTGCCAAACACCTTAACCTTGGAGTCGCATAGCTTCTTTCCGGCCAGCAGTCGCAGCAGAGTCGACTTGCCCGCTCCGTTGGCACCCACCAGGAGACAGCGACTTCCCTTGCGCAGTGCCAGGTTGCAGTTCTCAAGCGCAGGCGGCAGGTCTGGGTTGAAGCTGAAGGTGAGGTCGGGAACCTCAACAGCAAGAACTTCGTCCTTGTTGGCATCGACATCCATAGGCGTAGAAGCGGCAGCAGCAGGAGTAGCAGCTGCAGGCTTCTTGCTCCAGTCCCAGTAGCCTCCGCCCTGCTTGGCAAGCCTCTCCTGCATCTTGATAACCTCGGCGACAACGGCCTCACCAGCCTGGGCAACATCGGTGCAGTCGACGATGCTGACAAGCTCGCGACCGACCTCGGTGATGAAACCATCCTCGACAGCGAGATCAATCTGCTGGCGAATGGGCGACCAGAAACCGTTGAGGTTGAGAAGCACCATGGCTTTGAAGGAGGGAGAGTAGGTAAGCTGAGGATCCTAGGCTGAAGCGGGAGTGACGATTTACTTACGCTTGCGGTGAATGCCGAGCTGGCTCCAGGTGATCATTTCCATGACCTCCTCGAAAGTACCGTAACCACCGGGGAGACCGATAAAGCCCAAGTCGGAGGCCTTGGCCATGATCTGCTTGCGCTCGTGCATGGTGTCGACGACGACGGTCTCGACATGGCCAGTGCCCTTGGAGAGGTTGAGCACCTCAGGGCCCGAGCCCTCAGCTGAAGTGACGTTGCCCGGGTGTCCATTGGGTTTCGAGGCGACCATGACGGAAGGAATGACGCCGAGCACGTTGCCGCCAGCCTCGTGAGTAGCTTGCGACACGCCACTCATGCTGCCAACGATCAAGTCAGGGTAGATGTGAGAACAGTGCTCTTGGGCTATGGTATGTGATGCGAAGCTTGGACTCACCATCCTCTGGAGCCACCGCCATAGACGAGACGGAGGCTGTTGGCGGCGATGGCCTTGCCGACGCTGGCAGCAGCTTGCATGTACTCGGGCTTTGCGCCTGGCGAGGAGCCGCAAAAGACACAGACCGAACCCTTGTACGAGGTGGTCATGTTGGTGATGATTGCGGTGTGTAGGAGGTGAAGAGAAGGTGGTGGTGATGATGAGAGTTGACTCGGGGATCGCCGTACGAGTTGAAGCAGTGGGTGAGCGCACCGTATCAGTGCTGCACATCAAGCTTACCTACACGAGAAATTGTCTGACTCGCTTTCCATCTTCCCCACGTTTTCGCAGTTCGTTGCTCATGACGCAGCCGCCACTGCTTCTGCTTCTGCGTCTGCTTCTGCGTCTGCTTCTGTTTTCTTCCTGACGCGACGCCGACCAGATCTCCACTCGCACGAATCGGCATCTTCGCCGGCTACCACCCTCTCGGTCCCATCCTCTCAGCATGGCCCGCGCTTTCATGCTCCCTGCCCTTGCCCACTCTTGCCCACGGTCACATGGTTGCAGCAGCGGACGGAAGCTGATAGACTCTGGACCAAATTCCACTGTGGCTGTATAAAAACGGCGAGCCCCAACACTGAAACAAACAACACACATCCCCCTCAAAATTGGCAACGTGACGCAGCATGACAGACGCTGCTAGCCGCCTCAGGGCTGCTGGCTACGACCCCGCCAAGCTTGTGGACGAGTTTCGAACCAAGGGCTATGTGGTTCTCGAGGGTATTCTTTCGGCCGACCCGTCTTCGCCATTAAGCTTGGACAATCTGCGCAAGTCGGCAGAGGAAGCCATCCAGCAGACGCGGCGAGGTGACTGGCCGCACCGCAGGGTGGTCGGCAACGCCTTTCCCCCGTTCGATAAGGAGAATCCGGACAGCTGGGGCGTACAGCATCTGATGAACCCAGCCATCGGAGCCGAGTTGTCTACCACGTTCCAGCAGTTCTACGGCAGCTCGCCTCTTCTCGAGGTGGCATCTGTTCTGCTCGACTCGCCCGCGGAGCGTATGCAGATGGAGCTGTTCAACCTGCTAATCAACCCGGAGGCCCACTGCTTTGCCCTCGGGTGGCACCGTGACGACATCAAGCCCGACGTGGATGAGACGGAGGAGCTTGCTCGGCTAGACACCCCGACTTACGGTGTGCAGTTCAATACGGCACTTTACGATGACGACTGCCTCTTCATTGTACCCGGCAGTCATGCCAGGCTGCGAACGGAAGCGGAGAGACTAGCCAACCAAGCCAAAGCCCCAGCAGCGGTAGAGGTCGTAACCAGCCAGCCGAGCAGCGATAGTGACAGTAAACAGAGCTTTGATGGGTCATGGGACGTCGACCCACCAAGCACGCTGCGAGTCAACTTGAAAGGTAAGTTAGGTCTGTTGACTTATAAAAGGCTTGCGCTCACTCTGTGACGGTGGCAACCGACGAACATACTGCAGCCGGGCAGACTGTCTTCTACTCGCAGAGGATCCTGCACCGAGCATCTTACAGGCCGGACCGGAAGCGAGCCACACTTCACGCCTGCTACGGAGACACGGGCGACGGAGACCAAGGCGCTGCGGAAAGGGCGCGCAACATTCTCCAGCATGGCGTCCAGTGGATGCGAGACGACTCGTTCAGAAGCAAGTTGCCAGAAAAGCTTGGTCCGAGTAAGTTTAGCGCACCCGGGAGCCGGGAGTTATTCAATGCAGCCACTCTGGATGGAAAGACTGACTGACCAACGTATCGGTGGGGAGCAGTGTATGACAACCTGATCAAGATGGAGGCCAAGTGGGAGCCCGAAACGCTCGGATACAGTCTCAGCAATGACTGATGCTATGTGTAAATTGCAGGAAATACAAGCCTTGCCTTTGTCGGATGTACAGTAAGTGCCGAAGCTTACTGTAGCATCCCAACTTTCACGACTTTGCTTTTAGTGTGTCGCCTGTTGGCGAGAGAGTACTGTAACTGAGCGTTGCGTGCGTGATACGGTTAGGGTCTTGCGTTATGGACACGCGCGTCGCAAATATCTGAGTCGTGACTCAAAGCACCGTGAAAAAGAAAGTAACACTCGCAGTGTTTCACTTTTGCCTCCTTCCATCCGATCCACCACAACGATAACACTTGATCGAGAGCCAGCCATGTCTTCCCCGGTCAAAGAAGAGCAGCCCGTCGCCCGCTGTCCGCTGGGCTTCACTGGCCCGCCACCTCCGGGGCACCCCTCCATTCCTGGCTTCTCATCCTCCTCCTCGACCGCAGGCGACGGCAAGAAGGCCTGGAACCCATGGCTGATACTCACGCTGGACGCCATCTTTCTCCTTATCTGTGTAATCGTGGCCAAGTACGGAATCCCCTACTATCGTTCGCAGCGGGCCAAGAGTGACTAGACTGGAGAAACCGAACCGATGCCGAGGTGCACCCCACGCTAGAATCGAACAGGCGTCCGAGCCATCTCGGGGGATGAATAGCAAGCAAGACGGGCTTTTCGGAAATCTGTTCCGGGCTCCTTGTCTCAGGCTGGAATACATGGCTTAAAAGGAGGTTTCTCCCATCAACTCTTCGGTACCCGGTACCAAGACGTGACTTGACGCTGAAAAAAATGAGAGCTACTTACTGGCTTACAACCCTACTCATCATCATTGGAATGGGCTTGCCTTGCTGGTCGGCACCCATGCCTGTCTGGACGGAGCTCAAGGCAAACTTGAACAGACTCAGAGATCAAGGGCAGGCACAACACCGGGTGTTCGACTACAAGTTGCCACGTTCATCCGTCGTTGACGGCACTCTACGGTCCACGGGAGATAACCCCGTTCCGACTTGGTTCGAAGTCGCCAGGTTGCGAGTTGGGCCGCCCACGATTGAAGAGTTACTCGCAACTAATGAGCGTCACTGGAACGACGTGCTGTCTGGAAGGGATCCCTATCGACCCGACAGACCACCTCGAGATCCGAAACTAGATGTGAAAGCGGACAAGCTGCCTGCTGTGCGCATCAATGATGCACGTGCTGGTGGATCGGGACACGCCACTGTCGACTTTGACTTTCATGCTGGCCAAGAGGAACTGATACGGAAGCTGCGAGGCTTGCTACGGGCCGAAGCGAGGTTACGAGGCGCCGATGAGAGGCATTGGAGTGCGCTGTTCAACACTCAATTGGTGCGAGAGATACGGCTCGAGGCGCAGAGGCCAAAAGGCGAGCGCGATCCGTTCGTGTCTCTGGTCAGAAGGGCATTGCAACACATCTATGCGCAAGAGTTACACAAGTTTCCGTTCAGCGAGGACTACCCATACTCTTCCACCGGCTCAACACCGGAACGTCGTCCAAGCGGCCTGGTGCCACCGCCACCTTCACCTCTGGAAACACCACCATCCTCACCGCAGGGGTCGCGCTCGCCATCCGGACGCGGAGGAGTCAAGAAGTTCGTGCTGAATGCGCTGGCCAAGGTGAAGAACTCAGTTCCCGACCTGTCATTTGCAGAAGTGTCGACTGTCACGTCTCGTTTCTAGAGCTAGTCGGCGTCCTGTATCGTATGGTACAGTATCATATCCGAATGAAGTCTCCGTTGCTTGTTTGCTGCATCTCGGAATTCGGGAGTGGAGAGTGAGAGCGCACGCCAGAGAGTGACACGTCAGACTGAGAATGGCTGCACTGCAGGGCCAAGCGCCTCTCCCTCTGCCAGCGAGAGCTCATGCCCTGTGCTGTTTGTGCTGTTCATGCACGGTGCTCCTTCTGCCGTGCATATTTACTACTGAACGGTACTGCACAGTACTCTACCGTGCTTGGCTTCTTCTTACGCCTTCTTTCCTCCCTACCTCACTCTCTCCTCACCACATCTGCTCATCACGGTCTTTACAATGACGCTGCTCCAGCTCGGCATCTGTGCCGGCTCGATCTACTCGACATTCCTGCTCTGGGGTCTCTTGCAAGAACGATGTACGTAGTCTGCCTCTCGGGCCTCGTACTGAATGAGCAATGCTGACCGACTGACTAATTGACAATCTCTGGACCCTTGCAGTGACCAAGACGCCCTATGTCGCTCAAGCAACGCTACTCTACCCTGATCCACAGCCAGAGCTATTCCGCTCGCCACTCTTCCTCAACGCAATACAGGCCACGCTATCCGCACTGACCGCATGTCTCTACCTCATGATTCGCAACCGCGGATCTGGACGCAGTCTTTCTGATGTGCTCGGTCTGGAAGCGCTTACGATCGCTGGCGAGGCCAAAGCGCTCAAGCAGGAAAAGTCGAACGGCAGCAGCAACAAGCCCAACGGCGCCTCTTCGTCCCTGTCCTCGTCCTGGTGGGTGTCACCGCTCCTACTGCGCTACCTTGCCATCTCGGTTCTCCAGTCGACTGCGTCCCAACTTGGCTTTCTTTCATTGCGTTATATCTCGTATCCGACGCAGACGCTGGCCAAGTCGTGCAAGCTGGTGCCGGTGCTGCTCATGAACGTGGTGCTGTACCGTCGCAAGTTTGCGCCGTACAAGTACGCCGTCGTGCTGTTGGTCACACTTGGCATCTACCTGTTCATGGCGTTTGCTCCCAGCAAAAAGGGTGGCAAGGGGCCCGAGTCAAGCAGCCTTGTGGGACTGGCTCTGTGCCTGCTCAATCTCATCGTAGATGGCACTACCAACAGCACGCAGGACGAGGTGTTCAGCCGGTACCGTCGTGAGTCGGTCTCCGCGGGACAGATGATGCTCGTGATGAATGCCATCTCTGCGCTGCTTATGGGAGCTACACTGACCTTTGGTCGGGGCGAGCTGGCTATCGCGCTAGGGTTCATCTCGCGACACCCTGACGTGCTGCGGGACATGTTCGCGTACGCACTCGCCGGTGCAGTGGGTCAGGTGGCCATCTTTGAGACGCTGGAGCGCTTTGGCAGTCTGACGCTCGTGTCAATCACAGTGACACGCAAGCTGTTCACCATGCTTCTCTCCGTGTTTGTGTACAAGCACGAGCTGAGCAGCGTCCAGTGGATTGGCGTTGCTGTCGTCTTTGCTGGTATTGGCATCGAGGCGCGCGAGAAGCGCAGAGAGGGCCTGGCCAAGAAGGTGGTCCATGATGAAAAGAAGGCGCTGGCCAAGGATGCCTAGCGATAGACTAGAAATACCAAAAGATCAAGTTGATCATTCACTCGACCTGACCATACAGAATCATGTCAAGTGCCCATCATAGACAAATCAAACTCACACAAGAAGGGCGAGCCATATGTAGCGTCTCGGCCGTGTGCAGCTCCAGTAGCTGGGCCCCCGAAAAAAAGAAGGGTCCTTGCTGCCTCGCGGCCATCGCTGCCTCGCTCTCTCTCGGCGCGCAGCATTTCCTAACGTAACGCCTAATCTTGGCTGCCTCCACCTTTTTTCCCCTTCTCCTCCCCTCTCTTCTTCCATCACCCACCGCTTCACACGCCTCTTCCCGACACCATCGTCGCAAACATGTTCCGAGTCGGTGTCAGGTCGACTGCCAGTGCAAGTGCCAACGCCAATGCACTGGCACGCAGACAGGCTCGTCTCCTAGTCGTGCGGCCATCACGGCTCTACTCGACATCTCCCAACCAGCAACAAGTGCTCCAGTCCTTTGGAACGCCGTTTGCCCAGTTCGTCCACACATTGTCCCGTATTGCTCGCATGATCACCTTCTCTGCACTCGGTCTTGGCCTAGTCGGCATCTCCACCTACGAGCTCACCCACCAGTACATTGAGTTCTACAAGATGCCTGCTGCCTCGGCTTCTTCCAATGATCCCTACGGCTGGGCCTCCCAGGCAGAAGACGAGAGCTGGGGGCCCAACAGCGGCACCGACTCCCGTCTGGGTCTCAAGGGTCGCCACGCCGTGCGAAGTGCATGGATGTCTGTCAACTGGGGCGGCGGAATCTCGCCTTCCATCATCTTCAGCGGCACTGGCAACTCAGGTCTCGGTCGTACCGCTGCATCATCTGTCGCAAACTCACGCTCTCTCCATATCGAAGATGGAATGATCCTCGCTGCTCGCTACATGGATGTTGCCCTTCAGACTGCCCGAGAGCGAGGCATCACCCTTCCAGACCCATCCGCCATCGCTCTCGAATACCGTTCTGCCTCGATCCGCGAGCGTCAGGGCTCTCCCGTCTTTGTCTCGTCTGCTATCGACACGTTTGAGCGCATCTACGATGCCCTTCAGCCAAGCGATACTGCCAAGCGTGTACGACTTGCCAACAAGCTTGGAGACCTCAACGCTGCCTTGGGTAAGCGAGATGAAGCCGAACGATGGCTTCTCCGCGCCGTTGACGTTGCTCGCGATGCCGGCGCTGCTGCTCCACCAGCACCCGACTCGGTCCTTCCGCATACCGATGACCCGTCACACAAGTCATCTTCGTCTCGTGGCTGGTTCTCTGGCTGGAGGGGATCAAAGAAGACTGTAGAGGTACCTGCTGCACCAACAGTGCAACCCGGCACCAACACCAACCTCAACTCGATCACGACCTCCGCGGGCGCGCCGACGCCTGTGCTCACCCGATCGCTTCTCAGCACACTCCTGTCACTCTCCGCCCTGTACGCACAGAACCCCGCGCGAGACCAGGCGTCGCTGCGACATGCGCTGCAGATCCAAGCCTCCGCACACAAGCTTGCCGATCTCGAGCTCGCCTCCTCCCCGTCTACCACCGCCGATGCGCGCCTCCACCGAGCCTCGGTATTACTCTCTCGCTCCATCTTGGCGCTCCACCTCGCAGAGACCGTCTACGCCCTCCAGCCACGCCAGCTCACGCGGCCATGGCTTGTGCAGGCCTCTGCAGACGCAGAATCCGCCCTCGCTGCCCTGGACCAATCTTCCCTCTCCTCCTCCAATCACGCCCTTGCCCTCTTTGCTGACCGAATCACCCGCGACGCACCACGTGTACTTGAGCTAGTCCAGAAACTAGACAAGCGCCTCTAGCAGATCAATTGCAACTCTCTAGCGGAAAATACAGTCAATCTCCAACAAGCCTAATTGTGAGAGTGAATCGAGTCTGATCCGAAACCTACTGTCCTGTGCGGGGGCGAAATTGCTTGCCCGTCTAAGCAAGCCCGTGGCTTGAAGAAGGCTCGGGAGAGAGTATCGTCGTCGATAAAAAGTGCCAACCCCCGTTTGGCGTGGTGGGAGCTAGCTTGTCTTTCCACCCCCAACTCAAGATGAGGCCCTTGCTACTTTTCACCTTGTTCAGCCCGTTCTTACTTGCAAACGCAGTCCTAATCAAAAGGGATTACTTTCTCGTTGTCAACAAAGACGAAACATACAGTACTCGTACTTGTACAATTGGTTCCTCAGTCAAGTGCCTACGCAGGACGAATTGTAAGTTGCCTTTGACCCCTGTTCCTAGCTTTCTGAAACTCAACAAAACTGCTTGGCATCACAGCTATCATGATCCAATTCGATTTAAAACTTTAACCGGAAAGGAGTAAGGAACGAATGTGTGGACCATGCTTGAAGTGACATTTTCGCTCATTTTCTGTTTGTCTCTCCGACCTCCTTGGCCAACCATATTCTAACAGACTGTGGAGGCCGCTAGAAGTATCTGCCTGGCTGAAGTGAGTATCAGTGGGGTGTCGGCATGCTGCCCAACTCTCAACCACTCGTGTTTCTGTGCAGGATTATCCAGAAAAAGGCAAATACGTTTGGTGTTGTCTCGCCGTACCAGGAGAGGGCATGTGCATCTTCGCTCATGTACCTCTTGGATAAGGGTCACATTCGACAAATACACCCTCTTGCAGCCTGGCTACGATCAGGACAAGTGCGAGAGTTGGATGAATTACCATTTTCCGCGAGACCATCTCCCTTCTCTGGCTTCCTCAAACATTCTGCCCGAGATGGCGAGGGTCAACGCGATGGAGAGCTCAAGGCCACAATCTTTCATTTGCTTGGCTTCAAGAATGCTATCGCAAATTGGTATGCAAGGTTCCGCATTCGCCTTCAAGCTCAGCCTCCCTCACCCCAAGCTCCTCCGAGTCCTCGCAACTCAATCAGTATGGCTCCTTCGAGTCCTCGCTATCGATCATCCCCAATCAGCATGACACCCGACAGCCAGCCAGCCACGCCAGACTCAAGTCCGGATCGGAGCCCTTGACAGCACCCAATGCGTATCAAACTAATCACTCTGAGGAGTCTGTCCGTTCCGAGTCTTCTTCCGAGCCGAAGGCTTCCTTCACGCTCAACGAAGCATGGTCCGAGAGCAAAGGGCTAGAGATGCGGGCTTGTAAAGGACCGACCTTCTGTGTCCGGGACCCCAGTTTGACCTGTACTTGCACCCACGTACTGAACGAAACGTATCGACACCTTTCTTTTTCTGCAGAGATGCCCTTCACTCTTTTTTCTCATCCTTTTTGGCTGGTCTTCATTCGTAGTTGCAGTCCCACCCGTTGTTTTTCAGGTCCTGAACAAAGAAGAGACCTAACTTATTCTGAATTGCGCGAATGGATCTTAAAAGATGCTCCTAGTGAAATGCATCAAGTTAGTGAGTTGCATGCATACTGACAGCATGATCAGAATCCTGACATCATCACCTTGAATGGCTCAAACAGTCTTCGACATCCAGATGACAACGGAGCGTGAATGTTGTGTGCACTCCAAAAGCACCACATTCGGGAAAACTTTGAATATTGACCAGTGCACCGTTCTTGTTCCATCTCGTTCTTCAGACCATGGGTCCCCCAACAGCTACAGTAACTGGCTCAAGTGAATATCACGCTACGAGTAAGGACTGCCTACGCCCCCGTGCTGAGAAGAGGGAGGGACGATCAACACTTCAATGAGCCAGGTCCTTCCCAGAGACCATCGCGATATTCTCCCTTCATAATGGATACTAATTGGAGGGGCCAAGACCCGGAACGCATTGAAGCAACGCTCCGTCACTTTCGTGGTGATAGGGCAGCGCTCTACAACTGGGATCTAGGGCACCAGTAAGGCCGATTAACCTCCTCTAGGTCGCGCGCCTCCAAGGTGCTCACTCTCCCCACCTCGCAAACAAGCGCTTTGCCCAATCGATACCTTTATGGGTCTCAACAACAGTCAGAATCCTGCTTCCTGCTGGTACCATGCCTGTCCGCCGAAACGTGTTCTCGCTCCGTTATACTAGCCCCAAATTTGTCCGAAATGTCCTCATCCTCCGAGAATGAGAAGCAATACGAAGAGCTAAGCCACATATCCTACTTTCATTGTTTGAGCTATAGGTGCAGGAGCCGAGAAATCAGCCCTTTCCGAGCCGAGAACTGCAAGTGGCTTCAGGACGGAACAGACGACTCCCTCTGTCAAAAAGTAAGGCAATAAGGTAGAGCCTCTGTCCTTGTTCGCGATGGAGTTTCGACTCGGACTTTCCATCACACTACCGTGCTTTCCGCTGTGTTCGCGATGCGGCTCTCACCCTGCATTCTTACTGCATTGTTCGTCCTGCTTTCCCTGATTGCGCAGGCAGCACCGACGCCCACACCCTCTCCTGTGCTCCCGAGTCTGTTCAAGTCCTCAACTGTCGCAAAAAATACCAACACCAACCCTAGTAAAGCGCCCACGTCTCAAAGCGAGCCCCTGGTCGCTAAGCGCGTGTTCTACCACCTCCGTGTAAACGGAGACGGCTCGAGGGCTAGGAACCACATCGAGTCATTCTTGAATAACGCAAAGCCCAGATGGGAAAAGTGAGTACCGGCCATCCCAAGCTGGGTACTGGTGGTACGGTGCTGACTCGAAATTGAAATACCTATAGGCTGGTCAAGAGCTTGGAAAAGGATTGGCGGATGCCCAAGCTCGCGAAGCAGTCAAAGGATATGTTGTGAGTGGTCAAACGCCACGCGACCTGAGATGCGCATGCTTACGTTGCTATGCTTGACAATAGCGAGAAAGCGGGTAACTTGCTGAGCGAGTGAGTGATATCGCCCTATCCCGGCTCCCTCCCGTACAAAATTCTGATACAGTACACCTGTTGTCTGTACCGCAGATGGGCACAAACCCACCGTCGCTTCATCAAGAGGGACCCTGTCATCCCCATAGACGACTGGGAAAGACTCGCCGACGAGCTCATCAAGAAGGGAGCCGCAACAGGCATCATGGCAAAAGAGTACTACTGGGGCATCGCGAAGAACGCGGTCCAGAAGCATTGATTCGGTTTCACTGTCGAGTCATGTCGCTCATCCCGGTGCTGCCGTAGAGATACAGTATTGTTCTGAGTATTGTGTCGCATGTACATTGATCATCATGTGATACTGCCTCAGGAGGCTCGGCTCGGGCAACACGTTGGGATCAGTATTGTGTTCGGAACAGAGATGGTCATCGGAGCCTTGGCACCTATAGCATAGTGACATGACGGCAGTAGATGCAAGAACCTTAGAAGGGGGGACTGCAAGCCAACGATAACATAAAAGGAGGCCATACTTTTGGGATCTTAGACTTTGCCTCCCCTATCCGAGCAAGATGGTGTTTCTTGTTTTCCTCCCTCTCCTCTTCCTCCTAGCCGCCGTATGTACACACGCACAACTTTATGTTGTCAACAAAAATGCATTTGCCGACTACATGGCACAGGAGGGTGCTCACTCCCTACTCACAGATATTATTCAGTGAGTATACCTTGCCTAAAGTCTCTGACGATCAGTGAAAGTGGCTGAATACTGGACGTTGTATCATAGTGATGTCAAAAGGTCAGCAGCAAGTCAAGGACAGGTGATCAGTGCCATACACCCGCTGGAAAACTTCAACAAGCAACAGAAGGACTTGTGTGTACTACCATTTACTGTACATGGTGTTTACCTCGCAGAAATGTCACTCATCCCTGCTGCTTACTTTTTCAGCTTCTTCATGATCTCGGATGCCTTGGATACGTGAGTACTGTAATCACTGCAGTTATCCTGACAGGGATGTTGACTGGGCCTGTCATATGCAGGTACATAACGAATCCTCCTCAGGTGCTTGAACGTCACATGGTCATCCCACGAGACTACTGGAACATTCTGGTAGCGCGACTCAAGGCAGAGGGACTTGTCTGGGAGCCGAAGGATTTTCGGAGCTCTATGATGTCTTGAGCTGCTTGCGCCATCTACAGTAGGGCCCTTGATCTTGCAATGATGGGTGTGGTTTTCGCTTATGATCCCGTCATGTGCAGGAAAACCTCCCATACTGTAGACCGAGGAGGGATCGTTCAGCCACCTCGGATCGCTCGGAGCATGGCTGGATGATGTGATGCACAATCGGAAGAGCTTCTCACGCATAAAAACAGCCTTATGCGCGATCGTGCTCTTTTTCTACAGTCTTTCTGATACGGGACCACAAACAATGGTTCGCTGTGCATCACATTTCCTACCCCTGCTCCTCCTCGCCACGTCTGTACAGGCCACTCTGTTCGTACTGAAGCGAGAACAGTTGCCAAAGTATATGAAAGGGGATGGCGCTCAATTCGTCATTTCAACAATGATTCGGTGAGTCAGCCTGGGCACAGAATCTCAAATCACTGCTTTGGCTGATCAAATCGAGGCGCCGTGACATCGAAATGGATGCGGAAAACTAGGGAGAGAAAGTGGGCCCGATCGATACAATCGGTAGCCTGTCAAAACACCACCAAGACGAGTGAGTTTGACAGCCACAGTACAGTACATGACAAGTCCATTGCAACTGAGCGCCCTTTGTGTCCGTTCGATTATAGCATCGGCAAAGTAATGTCTGGCTTATCTGCGTAAGTACAGTTCTGTCCGCTTGTGAAAACTTTGTGAAGCAAGCTAAGCGGACTCCTTGCACAGGACTTTTGATGGACTTCCGTCCATTGTGTCCCGGCACCCAGACGTCCCATTGTACTATTGGGATCTCCTCGTGGCTCATCTTAAAGCCATGAAACTTATTTTGGACCCCAAGGATTCTACACGATAATGCAGACTCTTTCTCGTCTGCATTCTTGTTCAAGCTCCATTCTGCACTAAATACAGCAACTTTTTTTCCCTCATATGTTTGCGTGCTGAGCCTGGGACGTCACAATCACATTGATCGTCGCTCTGCTTCCGACGCATGTTGCACAATAAGAGTCACGAAGTTTCGACTCGGCTCGGAGCGGAGCGGAGCAAGACGGGGCAGGACAGGGCGGGGCGGAGGTCTGAGAAGCCACATACTGTACTGTACCGCGCGAGCTGAATATGAACATGCGTTGACTGGTCAAGCTACCCTCTGCTCAAAGGCTTTTGCGATGAAAGGCAGACATGCTTTGAAATATAACCCACAGCATTTCGAACTCTGATTCACTGCAGTCCTAGCCGAAACTCAAATCAAACCCAATGGTGCGAAGCTTCCTCGTTGTTCTCGGCCTTCTTCTAGCAGTACTCACCGCTACCTCAAATGCGGAGCTTGAAGTATTCGACGGAGAAAGGTTCGCTGACTTCATGGCTAACACGGGAGCACCTGATGTCCTGTCCAGAATCATCAAGTGAGTCACGGTACCCTGACAGAGACGATGGATCGCCAGCGGCTGACTCGATAGCTTGTCTTTTAATTTAAGGGATGGCAACAACTTAGCACGGAAACAAGGATACACATGGGAGCCGCACATTCCCCTTGACGCATTTACGCATGAAGAGAAAGGGATGTGAGTTCAATGGTGTTTTTTTGGCCATGGCACTGTATGGGACACAACTGAGTATGCTCTTGTTCCTTTGCCCAATAGCTTCTCGGATATCTCGGCCAAACTAGACGAGTGAGTGACGAGTCGAAGAGGTCTTGCATGAGGGTCAGTTTGAGCTGAATGTCGTCGAAACCATCAACCATAGATACATCAGAAGTCCTCCGCTCACGCTGCGGCGTGACCCTGTCATCCCAGAGAAATACTGGAACCTCTTGGTCGATCAGCTCAAAGCTCGTAGGCTGGTGCACGATACTGAAGATCCCAATTACCTGTCCGACTTACCAAGATCCCCGGAGACGCCTCAAAGCCCCTACCTTCGACGCTGGAGACTATCTCCCTCGCTTGCAGACTTCCCCAGGCCCCCCAAGGGCTGGATCAAGAAGAAAAGGTCAAGCAGATACAAGGCATTTTTCAAGTGGTCCTTCGGATTCTAGCTAATCTACTCTACTTGCTGTGAAGTTATTTGTCACTTAATGAAATTGCGAGATTCGTCTTCCTGTTTCAAGGCCTCGCGACGAGTCGTTGTTCGACCAAGGCGCTGACGAGTGACTTCCTTGCTTCAACACCCATAGACACCGGTTTTTCGAGTTTACCCGCGGCTTCGACCTCCTGCGCCAGCCTGTTGCCCGTAAACAGATTCAGTATCTCACAGCCTCTGCCGTACCCATGAAAGGGTGCTCACTTGTCAAGGATCACACTGTACGAATGCCTGTAAAAAATGTATGACATCAACTACAGCACGCTCTTTCCAAGTCGGTCACTTCAGGCGAACTCACAAACCCATGTTGCTACCTTGGACAGGGCGAGGACTAGGCCAAGAACGATGATCAGGATAAGCCTTGAGCTTTCTGAGCCTGCGAGGGGGAATGACTTACTTCTCCAACGCTGTGTTCTTCTGAGTTCGAGCATATCGCCTCAGAAACTCGACCGCTTTGGACCTGTTCGGCAGCTGTATAGCTGTGTTTCCGCTTGTTGTCGACGAGCATGGACTCATGCACAATGCAATGAGGACGATAGCAAAGATCTGGAGGTGGAGTAACTTCATCGTGTAAGAGGTGTATGCCAGGAAACGATGGCAAGGCAGACAGGCTCCTATAAATACGATGCTCCTTCAATTATGCCGGCACCAAGCATCGCCCTGACCATCCTGAGGACCGTCACTCATACCCACGATTGGATAGATAACAGCTCTGTCGATTCCTTGATAGGCGCCCAGTCATCCTCTGGTGACCCCGGAGGTTCTCGTATCGGCTCAAGCCGAGAGATAGGCGCTTTTATTTTGAGGAAGATGCTTACAAAGCTGGACAATGGGCCTACTAGGGATTAGGTAATGGGCAGAAAGTTGTGACCAACGAGCGCTAGATAAGGTCACATGGCAATGTTGGAGGCGATGAGCAACCCTTTGTTCCTGACATACAGTAGCACAGAAGAAGCAATTGCATTTGATCAGGATAACGCGCACGGAATCACAATACACTCCAGGCTAGGTGCAAAGCTCGGGCACCAGATCGGAAGCCAAGCTTATTGATGTCCTCATACTGTAGCTCTGCGAAGACATGACATGGCTGTCGAGACATCTCAGCACTAGTTACTCTCTGAACCAATCTTTGAGCTCCTCTACCCTTGGGTTTACTTCGAGACTGATTGAGAAAAATGAATTGATTGTCGGTCTCAACATTGAATGAGACTAGGCTGAAATACTGTATCGTATCTCTCGGTCTCATCATTTAATGAGACTAGGCTGAAATACCGTATAGTATCTACCCAGATACAGTCTTAAGCCTCGTATCCGTATCTCCTTCGTTCGTCTCTCTTCTCATCGACTTTCTTTTTAAACCATTTCGAGAGCTCTTCATACTTTCGCTGGTCTTCGGCCCTGTCGAAGTACAAAGGCGTATGCGGGCTCATCAGTGACTGGACTCATCTTCAGTTGCCCAAATACTGTATACTCACGTGAGTTTGTGTTCGAGCCCTAGACTGAAGCTCTCTCTGAGTGCAAAGTTTTGGAGCAAAATCGTAGCAGAAGAATGTTAACATCAGAACTTGATCTCAATAGTAACCAAGGACTTAGTCCGTACTAAAGTCAAGGTGCAGTCCTCCCTTTGAGCCCCCTATAGCTGCCACGACGCTGGAGAGACAGACCAAGTCTGAGAACCTTGAGCAAGGAGGAAGAGTGAATGAGCACACTTACCTGTTTTCGATTTCGGGACCGATAGGCTTGACCAGAGATAGAAACTCCGAGACGCCAGGGTCGGCGGGAGCTGCAGTAGCGCTGTGGAACGCCATGAGGACCGTGAAGGCCAGCACGACGGTTGCGGAGAACGACTTCTTCATGGTCGACTAAAGGGCGTGAATATTGGCTGAGGGTAGAAAGTGCTTGCGACGAGCGAGGAAGAGGCAGGGGAATGAACAAAGGGGGTCCGGGAGGCCGAGAACAAAGCCGTATTTATGTATTCACTGTACGTTGCTGGATGAGTTCACTCATTCGGCGTATGTCCAGGTCAGTGAAGCATCGGAGCTGTGGATTGTGTGCCGAGCCAGCCACTTCAGACCTTGCGGAACATCAAAGCTGCTGTACTAGTGCAGGTGATTTGATCCACAATGCACAGAATCTCGCCACCATGTTAGCTTCGGACGTGATTAAGTTCGTTCGGGCCGTGCTAGAGCTGGTTCAGAGCCACCTAGTCTCCGTAGATAGAGCGAATTATTTGCTCTAGACCCGGTCGAGACAAAACCAGGCAAGCCACTCGGAGATGGTGAAGCCGAGCTGCTCCGAGTCTCACCCACTATGATGTAGCAGATGCGAAAAGAAAGTCTCCCCTCAGCATCAGTGGGCAATACACTCTGCTCTACAAAGGCATAAGAAGGAGGTCACAGCGTATCCCAAGCATCTGCATCCCTCCAGTTGTTACAAACACTGAACCCCAAACAGCGTTGTCAAAACTTTCTTTCGATCATGAGGACTAGCTTCTTTACAGCTGCCGTGTTAACCTCAATGGTCATTCTTATGACCGTGGACAGTGCTTCAGGCGTTCCCTTGGACCCTACAGGCTCTAGCTTCCTTCCCATTGTTCAAAATGCCGGGTCAAAGCTTGAAAAGGGGTGAGTGCATACGGTATCTGCTCAATCCTATCATGTGGCAAAAGACATCTGACCGTGACGTTGCCCAGTGTCGAGGCGGTCACGAGTGCCTCAGGAGCAGGACCGCACTCTGAGCCTGGCTACAGCTCGATCTCTGATATTCTGTGAGTCTGTGCGCCAAAGGTTCCATGTTGTCTCAGTTGCTCACAAAGGTTGGCTTTGTATTCAGCCATGACAAGGCCGCTTTTCAGAGAAATCATAGGTAGGTTTACACAGTCAACTTCGCCAAAGCACACGACTGATATATCAGGACTTGAACGTTTGGCCATGAAACAGTCTGAACCAGCTCCGAACGATGCGAGAGCAGGAACGTTACATCGGAACGGCTAGAAAGACGATGAGTGTGTACAAGTCCACTCGGCAGGGACCTGGCCCACACTTCAGCTGGAAGTAAGTTTGCAACAGGCTTACGATACTCTGTGGCTGGTCCGCTGGCAGCACCCGTCAGTCTCCGTCGCAGCCGTCTTCGGCATACAATGAGTAAATTGAGTTGTTTCCTTCAAAGATCGTGTCATGTGAGCTGCTGAAGTGAAGCTGGCGCGTGAACGGCTGTGGGACCAATCCGGATGCCGGGAGGCAATTCCGTCCTTCAGTTATCATGCTTCGGAGTCACCGAACGCCGTCAAGGCCTAGCCTCCCGCGGCTCTGGCTAGATCATTTGACCTCCGATGAGGCAGAAACAGCTCGAGACGAAGGCAGGCAAGCCACTCGGATGCACTTTGCTCTCAAATGTCTGAGTCCGAGCCGCTCCGAGTCCCCATCAACCTGACAGAGCGATCGCGCGGACTAGGCATGAGCACGATGGCGTAAGCACTGCGCTTCGAGTCTTTCTCGAAATGGACGGGTCTAGAGCTGTGCAACTGGTGCATCGGAAGTCTCACGGCACGACTACTCTCCCACGACAAAAGATGTAGGTGCACGTGCGTTGAGCACTGCTAGCATACAAGCATGGGTGGACGATCAACCAACAGATCGGGACCCTTGAACCTCTTTGACCCTTGCAACCTAGTGGGAAGATCCGGATCGACGTTATTGCATTCCTTCGATACGGTCGTTTGCCTTTCCACTTGCGCATTGAGCGACATTTAGCGACAAATGCGCAGCCTGCACGCACGCGCTCGATGCTCGAAATCGAACGGGAACCCGCCTGGGTATCCTTTCTTTTTGCTCACCAACGTCTTTAAACGCATACTTGTTTGCCTTTTGACCTCCTGACATCATGAGAAGAAAGATTTTACCTAGTGCCTTGCAGCGCGAGCTGAGAGGTCAAGTGGTTATCGTACTGACAACCCCTGCTGAAAAGGCAGTCTTGCAGTCATGGGATGGCTGCAGGGGCCTCCTTGAATCGAGGCC
The DNA here is from genome assembly GCA_026413255.1 of Fereydounia khargensis. NCBI lineage: Eukaryota > Fungi > Basidiomycota > Ustilaginomycetes > Urocystidales > Fereydouniaceae > Fereydounia > Fereydounia khargensis. The sequence continues at coordinate 473,140 of JAOCZO010000004.1, read as the reverse complement.
GAGACGTTCGTTGGACAACTCTGGGAGCAAGGGGCATACATGTCGTCGAGCAAGCATCTCACTTGCTTTGTACGAGCTCGCTAGGTCTCAATGTAACGGATCAACATTGCCTTTCCTTCAAGGATAAAAGGGACAAAGTGGTCGACCTTCGCATTGCTGGCACATCAAAGATCTCTCCCCTCCTCTCCCCTCCCCATTCCATTCCATCCAACCCAGTCCCTCCTTCGTCTCTCACCATCCTCCTCCCCAGTCTCTCTTTCTGATCCCTTCTTTTTCCCGCCTCAAAACTCTTCCTCTTGCGCGCTCGTAGCAGATACGGTGATGCAGTTACCTGCCCTCCTCCTCACCCTCGGTGCGGTTGCAGCAGTCAATGCTACTCCCCAGCCGCTGCTTTCGGGCAGTCTCGATCTCGGAGTTGGCAATGTTGCCCAGGCCAACGTCGATCTCGGTGTACTGCAGAATGGACAAGTTCTCAACGCTGATGTCGGTGCCCAGGTAGGGCCTGGAGGCTCTGTTCTCGATACGACGGCCAACCTCGATGTTGGGGGCCCGGGCGGTCTTGTAAACACAGAAGTCAGCGCCGATGTTGGCCCTGGCGGCAGTGTGGCCAGCGCTGATCTCAACCTCGATGCGGGAACCAACGGCCAGCTACTGACCACTGACGCTAGCGTTGACGTCGGCCCCGGAGGCAGTGTACTCAACACTGATGTCTCTGCTGATGTCGGTTCCAGCGATAACCTTCTAAGCACTGACGCGAGCGTCGACGTCGGGCCTGAGGGTTCCGTTCTCAACACGGATGTTTCTGCTGACGTTGGCTCTAGCGGAAGCCTGCTTACCACGGATGCTAGCGTTGACGTGGGACCTGACGGATCGATACTTAACACAGACGTGTCGGCCGATGTCGGTTCCGGTGGCAGCGTGCTCAGCACGGACGCAAGCGTTGCTGTAGGACCGGACGGATCTGTACTCAACACGGACGCAAGCGTCAATCTTGGCTCCAGCGACGGCCTGCTGAACACCGACGCTAGTGTTGACGTGGGACCCGGCGGCTCCGTGCCCAACACCGATCTGTCTGCTGACGTTGGATCTGGCGACAGTCTGCTCAGCACTGACTCGAGTGTCGACGTGGGCCCTGATGGATCGCTACTCAACACAGATGTCTCTGCTGATGTTGGCTCTAATGGTAGTCTCCTGAACACGGATGCCAGCGTCGACGTCGGCCCAGACGGATCTCTCGTGAACGCCGATCTGTCTGCGGACGTTGGGTCTGACGGCAGTCTTCTGAACACAGATGCAAGCGTTGACGTTGGCCCGGACGGATCCCTGCTGAACACTGACGCAAACATTGATGTCGGTCAAGATGGATCGCTCGTCAACGCGGATGTTGCGGCCACAGTTGGTGACGGCTCTCTCCTTGATGCCACGATCAGCGCCGATGTCGGTCAGGACGGATCGTTACTCAACACGGATGCCAGTGTCGACGTTGGTCCTGATGGTTCACTCCTCAATACAGATGCCAGCGTTGATGTTGGTACTGATGGTCAGCTCTTGAACGCGGATGTCAGTGCTGATGTCGGACCGGATGGCTCTCTTCTCAACACGGATGTGAGCGCAGACATTGGCAAAGATGGGACTCTCCTTGACACCGATGTCAGCGCGGATGTGGGTCCAGATGGCTCGGTCTTGAACACGGACGCCAGTGTGGACGTCGGCGAGGATGGAACACTACTCGACACGGATGTCAACGCTGACGTTGGACCTGATGGCTCTGTTCTCAACACCGACTTGAGCGCTGACGTGGGCAAGGATGGCACGCTACTTGACACTGACGTTAGCGCGGACGTGGGCCCAGATGGCTCGATCTTGGACACAGATGCGAGCGTCGATGTCGGCAAGGACGGCAGCGTTCTCGACACTGATGTTGACGCCGATGTGCTCGACGGATCCATTGGAGGCCCGATCAAGAATACTGCCGCTTCGACCGCAGCTGGTGGAGCGATTAACAAGGACGGCAGCTCTCCTCAGGGTTCTGTTGGTCAGGGCAAGGGTCACCATGGCAAGGGTCACCACGGCAAGGGTCACCGAGGTAAAGGCCACCACGGTAAGGGTCATCATGGCAAGGGTCAACTCCACCACACCAAGGGCCACGGCCACGGCAGCAAGCACCACGCTCCCTCGGGTTCCTGGATCGAAAAGTGCCTGGCGACAGTCAAGACGTGGCGAGCGGCCAAGAACCACAAGGTGTACCGCCAAAAGTTTAGCGGTCTCTCGTGCGCCACTGTGGGCAACGACTACATGACGCACCTGACCACGGCCTCGGTCCCCGCCTGCAAGGCCAAGTGCTCTTCGACTCCTGGCTGCACTTTCATCAATGTCTACACGGACTCGAACGCCCCTGACCACGAACACACCTGCGTCCTGTACCGCAAGCGACACTCGCAAGCCGACGCTACCAACTGCAAACCCGGTATCCGCAACAGCGCTGGCTTTGCCAAATCTATCCATTAATCCAAACACCCACGGTCACTTTCGTTTTTACTCAATAGACACTGTTACTCCACTCTTCCGCTTCTTGGCTACCTTGGTCGGCGGCGTTGACGGGCCTTGTGTGTCATGGTGTGTGACTTTGAGCTTGGTCGTCGTGGCGCCCTTCTTCTTGACCTTTTTCTTCCGCGCCGACTCGGGCATTTCTTCTTGTTCCAGTTGTGGTGCTGGCCCAAGATCGAGGCCGAGGTCCAGATCGAGCTTGACGATTGGAATGGCATTAATGTCCTCTTCTTTACTCTGTATCTGCGTCTGCGTCTGCGTCTGTGGATTTGCAGCCTTCTTGACCGCCTGTGGTTGCTGCTGCGGCCTGAGCTGCGGAGACTCCAGTTCCGGTCGCGGCCTGTCGCGCGGGAGCGGCGGGACATCTTCTGGAGGCACGATCGTCGCGTCGAGGTCTATATCTTCAGGCAGGGGCACGCTCGCCTGCGCACGCTCAGCTACCGGGCCGAGCTGGTGGGCCAAGAAGAGCGGGCTGAGCAGGTTGAGGCTCTTTGGGGCCACCTCTGCATCCTTGTGCTCCGCCAAGTCACGCGCGAGGAGACGGAAGAGCTGTGCGAACTCCGCGGCGCGCTGGGCGACCTCGGTGTCCGTATGGTTGACTGGGAGCGCGGACGCAATGTCGGTGGCGAGGGCGCGGATGGAGTCGAGGTCCCCAGTGGCCGAGGCTGCGTGGTACGCGAAGAGTTTGATGGCGTTGTGTAGTACCGCGGCGTGGCTGCGTGCGTCCAGGTCCCCGTTCCCTGGATGTGGGCGCAGAAGGAGACGGATGGCACTGGCGGCTGTAGAGGGCGGCGCGTCGGCGGCGTACTCGCCCAGGATCCAGGCGACGGCGTGGTACACTTGCCCAGAGATGCTGGGATCAGGAAGCAGCTCAAGCATCGCGCGCACAGCGTAGGGCCGCACGGCGCGCACTCGGCTCGTGACATCGATGAGCTGATCGCGCACCGTCCCACCATCGATGGGAAGGTCGGCGACGCGCGCAATGCGGATGAGCACGTCGATCCACCACTCAAAGTCGTGTACGTTCGCGTATGTATCCGCGCTACCCAGTGCCAGGATCCGCCGTACAATCTCGAGCCGGTAGGTCGGGGAAAGAGCCGGGTTGGTATCGAGTGCCGCCGCGATCGCTGGGTCGGCGGACAGCGTGGCTTTCAGCGCTGAGGCGGCGGCGGTGGCGGTGTTAGTTGCGGGTGGGTCGAGGTGCGTGAGGAGTTCGGTGACGATCGGACGGAGGTTGCGTGCACTCGCCATGCCACTTACGAGCTCGAGCGCACGCAGACGGATACTGAGGTCCGGGTCGTTGATGGACTGGAAGATGGTATCCTGGTGCTGGGCGACGAGGTGCGGATGTGAGGGGAGGATCTTGACAAGCGCAAGGAGAGAAATGTACTTGAGGTTCTGGTCTGCGTCTTCCAGGAAGCGGGTGAGCTTGTCGACGCAGGTCTCGGCAAGCGACTCGCCGTCCGGACCGTCAAGCATGCCGCCGATAATGACGGTGTGAATGCACTCGTACAGGAGACTCATTGCGGGCGTGGTGGAGATGATGGTGGTGATGGGGGGCACGAGCTTGCGAACCAGTCTAGGCTCGATGCGGGTGAGGCTGGCAAAGAGCTTGATGAGCTTGATGAGCATCCAGTTGTTGGTAGAGGTGGTGAGGAGGTGGAAGAGCTGCGGCGAGAGCTGTACGAATGGCTGTGGATCGCGCCGAGCCAACTCGCAGATGATGTTGACGGCAGCTGAGACGACGGCGAGGTCCGAATCGTCAAGCTTTTCGCGAAGCCTGTCCCATGCCTGCTCGAGCACGTCGGGACACTTGATTATCATACAGTAGAGCACCAGGAGGGCCTTCTTACGAATCATGGGCTTGCTGTGTGTGAGGAGTGCGATTGTGTCTGGTGCGAGGTGACGGGCGAGGTCTGGTGTGACGATGTGAGACAAGCCGTTGAGGGCCACGGCGACATCGAGTGGGTTGGAGGAGTGCAGATCCTTCTTGATCATATTGGTTGCGAGGATGAGCACGTCCGTGTCCTGGCTGAAGCACTGTGCGGCCGCCAGATACCCGACCTGCTTGAGGTTGTAGCGCGGCGACGCCATGATCTCGAGCATGTGGAAGGAGGCGTTGGAGAAGGGGTAGCCGAGCATCTGGAGGTAGGTAAGCTTGAGCACGGCCTCGGCCTTGACGTCCATATCGCCAGACCGCACCTCATGCCTGATCTCGTCCATGACCTGGGCGACATACTTGGGCTCATCCTTGCCGCGGTGGGAACGGAGGCCCTTGATCAGGGCTGATAGCGAGCGCTCAAACATGGCGAGTGGATGTGCGAGGGCAGGGCGAGAAAGCCCACAAGTTGCCGGACTGGCTCACCAAGAATGCGAGTGTTGGTTGAGTTGGTGTTGGTCTTGGTGGTGGTGGGTGTTGGTCAAGATGGGCTGAGTCGCATTCGTGAGTCGATCACGAACTGTGCAGACAGAGTGTGTGTGACTTTTGGATTGGAATTGCACCGCACCGCACTCCGCTGCTCAGAATCACAGACAGGGTCCCCTCTCGTCCCCTCTCGTCCCTTCTCACCTTGCTTCCTTCTCGGCTCACCCGCGACTGGCAGCAACTCCTCCACACGCGACCGTGACTGAAACCGTGTCTGTCTTCACTCACTGTCTTCACACATATCACCCACCCAGCCAGTCGACGACACATGCTTCTTCCTGCACAGAGTCGAGTGGAGTGTATCGGGATTGATTCTCAATGCAAACAGCCATGTACTGATACGGTATGATTACAGTTCCGCCTGTCGTGACCCAGCCAAGTCAGTCTCGTCTGCCTTTCGTGACACTGCCGCCTCCTCCTTCTCCTTCTCGTGCTGTGCCCTCTTGAGCGCCTGTCTCTCCTTCTGCTCGGCGTCGATGCGTGCCCGCTCCTCTGGCGAGAGATCAAAGACACGGATGCTGCCACGCCACCGCTCGTCCCATTCGACACCCTTCTCCGGTCGCACAATGTTGAAGCCCATCAGGCTGTTGCGCCACTCCTTCTCCTTCTCGAACCGTTGCTCGCGCAGCTCCATCTCTGTCTTGGGCGGATCGCTCTTCTCCAGCCTCGATGGCTCACGCAGACCACGGGTGAGGTCCCGCGTGTCCTTAAGATGCTGCGGCAGAGCCTTGTAGTACGACTCCTTTGACTCGCTAATGTTCTTCTCCGTCTTCAAAAAGTAAGGTGTGTACTTTTCTTCGCTTTCCAGACCCCAGTCCAGGTCACCGCCCTGAGGGGGAGAGTCGGGCACCTCGCCGACGAATGAGCCTGGCCGCCCAGCTTGGAACTCGCGAGCCGTCTCCTTGGTACCGTACACGATCTGCAGGCCAAGCTCGGCACCGTGAAGCACCTTGTCCCGCTGACGGAAGAACTGGTACATGCGCAGCGGAATGTTGCGCCATCCAACCAGGTTGGTAAAGTCGACAAAGCATATCGGCGGCTGTGCTGGAATCTGTGATGGTGGCTCGAGCAGCTTGGGGTCAAGTCGCGCTGCCAGCTTTTCAGCCTCGGTGAGCACCTTCTCCTTGGTCTGCGCAGCCTGTGCTGACTGTCCCTTGAACGCCGAGATAAAGGCATTCGGGCCATGAGGCACAGACCCAGGTCGATACGAGCTAGAAGAGAGCGGGGCACCAGCACCGTCCTCCTCGGCATCGGCTGCCAGAGCCGCAATGGCCTTGTCCTTTTCGCTCATCATCTCGTTCTCCTTCTCATCAGGGATCTCGTCAAACACGTGGTCCTCGGCGAGCTCCTTGGCTAGAAGGTCATCGCGATCAATCTTGGCCACTTCGAGTGGGGTGCCCCAGCCATGCTTGAGTGCCCATGCCCACTCCTTGAGCGCCGGTCGTCCGACGAGCACCACACCGCCGTCGAGTTCTCGTTGGAGCTCCTGCTGCGGTGAGAGAGAGAAGGGGGTAATAGGCTGGCCCAAAGCCTCGGAAGTCTCATCCCAAGGCTCCAGTCCCAGTAGTTTGCGGCGTCGCTCGTGGATACGAGCTTGAAGTTCACGGGCAAGACCACCGTGCTTGGTACCGTTGGTGATCTCCCAATCGATACCAGCAGCGACAAGGACGGGCTTGACGTACTTCTTAAAGTAGCGACCGGCCTTGTCGTAGTCGTCATCACCTGGACTCCTAGTGGCGTAGACAATGACCTTGCGAGGCCACTCGCTCGGGTGCATCCTCTCTTGGCTCAGGTGTCGCACCTTATCGCAGTATTCTTCGCGGATTTGTCGGCACTGCTTGCGGTCGTCATAGTAGAGGTAGGTGAGGGAAGAGACGGTGACGATAAAGATGGACCAGTTTCGCGAGGGAAGCTTGGGCTGCCATGCAAGTACGGAGCGTGGGATTCCCATAAACTGGAGCGGCTTGAGGTAGCGAGGGATCTCACGAGGAGGTGCTTTGACAGCTGGCTTGGATGCCGATGCTGCTGCTGGTGCTTCTGTCGCCGGGGTGGCAGCAGAGGTCGACGCCTCCGCTGAGCCTGTCGGGTTAGCCATGTTTGGCACAGTGCGGCTGTGGCTAAAGCAAGAGATGGTGGTTGTCGGCTGCTTCCGACTTTCCTGTCTGCCGTATTCCACCCAGGGCTGTTTCGGAAGGGGTGAGCGTCGAGCTGCGCTGCCTCGCCTCACCAGGCCGGTGTGGTGCTGTTCCGCTAAATTTTCACTTTTTTGCTTCCTCACACGCTATTTCACTTCTTCCCGAGAAAGGGTCAGCTGGGCGCGCGTGATCGGATCCGGATTAGGTTTTTTTCTTCTCAGAGACCCCTCTCCTCGCCTCCCTGCCCTGCCTCCACACTCGAGAAACTGGCAGGAAAAAAGAGAAAACTAGACAAGCTCAATCCTTTGCAGCATCATACACACACCAACAAGCACATCGCATCACATCCATACACATGTCGACTTCAGCAGCGCGGCAGCCAGCCGAATGGCGCAAGCTCGAGTCCACAATTGGATGCCTCGCTCGTGCCGATGGGAGCGCGTCCTTCAGCTTTGGCTTGCTCGAGACGGTGGCTTCCGTCACCGGACCCACCGAGGTCCGCATCAGGGATGAACTCACGGATCGCGCTAGTCTCCAGGTCACTTTCCAGCCATTGAGCGGTGTCGCAGGTAAGTGTCTTCTTCTTGTCTTCAGCTGGACTCAGTCTCGACGTGCTTACGCTGGCGGCCATCCCTAGGTATCCCATGCAAGGCGGTCGCATCCGCACTGCATACCCTTCTGAGCTCGGTGCTGCTCCTCCACCACCACCCAAGGTCCATGATCCAGCTCGTGGTGCAGACTCTCTCCTCGCCACCACAGCCCCAGCCAACCACCAATCTTGCTCGTCGCTCCCAACGTCCACGGCCGCCGCTTCTGATCGGTCCAGATGTGCCACCGTCGCCGTCAGAGAAGGCATGCATCATCAACGCAGCGTCACTCGCACTCTTGGACGCAGGCATCGTGGCCAAGGGATCCGTCGCAGCCTGCGCGTGCGCCATACTGCCCAAGGATGAGGGTGAGGTATTGCGTCAGGCGAGCGGCTCGCCATTGACAGAGCTCCAGGTGCGCGAAGGTGTCCGACAGCGTCGATTAGCGCGAGGAGAAATCGAAGAAGATCAGGAGCAGGAGCAAGACGCAAAGAGTGCTGAAGAATATGACGGAGAGTGAGTGACGCGCAATGGCTTAGAGCCCATGCATAGGCCAATGCTAAAAAAGCTCCATTCCTCTAGGACTGTCATCCTCCTTGATCCGACACCAGGCGAGCTCGAGTACGCGCTCAGCACACATGTGTTTGCATTCAGCTTTTCAGGGCACTCGGCCACATCGCAGTCCGGGGACCTCATCGCCGAGCAAGTGTTTACAGAGAGCCTTGGTGCAGTCGACCTGCAAGACGTGAGTATCCGCCCGTTTTAGCGTCTGCCTCTTCATTCTCAACTGACGACTTTCACTTTACATCACAGCACCGAAAGGCAGTTGCGCTATGCAAGGCGGCATGCGAGTCGATCTTGGGATTCATGCGAGAGAGCATGGAGAAGCGAGTGCTGGCCCAACGGTCAACCTAAGATGATTCATGGAAATGCATGACAACCAAAGCTCTAGTCAATTGTGTGTGATCTTGTAAAAGCTGGTCCGATCGACAGAAAGACAAAGGGGTGGCAGTTGGCAGTTGGCAGTTGGCGGTTTGGCTGTGCTCAAGCGCGTATTGGACCCTTTCCTTTGTGGAGTGCGCGTGAGTGCAGTGCAGCTCAATAATCAATCACACCGGACGGCGCAGTCCGAAATGGTGGGGTGGTCTGATCGCGCGTTCGCGCAGTTACTTTCTCTCTCCTTTCCTGAAACCCACCCTCCATCGTTTCCTCCTCCTTTCTTCGTTCACTGACGTCCAGCACCCTTATCTTCACTTCCTGACTTCAGCATCAAGCATTATATTCCCCTGCATACCCCGGCTGCTCTGAACAGGGGTCCAAGGCGACGCCATGATCTCTGTGAGTGTTCTTTCCCCCCGTCCCATCTACTCAATGTAACGCCACTGAACCGGAACGATGACGGGCCTCTGGCTGGCGACAGGCCTTCTTCATCTTCAACCAAAAGGGCGAGGTCCTCATCTCTCGCCTCTTCCGGTCCGACCTAAAGCGATCCATAGCCGACATCTTTCGCATCCAAGTCGTCTCGAATCCAGATGTCCGTTCGCCCATCATCACACTTGGCTCGACCTCTTTCTTCCACGTGCGCCACGAGAACCTCTACGTAGTCGCCGTGACCAAGTGCAACGCCAATGCTGCTCTGGTCTTTGAGTTCTGCTACCGCCTGATTACGATCGGACGCAGCTACTTTGGCGGCAAGTTCGACGAGGAGGCGGTGAAGAACAACTTTGTTTTGATCTACGAGCTGCTCGATGAGATTTTGGACTTTGGGTACCCGCAGAACAGCGAGATCGATACGCTAAAGATGTACATCACAACGGAGGGAGTAAAGAGCGAGCAGGCGGTGCGGGAGGAGTCGAGCAAGATTACGATCCAGGCTACAGGCGCGACGAGTTGGCGACGAGCGGACGTCAAATACCGCAAGAACGAAGCGTTCGTCGACGTCGTCGAGACGGTCAACCTGCTCATGAGCAACAAGGGTACCGTGCTCCGTGCCGATGTGGACGGGCAGATCCTCATGCGCGCCTACCTGTCCGGTATGCCAGAGTGCAAGTTTGGGCTTAACGACAAGCTAGTGCTCGAGAAGAACGACCGGAACAAGGGCAAGGTGGATGCTGTGGAACTCGACGACTGCCAGTTCCACCAGTGCGTCAAGCTCGGCAAGTACGATACCGATCGCAGCATCAGCTTTATCCCGCCAGACGGCGAGTTCGAGCTCATGCGATACCGGTCGACCACGAACGTCAACCTCCCGTTCAAGGTACATCCGATTGTGGAGGAAGTGTCCAAGAGCAAAGTCGAGTACACGATCAGTCTCAAGGCTAACTTTGACTCGAAGCTCGCGGCGACAAACGTGGTACTGCGGATCCCGACGCCACTGAATACGACAAACGTCAAGTGCCAAGTCAGTATCGGAAAGGCCAAGTACGTCCCGGCTGAGAATCACGTTGTTTGGAAGTAAGTTTTACCCCGACCCCCTTCAAAGTAAAGCTTGAGATAGTCAGGGCTGACTCACACGTTACGGTAGGATCCCACGCATTCAGGGCATGTCCGAAGCCTCGTTCCAAGCCGATGCGGAACTCAGTTCTACGACACACCGAAAAGCATGGAGCAGGCCTCCGATCGAGATTGACTTTCAGGTACTCATGTTCACTGCGTCCGGGCTGCTCGTGCGCTTCCTCAAGGTGTTCGAGAAGAGCAACTACCAGAGCGTCAAGTGGGTCCGCTACGTCACGTGTAGTAGAGGAAGCTACCTGGTTCGGTTCTAGCACTGTTCTGCAATTGCACACGTTCACTCTTCACTGTCGCTTTGATTGAATCGGATCGGATCGACCAACTACGGTACGGCACAGTAAAGTTTGAGGGAAGAGATGGTTAGGCGCGTTTCACTTGTAGCCAACGTAGCGGAGCGAGGAAGCGTCGTCGACTTGATCGAGCGACTTGACATCGTACGAGTCTTGTCTGGCCGCCGTGTAGGCGAAACCTGCTCCACCGGGTCCCTGGGCGACGTAAGCGTCTTCAGAGGCACGGTGAGCTTCCTTGGCGGCGTCCTTGTGCGTCTCGTCGTGTTTGGTCTTGCCGACGACCGTGCCGGCGTTGAATCCCACGACCGAGTGCTCATCGTTACCGTTGGCGAGGACTACGCTGTTCTGCTCGGCGGCGTGCCTGCCACTCCTGCTGCCATCGAGACTGAGGTCGGCGAATCCGCTGCGCTCGGCGCTGCCCTGCAGCGCGGACACGTCGTACTCGCTCTCACGTTGCTTGGCGTAGAGCGAGACGCCACCCACGCCAGCGGGACCCTCGCTGCCCGCGCCGGCGGACAGGTCGTGCGTGCGCGAAGCGGCAGTACGGCGGTCCGCTCCCCACCTCGCCGCAGCGTCGTAACTCGAAATCCGGTGCTGCAGAGACCCGCCGTATCCACCTCGGCGCTGACTAGTACACCATTTGGCACCCTTCGGACAGTCGCTTTTCGTCCCGTCTCTTGGGGGGCCATTAATACCACCCTGCCCCTCTCCTCCATGAACAATTGCCCGACTACGATACTGCTCACCAGGCTCCGAGATTGCGCTTTCATAGTCAGATCCAGCCCCTTCGCCTTCAAGTCGCCGGCAGTACGTTGCGCCAGGTGGGGCATTCTTGCAGTAGCCTCCCGACCCTGTGTTTGTGCCGCTTCCAATACCCACGCCAGTATATTGCGGTTCATCAAGACGTGCCCGACGACGGTACGGCTCACCAGGCTCTGAGATTGCGCTTTCATAGTCGGATCCAGCCCCTCCGCCTTCAAAACGTCGGCAGTACGTTGCGCCAGGTGGGGCATTCTTGCAGTAGCCTCCCGTGCCCGTCTGTGTGTCGGATCCGATAGGCCCCTTGGACCTGGCCACCAAGTGCGGGCGCCCATAGTCGTGTCCGCCGGATCCGCCAAGCCTCCTAGGGCACCACTTGGCGCCGGAAGGTGAAGTCTGGCAGTAACCTCCCGTGCCCGTCTTGGTTCCGGTTCCGATAACGCCACCATCGCCATTGCCAGCTATGTTCAACCTCGGCACGAGATACGGGCGCCCGCCGGCTCCGGTGCCACGTCCGCCAAAGCCACTCGAAGCTCGAGCCGCGAAGTACTCAGAGCTGTATCCCTGCGCATCCGAAGTGGACGACTCGCGCCTGTACCCGTTGACGTTGCTAGCGGTGTTGCCACCAGCACCGGCTCCGAGGCCACCGCTGTAGCCCCCCGTACCGACTCCGCCGCCAAGACCAGTACCGTAGACTCCAGATCCGGTGCCGAGGCCCACGGCCGTGCCATAGCTGCCAGTACCAAGACCACTGCTGGCTCCAGAACCCGCGACATCGTAGCTATAACCAGTTCCAGAACCTGCACCGGCGCCGGTACCGAGACCAGAGCCTATTCCGTAGTTAGTGTTATGGCCAGTGCCAGCTCCGACTGCTGAGAGACGGTATCCGGTTCCGACACCAGCACCAGCACCGTAGTTAGCGCCGGCTCCGCCGGCACCAACACCAGAGGAGCGGTAGCCGGTGCCAGTACCACCAGAACTGGCGCCGTAGCCAGTACCAATGCCAGATCCGGCCGCGCCATCGTAGCCATTCCTGAGACCAGCTCCAGCACCACCACGGAATCCATTACCGTATCCCGAACGAGCTGGGCCTCCAGCACCTAGGCCTGCGCTATAGGGACCAGTGGTAAGGACGGTACGGCTTGAATCAAAGGCGCGGAAGGCGTACGCGCCGGACTGTTCCCTGGTGACGGAGCCAAAGACAACGACACCGTTCTGTAAATTGCCCTGGCCGTGATTGTTCCCCGGATAGAGGAAGGGACCACCGCTTGTGGTCTGGAAGGCCTCTTCGTGGCTCTCGTTGCGGAAGTAGGCACCGAATGAGGAGGAGACGGTGTCCACGGAGACGGTGTCGCCGCTTGCAACGGCGCTTTTTTGATGTGTCAGAGTGGGTGACAGATGAGGGGGTAAATAGATAATGTACGTACACAGTAGCGGCAAACTCATTGTTGATGGACACAGAGGCAGACGTGTCGCGCTTGATGTAGAAGAATCCATTGTCTGTTCAAACACAGTACGTGACGGAGATTGTCAGTAGGCGTGCGACCGGGCCAGTTGACCGAGCTGAGGCACTGAACTCACCCAGATTTTCGGCGTTGGAGACAGAAAGATCGACGAGACTGGGGTCGCTGTAGACACAGGCTCCTCCGCCGCTGCGACACCTGACAGGAATCTTGAAGGCGGAAGCGGCGGCGCCAAAGAAGATGGCAGAGGCCACGAAGGAGGCAGCAAGACGCATGGCGACTGCAGTCATCGGCACAGAAGAAGAAAGGTGGAGGGCGGGAATGAGGGGATTGTGGATAGGAAAGGAAAGAGGGAGTTTGGGGATGAGGAACTAACAGTGAAATTGTCGACAGTGTACTCTCTTTTATGCCTTTTCTGGATCCTGTTTGGGTAAAGATCTCCGTACAGAAGGTGAGTTCATACAAGGCGAGAGCGACGACTTGGTGGAGCATGCCGTGCATCCATTCGTTGCTGGAGCGACTTGGCTCCCGTAGGAATGTGGGAGCGACCAGGCTGTGCCGGTGCCCGATTCCGTTCGTGAAAGGGGCGCCGCTTCTCCAGCGCTCGAAGCGTTGTTTGTCTCTGGACCATGATATGGACGTCTGCGACCGGGTACTTTTTTTTTCTCTCTTGATGTCAAGGAGTTCCGGAGATAATGACGGGCGGTATGGTAGAGCACCATCCTAGGTTGAAGGTCGCTTGCCAAGGATACTGTGGCTTGGGCCTGTCACTGACCTCATTTCGCATGGCAATGGTGTTGCTCCCTCGTGATGAGCAGCTGATTGGGAGAGAAATAAAGATACAGTACAGTGCGCCAAGTGCGGTGCTGAGTTCCTGAAAGTCTCCATCTTATTGCGGACAAGGTTTAGCCGTTGCCGTTGTCGTTGCCGTTGCGGTCGACAAACAACATTCACATTCCCACGCAGCCGTGGTGTTTGAGCTTAGACCAAGCTTGCATTGCATTCGCACTAAAAGCAGAGAGTGAGTGCCTGCGCCCAATCCACAGCCGCAGCAGCACTCGGGCGCAGACGGAAAAGTGGAAAGAGCGGCAGGATCAGGGTCGAAAAATTACAGCGAGTAGAGGGCCGACCGAGCGAGCTTCGGCAGCCCTTGCTACAGTCACTCAGACAGGCTGCTGCGCCCAAGAGAGGGGGGAAGTGGCAGAGTGGCTGGCTGGCGCTGCGAGCCAAGGTCGAGCACATAGCTCTAATGCAGTGGCCCACTAAACCACTTCCGGCTAAGAGAAAGCAGTGCAATGGACAACGTGCTCCGAAGAGACTGCATTGCTCAAGCAGACAGGGCCACCGATTCTGCCTTTGCCCCCTCGCCTTGTTGCGCAGCGACCCTGTTCAGTCGGTCAGATGACCGCCTTCTGCACCGAGTCAGCAACCCTCCATGTCCAGCGTTCCGCCGGCTGACGATCGACTTGTGAGCCCAGAGAGTTGCAAAGCATCGCCCCAAACCACCCGACTCGCCTCGACGCCATCAAGCTCCAGGATAAGACAGCGCTGCAACACGCAAGCCTACTTGGTTGTCGTCGCAGCCTCGAACATTGTCTCTGCCTTTTTGCCGCATTCGTCCTCTCGTTGTTTTGTTTTCCGTATACCTTTCGGTATACGCAGAGGCAAAAGAGAGAGACGGAGAAAGCACTCTGCAACACCAACAGGTGCTATCCAGATAGCACATGAGAGACGGGGTAGTGGCAGACCAGACCCAGCTCCCAGATGCAATCAATATCATCCAGGAGCAGGCCACAATGGTCGCCGTCGGTAGGCATCCAGGGCAATCGAGCCGACAGAAGGCGTCATGGCTCGAATACTCCCCAAATCCCTGACCGCTACGAAGAACTTAGGGTTAGGATCGTCCCCCACCGCTTTACAACCAGGGGGCGGTTACCAAGTTCCAGTCGACCAAGTGCGTGGAAGGGGGACACTCGAGACAGCAAAGACAACCGCCCGAAAGCGGCGACCGTCTCAGGACACGCAATTCCTCAGCACGAGGGACCGAACGCTTGGCGAGCAGGGGATCGAAAAGGTTTGGAATGCTATAGCAAGCGGCAGAGACTTGTTCCGAAGCGGGCGCGACCAGGAAGTACCTTTCGCTCGGGTAGCCTTTGATGCGCTGTATCCCGATCAGAGCAGAGTTTGAGGCGAGTAGGGCTTCTTGCGAGACGGTAGGAAGAGGCTATTCCCTCTGGCAAGGACAGTCAAAGCAAGGCGCAAAGGAGGATTCCTGCTCATCAGAAGGCAGTGATCGTCATCCCGCTCAACAGGTCCGAGTAGCTTGAGCCAACATGATCCCCAACCGAGCAAACCTGCCTGCCAAGTCCGACCTCCATCAAGACTCGGATGGACATGAGACAGGAAGAGAGGGACTTTGGTGAGCTCAAAAGTGTGCAGCATCCCGAACGTACCATGGTCGCCAAGACAAGCTATGCCCTGACATTTGTTTTGCTCACAGTTTGAGGGGCTGTGGGGGGGCAGAAAAGAACGAGCCAACAAAGTCAGTGCCAATTACTTTGGCCTTGGCTGAGACAAGAACTGACATGTGTCCGACTTACTGAGGGGATCACTTGATGGGAAGTCTATGAACGAAGAGCGGTGGAGTCAAAAGGAGGAAGAAAGCAAGAAGCTCAAACAACGGTTGCAAAAGACTTGCTCTTGCTGGCCGTGGTCTGTGAACCCTCCCTGTTTAGGAAGAATAGAAAGGTCCGAACTGTGTCAACCAAAGCCAATTGTAATGCCAAGCTCATGAGCGGACGCTGACCTACCTGCGCATCTCCCAGACGTTCTCGCTGCTCTCGTCGCTGAGGCGCTTGCTGGCAGTCTTTTCTGCCTTTCGCTGGATCCAAGCCTCGTACTTTTCTTCGGGAGTCATGCTTTTGAGGGTGAGACAGAACTTGAAGTCGTCCATCTTCTCCTTGCAGTCCTGGGCTGAACCGTATCGATAGACTGCCTTGACTTGCGGCCACAAAGCTACAGTCACGAGTATCACGGACAGAATGGTTAGTATGACTGGACAACCGGACAGAATACTGAAAGGTATGAGGAAAAGGAACGCACCAAAGCAGGAGGCCCACTTGTCGAAAAAGTTGGTGCAAGTCGGCATCTCATCCAGAGGCACAGATGCCCTGTGGAAGGCCTTCTCCTCCTCGAGCACCTGCGAGTACTTTCTTTGGTCTGTCATGTTGGTTGGAGCAGAGAAGGACGCAGACTGGTGGGATGTGGAGAGGAACGAAGAAAGGCAAGCGTTGCACCGGGCAGGTTCGGGCTGTCTGACACCTCATCTGTCTCTTCTCCTGCGCTCTCCCTTTTTTTCTCTCTTGCGCTGCGCGTCGCGTCTCCCATCCAGCCGGCCGATACTGTACCAGTCACGGCACCCAAAGCACTTCGCTCGCTGCCCTTGTCACTGTCACATACTGTAACAAAAACACGCCAACCAGGAGTACAAGCACGAGATAATCACATTCTTTGCTAGTATCAGCAGAGTCGGCACCGGATTGGCCGTTTTATTTCAATCCAAAAGAAAGAGGACAGTCCGAGTCAATCTAAGGCTGCTCGTCAATGTCCTGCTGACCACTGTACTCGGGCAGCTCCTTGCAGGCACCCTCCCAGTCAAGGCTGCCGTCGCAGAGCTTTCGGATCACCTCAATCACCTGGTCGATCGGACCAATCCTCTGTGCTGTTGTGTCTCGCTCTCGCAGTGTCATCTGCTCAAATTGCAAACAAAGTCGTCAGTCTTCTGTGTCTTGTAGGTGCTGCCGTGCAAACCTGTTCTCTACTTACCGTACCCTTGCTCAGACTGGCAAAGTCCAGCGTGCATGCAAACGGAGTACCAAGCTCGTCGTTTCGGGCGTAGCGCCTGCCGATTGTGGCGCTCGAGTCGTCGACACGCGAGGCGACACCGGCCGAACGAAGCTTGCGGCTGACCTGCTTGACCAGAGGCGCCAGCTTCTCGTTCGAGCTGATTGGTACGATCAGCGCCTTGATGGGCGCCACCAGCGGGGGCAGGCTGAGCACACCTCGGTCCTTGTCCTCAGCGCGCGACCAGAAGCTGTGCTCAAGCAGCGAGTAGAAGATACGGCCGATACCAAAAGAGGGCTCAATCACGTTCGGAGTGAACTCGCGCACAGTCTCGCGGATCGTCTTCATCTCAACCGTCACCACGTCGGGCGTCAGCTCGAACGTCTGGCCAGTGCAGATCTTGAGCTCCGCAGAGCCGTTCTTGAGCTGGGACTGGAGGCTAGCGAGCGACTTCTGGTCCATCTCAAGAATAGCCTCCTCGACCACCTTGGCGTCCTTCTTGAACTTGGGGCCGAGCTGCTTCTTGACAATCTCAGGCACCAGCGCATCGTACACCTTGGGCTCCTTGTGCGCCTTTTGCACGATCAGATCCTTCTTGGTCCTCTTGCTGTGTACAGTCAGGTCGTATGCGCTGCGGTCTGCGCAGCCAACACACTCAATCCAGCCGTACGAGGTGTGGATTTCAGCGTCCCAGCAGTCACTGGCGTAGTGCGCCATCTCGTTGCTCATGTGCTGGCGGAAGCGCAGTCGTGAGGGGTCGATTCCGATCTTGACAAGGAAGAGGTAGATGCGGCCGAGGAAGTAGCCGAGAGTCTGGTTGTCAACCATGCCAGAGCTGACGGCCTCACCGATGCTCTGAATCGTGATGTCCGTCTTGCCCGACTCCTGCACGTCCTTGGGCAGAAGGGGGATCTTGATGTCCTTGACCTCTTCGAAACGGTCGTGATTCTTGTCCTCCGGGTCGACAAAGTGCTCGATCTCAGCCATGGTGAACTCGCGGACACGAAGCAGACCAGCACGAGGGCTGATCTCGTTACGGAAGCTCTTGCCGATCTGGGCACTAGCGAAGGGGACACGGCCGTTGTTGAACTCGAGTAGGCGCTGGAAGTTGACAAAGTGGCCCTGGGCAGTCTCTGGTCGGAGGTAGCCCTTGACCTGGCCAGTGGGACCGATAGAGCTCTCAAACATGAGGTTGAACTCGATGGGCTCGGACACCTCGTTGCCCGACTCGGGCGCACGAATGTCGTACTTGCGGATCAGCTCACCGAGCTGCTTGCCGTCAAAGTTGTCGATCTGGGCGAGAACAGTGTGGTACTCCTCAACGAGGGCATCGTCAAGCTTGACGGCAGCCGACTTGACCTTCTTCTTCTTGCTCTTCTTGTCGTCGGCAGCGCCCTCGGCTGGAACAGCAACCTCCGGGGCACCTCCGGCCTCCTTGGCACGGGCCTGCTTATCGCCCTCGAGGCGAGCCTCAAGGACACCCTCGACAAGGTGGTCAGCACGGAAGATCTCTCCGTTCTTGACGTCCTTGCACATCCAGTCAGCGAATTTGTCGACGTGGCCGGAAGTCTTGAGCACATCGGCAAGGGTCATGATGGTGGTGTCGAGCTCGAGCATCTCCTCCTCGATGATGAAGTGGTTCCTCCATTGGTTGATGATGTTGGCCTGGAGGGCGGCACCAGTGGGACCATAGTCGTAGAGACCACCGACACCGCCGTAGATCTCAAAGGCCTGGATGTAGAAGAACCTCTTGGTCATGAGGCCTTCCAGCTGGGCGCGCGAGAAGGGGTGGGCATCCCGCTTGACGTCGGGGCGGCTGGCAACCGCCGATTGGGCTGTAGCGTCGCTGGCCATTCTCCTGAACAGCTGGTGGAAAGCGGGTCGAGGTAGAGGTGACGGGGAAGGGTAGGAGCGGGGAAGCGATCGGATGGGCTGCTGGGAGAGTAGTTGTAGCGGACGAGCCAGACCAAGCAGGGTGCGCATGCAATCTCGCGGTTATCGAGCTGTATGCTGGGACGCTTGGAAGCGAATTGTTTAGAAGAAGCGAGTGTTGGTTGGAAGACGTGAAGAGCGACGCTTCGAAAGAGCCAACCTGTCCAGTCCAGCAGATCAATGTTCCCAAGTGGAGTCACTGACTGCGCGCCTCTTGCCAGCCTGCCAGACAGCAGGCCAATCTGTAACTCTCGCCTGCGCCTCTCTTCCTCATTGTTGGCGCCCACTCTGGTTGCTTTGCTCTGGTTGCTAGCTGGCTGGCTGGCCTGGCTGGCCTTGCTGGCCTTGCTGGCCTTTTCGCTTTTTCTTCATTTTCTTGACACTGCGGAGCCAGCGTCACGTGCCGTGCCTGCCTGCTTCGGATTTTCTTCTAGGCCAACTTTTCGGACGAGAGGGGCCAGCTGCCCACCAGCCCCCGTTCCGGAAGCAGGGTCTAGTTCATAATGACGGGTGTCGCATGGCACACGGCAAGGGCCAGGGCGCCCATGGCACCGGGTCAATCAACGAGCCAGTCAGCCAGCCAACGTCTACTCATTAGCTCAGCTCACACCGGGCATCCAACCGGCTGGAAGTAGCAAGGCTCGAAATGAAGCAACATAAGCAACGGACCGCGAGACTATGAGCATTCTTCGCCGGGCCTTCCTCGAATTGATGCTCGCGACCGACACGCTCGTGAGGACCGCAACAGGTCACGAGAATCGAGAAGCGAGGGTCTTGCTGGGGGGATGGCATGCACGCACACGCCGGGATCGGGAAAGGCAGGAAAGGGGTCCATCCAGTGCAGTATGCAGGGCAAGGTGACTGGACTGTGCTGACGCAAACGGCCTGTGCACCTTCGCATTGCCCACGGACCAGCAAAGCAGGTTTTTTTCTTCGACCAAGCTGCCCTGTGCGGGTCAACTTTTTTCTTGGAGGCAAGAAAGAAAAACTTTTGGCAGACAGGATTCTGTAGGGCCACCCAGACACCACACTCGCTTCCCCATGGCGAGTCCATTCCGGTAGACGCAAGCCAAAGCAGCACCGCCGATGCTGTGCCATGTCAAGGACACTAGTTAACGTTGGTCTTCAGGCATGAAACAGTAGTGGATAGAGGCGGATACGCCAGGGAAGGAAACGTAACGTATGGTGTCTGTATCCCGGGCGTACCCTTTTCATTTTTTTTCCATCTGCAGCGCTCACTCTACTTTCTACTCAGGTATGCTTCTGTTCCTCTCGTTCGTTTGTTTGTATTCCACCGACCTTGCAGCTCCTTTTCTCGAGCTGCCCAGGCTGCCGCATCACTCACTGGCTTGGCCGACTGAGCCTGTCTCTGGCCGGAAGAATCCGTTTCGTCAAAGCAGAAACCAAACGACAGAATGTGCAAACCAAGCAACTGTTGGCGGCGGCTGAGCCCGTGCGCCTGTCTGACGCAAGAATTGTGAGAGGGCCCGAACGCGAGCGCAAAAAAAAGGAAAAAAATTGGTTTCAGCAAGGGCCCATCCAAAGCCCACCGGCTATTACGCAGCACTCGAGCTGTCTGCGAACGCGCCACCAGCCAAAAAATTTTGTTTAGGATTTTTTTTTTTGGAGGGTGGCCTGTGAGCGGAGAATGGGTGGCCTCTGCTCTGCCCTGCTCCGCTAGCCTAGCGCTCGTTTCCCTCACTCTCCCCTTGCCGCCATCCGGTTCTGGACCGCCCAAGGCAACAAGAGTGTCGCCCTCCCCCTGCTCTGGCTCAGCAGTACCATCTCCTTGTCGCTGCCCTATTTTCATACCTTCTTTTCGTACTTCCATCATCTCTATCCTCCGCGAGACCATCGCCGCCGTTTGCCTCCTCTCCAGCCGCACGAGCATCCGCCTGCTCCGTGCCTGACGAATACGGCCCGTGCCACTTGCTACCCGTGTGCCCGTGCACCCAGCCCCGAGAGCAAAACGAGGATCATTTCCGACCTACCTCAGCATGCCAGCCAGTCTGTAAAGCCAAACGTCTCTCGCCGCGATCCTACCGACTGTTTCCCATTTCGCCATCGTGCGTGGCTCTCCGCGCTCCAAGGATCCGCCCTCTCTGCCTCTCTTTTCTCTCTCTCCGCGCACATTTTAAACACGAGCGCCACACTGTCTTCCAGCTATCTTCCGGCAATAGGAGTGTGACTGTGTTCGCAGACAGCTTTGCACGCTTTAGTCCCCACCTTTCTATCCATCATCAACTCGACCAGGTTCAGTCGTCTGCTCTCCATCTCTGACTCGGCTAATTACACGTTCCGTACGGTCGGGCACCCGGCCACCTCCATCTTTTTGCCAACATGAGCCGCTTGCCACCCATCCTTCCCTCGGCGTCAGGGCCGTATCCCTACTCTTCACCCAAGCTCTCGTCCGCTGGACCACTGGGGACAAGCTCGCCATCAGGATCGCCGCGGCCTTTCCTCGCACACCACCTGCCAGGCACCTTATCACCGTACCGTGACTCGTCGACACGTTTCTCTCATCTTGGCAGTCCAAGAATCAGCGCCTTGAGTCGAGATGCAACCTCTTCTCTGCACCACAACCACTATCCGACTTCCTCGTCTCGCCCCACTTCACCAGCGCCGGCGCACTCGTCTGATGGATCTCGATCGCCTTCTCCGAGCGGAAGTCACCACTCTTCAGCATCGCGCAAGAGACGTCGGACCGGTCAAGACGCCGGCGGGTCTACTGAAGAATATGGCCGCCGACAGCGAACGGCGACAGGAGACGGAGCGGCGTCAAACGAGGAACCCACAATTCACGGCAGCCCGCGCTCCTATCCGTCATTAGACACCAAAAGTGAGTCGCGCTCCATCCTGACCCTGATCTTGACCTGGACACTCCCTTTCTGCTCCTCAATTCGGAGCCGGAGAGACAGGGTCGAGTCTTTTTCTCTCTCTCCCTTTCCGACGGTATGGCTCTGGTTTTGGCTGGCTTGGCTTGATCTGGCTCGGCGCTTCCATTTTGATTGATTCTGTTTTGTCGGGTGGGTGTTTGCGAGAGGCTATTTCTGCGCTATTACTGTATCACTTTCCCTGCGTACTGCCGAGATGCGTTACGAGCAGAGGGGGAAGTCGGCACGGCTAGCCTGGTCTGGCCTGGCCTGGCTGGGCGCCCCCCAAGTCGCGTCCGTGGGCAGGCATGCAGCAGATAAGCAGGGAGAGAGGCGCAGCAAAAGGGCCAGGCGGCGGCGCGTGAGCGTGTGACTGCTACAACCCACTCTGCACCCTCAGTCAGTCACACCTCTTTCCCACAGCCGTCTGGCGGGCCGAGCGCACACAGCCTCCCTGGCTGGCTGCCTGGCTGCCTGGCTGCCTGGCCAGCGTGGTGGACTCAGATGCTTATTTTGCCCTGGCACTCGATCAGTCACGCGCTTTCTTCTAGCCCACGGGCCACCTCGCCAGTGTCCCCAAGCTGCTTCCTGCCTTGGCCCTCTCGGCCTCACACGCAGAACACATCGCATTCAACACACGTTGGCTGCTTCTGCTGCTGTTGCAGTTGCGTATGGATGCGTGTCTGCGCTTGCCCCCTGCTTCGCTGCTCCTGCGCCATTGTTGCATCTCGCTTTGTGTTTTCCTCTTCCCCTTTGCTGCGACCGCTGTCCTGTGCCTTGCCCGCCGCTGCTCGTCGTTCGCTTCGCTTCGCCTTGCTCCGTTGCTCGCTCATCGCTAGGGCTTCTGCTTCTGCTGCTGCATCTGCTGCTGTCTGCCTGTCAGCTGCACGCACCTACCACCTCTCCTCTCCTCCTCTCCTCTTCCTTTCTCATCCCCTCCCCACCTCAGTTACTCTGCTTCTCCACTCGTTCCGGCTCGGCCTCGATCCTCTCTTCCTTGCCTCTCCCTTTTCCCTATCACATCACATCTCCATCCCATCTCATACCCACCTTTCCTCTATCTGTTCTTGCCCACCCACCACTCTGCACCGGAGAGATTGGCAACGAGCAGCAGGCTGCAGCAGAAACGGCCACAGTACCATCTTCTTCGAGCCACACCATTGTCTCTTGCTTTCTTGACCTTGACGACGTTTCACGACTTGATCAAGCAAGTGTCGCGTCCCTACGATCTTGTGCCAGCCAGCCAATCAGCCGACCACCAACCCCCCACGAGTCGTTTCCTCAATCATGATGGCCGTCTCTCCCGAGCTCATAACGCTTGCGTCGAGCATCATCAATACTGACATGATCCTGTCGCCTCTCCTTCACTCGTCTGTCCCCCAACAATCTTCAGACCTCAATCCCTCCTCCATCACTCCTTCTGGGAATCGACGCACCTCGGCCGGCGAGCCTTTGAGTGCTAGCTCCCCGCGGATTAGCGATGCGTATCTCAACAGTCCCAAGCGTGATCCGTTGCGCGATGGCTACCGAGCAACGCCTCCAGCCACCTCCTGGCGCCATGCTCCACCAGGCTCATACACTGGTCGTGATGGCTCACCCTGGTATGGCGAGCCCCGCAGCTCTCCCTTTGCCTCCTCTGCCGCTCGTGATTACACCACTCTTGATCTCGACCCAGGTCTGACGGGCTCCTCCACGAGCCACCACACTGGCGATCCAAGCCTGCACTACGGAGACAGCAGCAACACAGAGAGCGTCGTTGCCCTCCTACATGCGGCTGCCGCTGTTCAGGAGGCAGGCAAGCACGGCGATCGCTCCCACGAGGAACGTTTCCCCTCGCCCAGTGCATTTTACCAGCAGGGTGCGCCACCATATGGGTTCCCGCCATACTCGCATCAATCTTACCGTGCATCCACGGGCCTCGGATTTTCTCAATCACCGAATCTCTCGTTCGCACGCCCTCCGTACCGCGCCAGTGATGGTAGTCTCGATGGCTCCTTGCCCTACGCCCAGGTCACTGCCAACCAAGCTGCCGTCGAGTCCTCTGCACCAACGATCAAGCAGGAGAATGACGCTGCAGAGGCACCAGCTCCCAAGACGCCCGCCAAGCGCGGGAGGAAGAGCAAGAAAGCCGACGCTGCTGCCACCACTGCCAAGGCGGAGAGCGATACCCAGCAGACCTCGTTCGATGGCGGTCCCTTCCCCAATTACAGCTATGCAGAATACGCGGGCGCTGGTCTTCCAGCTTCTGCTTTCTCGAGCAACCCACTCGACTCGCTGGCAGCACACGCTGCTGGAGTCTCTG
Organism: Fereydounia khargensis; assembly: GCA_026413255.1. NCBI lineage: Eukaryota > Fungi > Basidiomycota > Ustilaginomycetes > Urocystidales > Fereydouniaceae > Fereydounia > Fereydounia khargensis. Next base: position 449,473 of record JAOCZO010000004.1, on the reverse strand, counting down.
GACCTGCTACAGCAGCTGCAGACTCGCCGGACAAGCTTGCCTCTGATGGAACACCCAAGGGCAAGACGGAGAGCGACGCTGGCGGACCCAAGCTGCACGAGTGCGAATCGTGCGGCAAGACGTTCAGCCGACGTTCTGACTTGGCTCGCCACCGTCGCATTCACACGGGCGAGCGTCCGTACCCCTGCGAGTACCCAGGGTGCGGCAAAAGCTTCATTCAGCGCTCTGCTCTCACTGTTCACTCGCGTGTTCACTCTGGCGAGCGTCCGCACCAATGCGAGTTTGAAGGCTGCGACAAGAGCTTCTCTGACAGCAGTTCGCTTGCCCGTCATCGTCGTACTCACACGGGGCGCAGGCCGTACGTCTGCCAGCACCCCAAGTGCGGCAAGATGTTTACTCGACGCACCACCCTCAACCGACATGCCCGATGCCACTTGCCCGGCTATGTCAAGCCCAAGAGCCGCGGCAAGGGCCGTGGCAATGGCAAGAAGGGCGCCGATGCGGCTACCTCGCAGGATGGCGCCAGCCAGCAGGACCAGAGCGGCAGCGAGGACGAATCAGGGTCGGAAGAAGACGAGGACGAGGACGATGATGTCTCAGATGAGGAGGGATCAGCGGCGGGAAGCAAAGGAGGAGCATCACCTGATCCCTCCACCGCCAAGGCTGAGACTGCTGTCACTGGCACCAAGCGTCCGGCATCCGGAGACCGTGGCCGGAAGAGCTCCACGTCCAAGCGCACAAAGAAGGACGGTCAGAACGGCGACGACACGGTCTTAACACGCATGAACCGATCCGCGTCTGACGCCGAGGCCGCCATGACGCTAGCGCAGGCCGCGCTCAACGCGCAAAACTTTGATCCGTCTTACTACCAGCAGCCTGGCATGGTGCAGCCCCTGGACCTGCAGAACGCGGCACAAGAGGGTGCGGAAGCACTGCTTGCCGCGAGCAACCAGCAGGCCTTCACACCCACGCTCTCTACCACCGACTCGAACGATGCCATCGAAGCTGCCGCGGCCGTCCTCGGCGGCTTTGCAGACCGCGCCTCAGCCTCGACTCTCTCTGAAGCCCAGCTGCTCCTCGACGCCGCGATGAGCCCGGCTCCAGAACAACCAGCCGCTGACAGCAGCAAGCCTGCATCCGCTGCCGGTCGCGGGCGTGGCCGTCCACGCGGCAGCACGAACGCGAAGAAAGCAGCCGCCGCTGCTGCTGCCGCCGCCGCCGCAGCAGCAGCACAGACGTCTTCGTGATCTCCCTTCCCCTTTATCCCTTGAGTTACTTGTACACTAGCCTAGCCTACTGCTTTTTCCTCTCACTCTTGTATCGTTTGTTTTGTCCTGGATCCATGTTTCGCTACGCGGTGTAATTTCAATTTGTTGGTCGATTCAGCGGTTTGGTGTGCGGGCGATGTGTGGCGGGTAGGCCTGATCACCGCGGATAGGGTGAGACCAAGTCAAAACCACGTTCAGCAGAGCTGTGGATAAGTGTGCAGCGTGAACAGTACGTCGCTGTTGCCGAGGTACCAAGGTCCTGGCAGTAAGCGTGTGAGCGGAACACGCGGTCAGAGTGCAGCTCAAGGAGTACGTACCGGTAGCGAGGCTGCAGAGGTACTGGCCGTACACCTCATGACCGGGTGGTGGCGAATCGTACAGCCTTTGCTCTGGAGGAATGATTAGCAACAACTTTCACACGAGGCTGAGCACCATCATGCTAAGGAGGACAGTCCTCGGCGCCATGGTAAAAGATTCGACGTCGAAAGGCAGTGTATGTTCATTTTATTACGGGGCGGGCGGATAAGCTGGGTACAGACGGGACTGGTATCAACGCATATCTCGACACTTGCGTCGCACCGAGACTAGGCGTGCAAATGGTATACCTTGGATGGGGCTTGTCCGGGTACCACTTTAAGCCGACTTGCCCTTGATGTAGGTGTTGACGACGTTGGCGAACGTCTCACCCTGGGACTTGGCAACAGCGAGGTCCTGGGCAACGGGTTGACGCGAACCGTCGCCGCCGGCAACGGTACCAGCACCGTAGGCGCTGGGTCCGACGACGACATCGAGGGCAGTCTGCTCAGCAAAGTTGCGGTATCCGATCGGGACGATGATTACGCCGTGATGAGCGAAAAAGGGGTAGGTCGAAAGGTGTGTAGTCTCGAGGCCTCCGTGCTGCGAGGCTGTAGAGGTGAAAGTGCTCGCAAACTTGCCGACGAGCGCGCCCTTGGCCCAAAGGCCGCCAGTCTGGTCGAAGAAGGCGGAAACCTGCGCAGGAGCGCGGCCGTAACGGGTAGGGAAGCCCATGATGAAACCATCGTACTCGACAAGCTTGTCGGGGGTGATGACAGGGAACGAGGCAATAGGTGCCTTGTTGGCGTGCATCTTGCCAAGAACCTCCTCAGAGAGGGTCTCGGCGAACTGGTAAACGTCGACGGTAGCGCCGGTCGACTTGGCACCCGCGACCACCTCCTCGGCCAGCTTGGCGACGTGGCCGTACATGGAGAAAACGATAACAGCGATCTTGGACATCTTGACTGGAGCGGCGGCGGGGGTGTTGGTGTTGGAGGAAGAAGATTCCTTGGAGTGGGAGCTGTTCTTGGACTTGTTAGAAAGGTTGCTGAGCTTTCGGAGGATGGAAGACATCGGGCAAGTGCGTTGACTAACTACTCAGGTACAGTGAGGGAGGGGCGAGATATATATGTTTGGGTGGGGACCTCGATGCGGATGAAGATCGAAAAGCTGCCCAGCCATCCATGTAGTGTTTCGAAACATTCTATGGCTTGCATGGTCCGTTAGCCAACACTCTTCCCACGTTATTCAACCGGTGCACGGACGTTAGCTTCTCTCGAGCGAGTTAAGCCCGGCCAAAATCCGTGGATCGAGATCGGGCGCGCTTTTTGCGTGGGGGGAGCGGAGATACAGCACACGCCCGGCTGGCTGGGGACTTAGCTCCGTATCGCCTTTGCGCGTAGCTTTTTTCGTGCGAATGCTTTGCGGTCAGTCTTCGGACCCGAACCTGGAACTGACTGTAGTGTACTGAGCAGCACATACTGCGGTTACAGCATTCATTCAACCTCCCCGCCCTGCATGGCGTAGCATATACCCACCCGACACCCTCGAAGCGTGGATCATATACATACCCGTAATGGAATGTCTAGTCTCCTTTGCTTCAGACCCAAAGTATCCTCCAGTCAACGACGACAGACATGATGCCCAGCTTCAAAGCCGTATCCATTGCAGTAAGTGCCCCTCTTTCGCTCGAGAGACCACATGCTGACCTGAGGTGCGCCCAAAGAGGACCAGCAAGCCGCGCCGCCTCCCCATCTCTCCCGCAGAGCTGGCATTCCTAGCCGTCCTCATCAGCCTCTTCTCTCACCTCGTCCTCGCCAGTCTCCGCGAATGAACGCAAAGCCGTTCGATTGGAATGGGATTGGCTTGGTTTTCAGATTACGAGTAAATGACAGTACGCAGTCGTTCTCTACAGGGTATACCAGTTTGTTTGTGTGTACCGTGCGTGCGGTGGGGTAGAGAAAGAGTAAATGAAGGAGTGTGTCACTGGGTAAAGAGGGCAGACTATGGTGCCCAGATCTTGAGTGTGAGGTCCACGCTAGCCGTCGCAACCACATTCACTGTCCGCGCCTCGGCGGGTGTCGTCGTAGCCCCGTCGGGCGCAGGCGCCGCATCCACCTTGGCGCGGCCCCACGCAATCGCCGTGCAAAAGTGGGCGTGAGCATCCACCGTCTTGGTACACCGACCCGTCTTCAAGTCCCAGATACGTAGCGTCTTGTCGTCAGAGACCGATAGTAGAAACTTGCCGTTAGGTGAAAAGGCCAGCCCTCGCACCCAGTTATCGTGCCCCACTAGCGTGCGCAGACACTGCCCCGCACTGTCCCATAGCTTGATGGTCTTGTCGCGACTCCCCGTGGCAACGTACTGGCCTGGCTCTTTGGCCTTTTCGTCTCTCGCGCTCACTGTGATCCCTGCCAGCTCTCGGATTGCTGCATACGAAGCAATGGGCGCAAATACGGCGCACTCGACGACGTGGTCATGCCCTCGCAACTCCATCTTGGTCTCGCCAGAGCTGTACTCCCACAACCTTGCTGTCTGGTCGTTGGAGCAGCTGACTAGGGTGCGACCGTCGTCGGATGGCATCACGCTGCGCACCCATTCAGCGTGCCCACTCAGAGTGCGGGTGCAGTAGCCACTTGCAAATTCCCAGATGCGCACGGTCTTGTCCCTGCTGGCCGATACGAGAAAGTCGTCTCCGGGAAGAAAGCGAACCGAGCTCACACTGTGATCATGGCCGTAGAGCGTCTTGGTGTTCTTAAAGTCGTTGTTGGCGTCCCACACTTTGATGGTCAGATCGGACGAGCAGGACACCAAAAAATTGCCCTTGCTGTCAAACTCGACGTCTGTAACCGCTTTGGTGTGTCCCTTTAGTGTACGCTCAAAGTCACCCGTCTCCCAGTCCCACAGCTTGATTGTTGTGTCTTCGCTGGCGGATACAACCTGGCTAAAGACAGGATGGAACGCAACTTTGGTGACCGGAGAGCGATGACCCTGTAGCGTGTGCCGAGGCGAGGCACGGGGCACCCAATCTGTGAGGCTGGCCGAGCGTTTGGCGGAGGGTGCAGCTGCGAGTTCTTCGTTGAGTTGTGCTGTCTTTGCCTCGAGTTCCATAATCTTCTTCTGGAGACGAATGACGCTGGTCCACTTCTTTTCGAGCAGGCCAGCATACTTTGCCTTGGGATCGGGAACGAAGCCATCTTGGCCAGTCTCGCGCTGCAGCACCTCAAAGGACTCGTTGAGGCCGTTGGTCTTGAGATAGTCGAGGATGGACTTGTGGCTGTGGAGGAGATAGGTGCACGTCAGTCAACGCAGAGTCAGGGGAAACATTAATTGTAAACGGGTTCCGAGATGCTCACAGCTCGTCCTTTTGCCTCTCTGACAGCAGACTGGCCATGGTGGACAGCGACGATCGCGGTTGCTGCTCTCCAAGTGCGATCGAAAGAGGAGGTGTTTGGTGGGCGCGTGCACAGACCTAGTGTGGTATGTAGTCGCAGTAGGTTGTTGGTTGGTGACGGTGTTGGTGTTGGTGTTGGTGTTTAGGACAGGGGCGGAGCGAGCGGATCCGGAGATGGGAGAGGCAACCAAAGATGCAAACAAGGATGCAAACAAGGAATAGTGTTGGTCTGTGTGAGTGTGCATCATCTGCGACCGAAGCGAATCCCGCCTGCTCAGCGCGCCTTTTCGGTGGGGAAGAGGCGCAGCGCAGCCATTTCAACGCGACCCGCACGAGAGGGGGATGGATGGCTTTCAACAACTACCACCGCCGCCGCCTTCCTGGACTATTCCTTGGCAACGACGCTCCCATTCTGTGGCTCTCTCTCACACACGATACAAACACCCTCCCTCCCTTTCTCCCTTCGGCTCAGCAAATCACACAGCCTGCAGTGAAAACCAGACAGTGGGACACTCCTCTCGAGTTGGTATGCCAAGCATATTACTATTACAGTGCGGCTACCTTGTGATATATGCTGGAATATTGTACATGCAGGTAAGGAGAAAAGCGTGTTCCCCTAGCGTTTTGGTTTGCGGTTGGTTGCTTTGCAAGGAGTTGTCATGTGGTTTAGTGATGGCCATCGTCACCAGGGATCGACTCGACCGTGTCGAGCTCCTGGAGAGCTTCCTTAATGATCTCAACGCCGCGGTCGAGGTCCTCCTCGCTAATGACAAGCGGCGGGGCAAGGCGGATAATGTTAACGTGCGTCGGCTTGGCGAGCAGTCCCTTGGCCTTGAGCAGCAGGCAGAGCTGCCATGCCGAGCGACCCTTGGTGCTCTTGCTCTCGTCAATCACAATGGCGTTGAGCAAGCCACGGCCGCGAACCGTCGAGAGAAGCGGGTGGTCAATCGCAGAGAGCTTGGCTCGGAACTTGGCGCCCAGCTCCTCGGCACGCTCGCTCAGCTTCTCGTTGACAAGCACGTCAATTGCAGCCGAAGCGACGGCACATCCGAGCGGGTTGCCGCCGTAAGTCGAGCCGTGCTCTCCAGGCTGAATGCAGAGCATGACCTCCTTGTCGGCGAGAACAGCGCTCACAGGGTAGACACCGCCAGAGAGGGCCTTGCCAAGAGTGATAATGTCCGGTCGGACGCCATCGTGCTGGCAGCAGAGCATCTTGCCCGTTCGTCCAAGACCAGTCTGGATCTCGTCGCAGATGAAGAGAACATTGTGCTTCTTGCAAAGCTCCTGCACCTTCGCGAGGTATCCATCATCGGGAACCATGATGCCCGCCTCGCCCTGGATGGGCTCAACAAGGAAGGCAGCGACCTCCTCACCGTACTTGTCAAGCACAGCCTCAAGGTCAGCGGCGTTGTTGTATCGGATCTTCATGTCGTCAACACCGGGTCCGACGCGGTCGAGGAAAGGACCAAAGCCAGTGCGGCTGTCGGGGTCGGTGCTCATGCTGACAATGCCAAGGGTTCGGCCGTGGAAGTTGCCCTCAACGCTAAGGAGACGCGCCTTGCCCTCAGGGATGCCCTTCTTCATGTAGCCCCACTTGCGTGCAAGCTTGAGCGCCGTCTCAACCGCCTCGGCACCTGTGTTCATGGGGAGAACCATCTCGTATCCAAAAGTCTTGGTCACCTTCTCGGCAAAGGGACCGAAAGTCGAGTTGTAGAAAGCACGCGAGGAGAGCGTCAGCTTTTGGGCCTGAGCGACGAGCGCGCCAACAATCTCGGGGTGGCAGTGGCCCTGGTTGACGGCTGAGTAGGCCGAGAGGAAGTCAATGTACTTCTTTCCTTCCGGGTCCCAGACGTGAGCACCCTGGGCGCGGTCGAAGACGACAGGAAGCGGGTGGTAGTTGTGGGCGCCGTACTCGGCCTCGAGGCGGTAGACCTCCTCGGACGAGACCGACTTGGAGGTAGAGGCCTGGGCAGCGCTGACGACGGTGGCAGCAGCGGTCTTGGCGGCGCTGAGGACGTCAGCGGCAGCAGCACCCACACCAGTGGTAGCAATGGGAGCCATGTTGTGCGAAGCCGTGTGTTACGGTGAAGGGAGAGAAAGTCTTGCTTGGTATAGATAGATGGGTCGTTGGTATCAGTGCGGGGAAAGACTCTGTTGGATGGTACAGAAAGAACAGATGGGAGGTAATATGGCGATGGGGGCTTGCTGGCTTTATACACTCGAGGGAGGAGCAACTTTGGCCCGGCCTAGAACCAGGAAGCACGCGGCAAAAGCAGAAAGTGCTCAGCGTCACTTTGGCCGTCGCCGTTGGCCGCCATGTGAGGGGAGGTAGGTTACAGTGTAGGCCTAGTACCCGGCGGCGGCGACCAGTTTACCACTCTACATTCTCCGGCAACCAGTCCGGGATGGGCTGGCTGGGGTTGATTGGTAAAAGCCTTGTCGTGAGTGAAGGGGTGAGAGAGTCTTGGCGGGCTCAGTCGGCGCAGTATTGGGCGCAGTTGGCTTATTGCTGGCTCAGACGGCTCAGATGGCTCAGCTGGCAACCAGACCGGCAACGCAAACCGCATTACAAGCAGGAGACCCTACTCTATTTCTTTTGTCCCTCTGCCCCTTTCGCCCTCGCCGCCTTTGACGCGCGTCATTTCAGGGACTTGGCCTTTACGAAACTTTACGCCAGATGGCCTAGCGGAACCTCTGGCGGAAACTCGGCGGCTACTTGGTCGGGCCTCTCCGAAGTGACACGCGACCCGCGTTCGCTTCCGGTTGGATTGACCTGGCCTCGCTGGGCTTGGACTGTCATGCTGACATAACCCTCCATCTTGAACCCCTTTTTTTCTTTTCCTTTTGGTGGATTTTATCGGGATTTTTTTTCTTGCTTTCCTTCGTAGCAGCTGCAGGCGGGACTGAGCTGGAGTGGATTCAAGGCGAGGCGAGGCGAGGCGAAATTTTTGAGAAGAATCAACAGTAAAGAGTGTCTGTGAGGTGTTCATGTCACTAGTGGTTCACCCATCACCACACATACCTTACATTACAATCTGTGGTGCAACAATGGCGCCAGCACGAACCACCGCCAAGGCCAAGGCACCGCCCAAGGCCAAGGGCAAGCCCAGCAGCGGACGGCCCCAGGCTGCTGCACCTTCGCTCAACCCTGACTTTATCATGACCATTGACTCGGACGACGAAGTTCCCGACCACGATGCCGACGCGAGCGACCGCGAATCCGAGCCAGAAGACGAAAAATCCAAGCCAGCCGACGCAAGCTCATCTCAGAAGAAGAACAAGGCCCACCTCAGCGGAAAGGCCAAGGTGCGCGATGAAAAGCCCAGTCGCAGGAGCAAGGGCGGCGAGTCTCTCGACATTGACAAGGACTTTGAGTTTGACTTCTACGGCGATGGGTCAGGACGACACGCCCAGGACTGGGACATGAGTGTCGAGACCGCCAAGGGAGGCAACCGCGTCAATGTAGACGACATTATCGAAAAGAGGAGGAAGAACCGTCCCGAACTCGTGCTGCCAGAGGTTAGCGAGGAGGACGAGGAGGAGCCAGCGGAGGCTGACAGCGAGGACGACGTCAACTACGACCAGATTGACGATGATGACGAGGACATTGAGGCGGATGAAGACGCGTTCGGCGCGGGTGCACGCGCAAAGAAGCGCAAGGCAGAGGAGGAGGACGAAGAAGAGGAGGACGAGGATGAAGACGACGAGGCTCAGGACCCTATCTCAAGCGACGAAGAGGACCTGGAGGATGCCGAGCCCGAAGACGTGGAAGCCGACAGTGATGAGGAGGATGACGACGACGACAAGGAGACCGACGTGCAAAAGGCGCAGAAGGCCGCTTACTTTGCCACCGAAGACTCGATCACCGACAAGCAGGGCAAGAAGGTGGCCAAGTCAGCTGATGGCGACGAGGAGGGCTCGCCAACGTTCGCCTCGCTCGACCTCTCAAGGCCGCTTCTGCGCGCACTGTCCACACTGTCCTTCCATCAGCCCACACCAATTCAGGCACGCACGATCCCGCTCGCACTCGCGGGCAAGGACCTGGTCGCTGGTGCGGTCACGGGTAGTGGTAAGACAGCAGCGTTCATGATTCCTGTGCTCGAGCGACTCAACTGGCGCCCCAAGGGGCGTGAGGAGGTCAAGACACGCGTGGTGGTGCTTTGTCCGACACGTGAGCTGGCGATCCAGTGTTTCAGCGTGGCCAAGTCACTCGGCAAGTTCATGGACGTGCGTTTCTGTCTCTGTGTTGGTGGTCTCTCGCTCAAGTCTCAGGAGGCTGAGCTGCGACTCCGACCTGAGGTGGTGATTGCCACGCCTGGTCGACTGATTGACCACGCGCGCAACAGTGCCTCGTTCAGTCTGGACGACATTGAGATTCTCGTCATGGACGAGGCGGACCGTATGCTCGAGGACGGTTTCGCGGACGAGTTGAACGAGATTGTCAAGTCTTGCCCCAAGGGACGACAGACGATGCTCTTCTCGGCCACAATGACGGATGACGTGGAGCAGCTGGTACGTCTCAGTCTGCGCAAGCCGGTGCGACTGTTCGTCGACCCTCGACGAAGCACCGCCAAGCGGCTTGTACAGGAGTTCGTGCGTGTTCGTGGCGGTGACGACCACCGCGCTGCGCTCCTGCTCAGTCTGTGCACGCGCACCTTTACGACCGAGACGATCATCTTTGTGCGGTCAAAGAAGCTCGCGCACCAGCTCAAGATCATGTTTGGTCTGCTTGGCCTGAGCGCCGGCGAGCTGCATGGAGATCTGAGCCAGGACCAGCGTATTGCGGCGCTCGAGTCGTTCCGAGACGGCAAGGTGGCGTTCCTGCTCGCGACAGACCTGGCTTCGCGTGGTCTTGACATCCGTGGCGTACAGACGGTGATCAACTATGACATGCCAGCGCAGTTCGAGCAGTACCTGCACCGTGTGGGACGAACAGCACGAGCGGGACGGAACGGACGCGCGGTCACACTGGTAGGCGAGCCGGATCGACGCATGCTCAAGATGGCGCTCAAGCGCGCCGACCCCGAGATGGTCAAGCACCGGCTCGTACCGCAGGAGGTGGTGTCTAGCATGGTGGACACGTTGACCAGCCTCAAGAGCGAGGTCGAGGAGGTACTCAAGGAGGAGAAGGAAGACCGCGCCATGCGCCAGGCCGAGATGGAGCTGCGCAAGGGAGAGAATTTGGTTCAGCACCGAGAAGAGATTCTCTCGCGTCCTCGCCGAACATGGTTCCAGAGTGAGAAGGAGAAGACTGCTGCCAAGGGTAAGTCTACCGCCTTTCCGGCTATGCCTCTAACAGTTACTGACAGAGAGAACAACGGACCGCAGATGTGGGCAAGGCAGAGTACGCAGCCAAGATGGAAAAGCCCAAGGAGAAGAAAGACAAGCTTGCGGGACTCAGTCGACGCAAGAAGCGTGCACGCCTCATGCGTGAAGAAGACGAAAAGGATCGCGCCACCGACGCAGCTGTGCGGGCAGCCAAGCGCTCCCAGAAGCCAAAGGCGCTCGGTGTCCCGGAACCCAAGAAGACCGGAAAGCCCAAGGGCAAGGGCAAGGGCAAGGCGAAAGGCGGAAAGGGCAAGAGTGCGTTTGATAAGGAGCGACGTTGAAGCAACCCATTTTGTATACAATTCTGTTTTGCAATTACCATTCAGTACAGTACATCACGTATAGCAGATGCAAAGCTTGAGCTTGTGTTGGATCAGTCGGCTCCTCCGTATACGGCCAGCAGCGCGTCTCCGACTCCGCTTGGAGTGAGCACTCCGACATCACTAAAGATGAGTGTGACCAAATCTGTTTTGTGATGGCAAAGGAAGAGAGTTTCAGTTACGTGACAGCGGGGGGTGCAGCAGACGAGGATGACTGACCTGGTAATGTGTAGTCAATCTGCAAGGAGTGAGGCAATGATAGTCAGACTCAACCGTGTGATTGGGTGCTGTGGGCGGGAGAGGGGGCCTGAGACGTACTGCTGGGTTGAGACGGACCATATCCCTAGTCATGAGCTTTGGCTCGTCTTCCTCCTTGGTAGCGCGGACCGGCTGGATCGATTGTCGCGCATTCGCCTGGTCCGTATTCGTGACGGTAGGGAAGGGCAGGATAGGCGCCGAAGCAGGTAGATCGTATTGGGACAGGGGGAAGAATCGGAGGAACTTGAAACTGATGGAGAGAGACTTGAGTGAGTAAAGGAAGTTGCGCGCTGGGCTTGGACGTCAAGGATCAAATCGATTCTTACCTTTCAGCGAGAGAGTAGAACGGCTTGTTGTGGCTCTTGGCAATGAGAGCCATGCCATACGTTCCGACAGCGTTCAGGAATCCACCGCTCTCCACAACGCCCTCTGCACCAGTGAGGCAGAGGTCGACCTTGTCCATAATGTAGGCGACCGCCGAGTCGAGAACCACGGTGCAGGGAACCCCGTCGGCCGTGAGCTGCTGGTATGTTCGTAGACCGAGACCATTGGGTCGCGACTCGGTCACGTAAACGCTGATACGCTTGTGCTGGTCGAGCGCGGCGCGGCGGAGTACCTGCATGACTACACGCGAGTAGCTGTGCGTGAGGATCACCGCATCGTCCCGGATGAAGGGGAGCACGAGCTCGCAAATCTTCTCACGACACGAGGGGACCGTGTGTCGAGCAAACTCGCGCGCAAGACTAGCCAGACTCTGTTTGTGTGCCTCAAAGTCCTGTATGAATCAAAGCTACCATCAGTACGACGAAGCACAAGTATTGGAGACAAGAAAGAAGGGAGAAGAACTCACGTCACCGTCCCAGCTCTTGGTCACAACGAACCGCGTGAACAGGTCCAGACCAGCCGTTGCGGGAACCGGATTCGCCAGCGAACTCTTGAGCTGTTGACTTGCGCTCTTGATCGTCTCGATCAGCTCGGACGTCGTGGCGGCTTTTGATCCACTGACGAGATCGGCGAGCGCAAAGATGGCAGCGATGGGAAATGGTAGTTCTGGGTCCGAGGAGAGCAGTGCATGGTAGTTGGATACAATGTCACCGCCTGTTGCGGCGGGTGCCGAGAGTGTGGGCTGTGGCATCCTGCTTGCAGATGAGGGTTGTAAGGTGAAGAAGCAATGGCGAGAAATATGAACAGTCCCCAACTTTTTCCTTAGCACTCGCCGTGCGTCTGTCAGTCAAATTGGCGCGTCTATTCCGAGTGCCGAGATCTCGTCCTATCGGCCGGTCAGCGGCCCCACCGTGAACCGGCAGTGTGGTGCTGTGCTGTGCAATCAATGAAGGAATAAAGATGCGATTCCATGAAGAATCCCAGTAGGTCTCTAATGACCAGGACAAGTATGTACTATATAGGCTATGATAAGTTATGCTTGCGATGCATGCAATCATGTATGAAGGTGTGTAGCAATAATGTTGAGCCAGGTATCCGCCCTGTGGAAATGCAAAATTAAAAGGGAATGTCTTGAATGCTACAGCAACGACGAACGCGAGAGAGGAGAAGGCTTGCAAAGGGATCCACTGTATATGTTTGACTGACTGAGCTCAGCTCTAGCATGAACCGTTGGCGGTGTTTTGTTGTGATTTTGAAGCGCAGGAACCAGTCCAATCAAGGCCAGCTATTCATGACTGGGCTACCCCACACTCGCTTAGTGCAGGCTGACACCAAGACCTGCGGTCTGAAGGTGCGGATGAATCGGCATCTCATTCGGACGCAGCTGCTGTTGATGCAGGTCATAGCGAACTTGGCCGGCCATTCCATGTGCCGTGCTCATGTCCGTGTGGCCGAAAGAAAAGTCGTGAGGCTGGCCATCAAGAGGCATGCCCATATGATCGAACATTGGCTGGCCGTGACCGGCACCGTAAAGGAGCGAGCCAGGTAGCTGCATCATCGGTGACGGAGTGCGGCAGTCAACCTTTCCGCGAAAGTAGTCGGCCGGGGTGTCCGACATGGCAAGGGATCCAGTTGATGGCACTGTGCCTGGCGTCATGAAAAGCGAGGCATTTGCCACATTCTCTGGACTGTGTGTCAAAGTCCCAGCCGAGCTGGCAGCGGAACTGCACCCGGCCGAACCAGTTCGTACCATGTAGTATCCGTTGCTAGAGAGAGGAGAGAGGCTCTCCTGCTTGATCGTGTGGACATGTGGCATGCCCTGCAGCTGCGGACGGAACATGGGATGTCCGCTTGTAGCAGCAAAAAAGGCATACCTTGAGTGGTTGCTGGAGATAACCGGTCCGGAATAGACTTCGCCGATGTTGTCCGAGGTGAAGCTGGTATGGTTCCGACGGGTATGCTTGGTAAGTGTCATCTTGCGGCAGAATGATTTGCCACAGCCCTCAACCAGGCACTTGTATGGCCTGCGACCGCTGTGAATGCGGCGGTGGCGAGCAAGAGAGCTCGAGTCGGAGCTGTTCCCAATCAGCACCTTTCGTCATAATTTTAATCTCATGAAAGATCTGCGGCTACACTCACAAGGCCTTGCTACATGTCTCGCAAACATGCGGTCGCTCGCCCGTATGGACTCGAATGTGGACCGTCAATGCTGAACGCTGGATGAAAGTCTTGCCGCATCGGGGAAACTGGCAGGCAAAAGGACGCTCTTGACTGTGGATACGAGCGTGTCTGTATCGTTCCGAGGCCGAGACCGGATTGCAACAGAGTCGTAGCACAAAGGAAGGATTGCGTGAATCGGGATGGGAAAAGCAGACAAGATCAGGTGTGGCTTGGGTCAGTAAGGCGGTTTCCATGGTGCTTCTTAGTCAGGCCACATCTCGCTCATTGCCCTTTGGAAACCCATCGAGCCCATTCGGGTGGGAGCGCCCGATTGAGCAGCAGCGGGACTGCACGTGGCTAAAGAATCCACAAACAGTGTTGCTAGCTTGATCCGGACAGGAGAAAGGCCTGACCCCAAGTGCTAGGAACACCCCAGTTCTCTTGACCATGCGGCTTGCGCCAAGCGAGCTGTGACGCGCAAATGTCCCTTTGTGCCAAATAACGCGTGCGGCTCTCTTCGCGCTATGCAGATGCAGGGTGGGAACAGCAAGCTGCCGGCGGATGCTACTGCAGCGCTAACGTGGCGCAGGGCAACCAGACTCCCGAGCCCCATAGCGGAAGCAGCATGAACAAGATGCAGTCCAAACTCACCTGGCCAAGTCCGAGCGCCTGTTTCATACAGTACGTCACCCGACAAAAGAAAGAAAGGAACGCAAATTAGAGGTGCATCGCAGAAAGATGGTCAGTGATTGCATGCAAACAAACCCGACTCGCGCATCGCGCCCCTTGAATCTCAAGCTGCCAGCACCTTGACATCCCTTTCTTCTCCTCCCTTCGATCGGCTTTAGACTCACCTGGAGAACGCCTTGGGGCAACCTGGGTGCTTGCAGATATGAGGCCGACTCTCGCCCCGCTGATCATCGTGCACGAGCTCTGCACACCCAGAATCAAGGACGTATCAGGGTAACACCCCGTATCAGCAACTCGAGAATGGAAGACAAGAAAGGGGAGGGCAAACTTACCAAGGATATCCATGTTGAGAGTCTGGAAGGAGCGTGTTGTAAGCCGTTGTCGTGTCCCAGGTCCGTGGGGAGCGAGGCTGTCTCAGTCTGATCAAGACTCGACTGTTCGTTCTTTGTTGGCTGGTGCTGTATGTAATCTCAGCTCAGTATCGGCGCTTCCGAAGTCAAGGAGAAAGTCAAGCTAAATCGCGGTATCCGAAGAGGCAGATGGTAAGAAAGGAGGCAATTTCAAGAGGTGTGGCTGAGATCCGACCAATCAGTGGCGGTGGCTTGCCAAAGGTGAAAGGGTGGAGAGGTAGCGGAAGGTGAGGGACGTGAAGAGATATGACGGATGGTCCGAAGCTGGATGCTGAGTCTCTTAAGTACACTTGTGATCTATACATGATACAGGCCTCCATCGACGTAGCAGCTTAGCTTGCGTCCTTTTGTCTGATGCTTTCCCGAAATACAGAACACTACCAAAGTCCGTGGCGGCTAGTCCAGCACGTTGCCTGGCCAGCCAAAGCGTAAGATGCCTTGGTCGGCAGGCAGAAAGGACCTGGGTGGGGCTGCAAGTGCCAAGCAGGGCTGAGTGGGCATGACGGAGCCCCTCATTCATTCTCTCTTCGCACGTCCACTTCTGGGTCTGCATTGGCCTGCGCTGGGCTGAGCCTGGGCTGGGCTGAGCTGAGCTGTCCAGGAAGCACTCAGTCGGCGCTCCCTTCTCGTCCTCGTTTCGTTCAATATTTTTATTATCGCCATTATTTCCCTGCGTGACAAAGGGGCCTTGGTCTTTTCGCTTCTCCCCTTGACTAGCGAATTCACCATCCGCTGGCGAGGTGGGTCGAAGTCAGCATACTGTACCTTCACTGTCCCCAGCTTTGCGCCATTCGCCAGCCATGCGGCACCACCCAACCTCAGCGGGCGCCCAAAAAACCCCTCTTACCCTGGGTTCCTTTTGTGCTCAAATCTACGACTCAGTCTGTCTTCGCATGCTTCAGCTGCCAAGCATCGAGACTCTTTCTGTCATGCTGTAGAATCAGAACAATCGGTTTGCAGTGAACTTTCCACTCATTCAGTCTCTTGCACAGTCTCAAGATCTCCGCCGTGGAACAAGCTTGATCGGCACGGCGGGCCGGAAGCTTGGTCTTTGTCGACAAGCAACAGCGCAGTTCCAGCGGCATGAATCTATTTGCAGAAGCATCTCGATTTGCGCTTCCAGACTCAGACAGTGGCGGTACAGTCTGAGGTTGGTTGGTTTGAAAGACCGCTGTCAGCCAGCTTGATGAGGTTGTGACACACGAGGCATATCCCGACTGTCGCGCCAATCCATCCTGCCTTGTCTTGAGCTTGGGTCGCCTCGGCTGCTTCTACACGAATCTTGCGCCCAACTCTTCAAGCCCGTGCCCTGATCGTCGCCCGCTCTGACCATGGTATCATATCAATGTGGTGCTTGCTATGGCATGGTTTGAAACCTTGCATTAGCGCACCGTTCGACCAATGAAGCTTCAACAAAACTCATCCACAATGTGCTCTAAGCTCACCTCAGTCGCCACCCAAATCCAGCATCGCTTCCTAATCAAGGCCCTCGCTTACAACGTATCTGCAGAAGAGATGCCACATAAGGATATTCGCCACGTCTTTTGATGCTCCAGAGCTGTGCGTTGCCCACGGATGGACAGTGACTAGCCCATTCAAAGCAAAAGGCCCATGCGTCCTCATTTACTAGCAAGGATGTTTTCCATGGTGCTCGAGCGGCTGTAGCGAGGTTTCTACGAACTTGGCAAAGGTCCATGCGGTCCGCGGAGCTCGATCACCAAAGAGATGCACAGGGATATCCTTATTGTCGCCAGTCATCGTTTCAACGAAACAGTATATCCTCAGTCAATGAGACAGTATCCCGAGGGTTCGCAGAGCACGCGTCAACATGAAACGCACGGTAACCTCAACGGTCACACTTGTGGGGTGGGATACTCTCGTACCTTGTTTAGGTGGTCCGGCAGACCTCTCCCACCAGGGACCGATTTGCGGTGATGAGGTCTTGACACATGCACGCCGTGTGGCCCGTTCCTGGGCCACCAGCTGGGTTTTACTGGAGCCTGCGTACTGCAACTGTCAACCTCGGCATGCGGCGACTCTCTTCGTCACCACCTTCCCACCAGCAACGGTACCCGATGCGGCCTGCATGCCTCGCTGGCCGGAAAAGCACGGTACTTCACAGTCAGAACAATGATGCCCATGTCTATTCTGGAAACAGTGCTCATCTCGGCTCAGGACCATTGGCATCACGGCCCAGTTCTGAGAGCCGTGATTGGAAGCATAAACGGATATCGTCTCCAGAAAACACACTTTTCGGGCATCATGAACCGTGTGAGCGGGCGGGCGTATAGTGGTTTCAAAAAACTTCAAGTGTCTGACTGTGACACAATCGAGTTGCATGTGAACCGTCAACCTGGGAACATGCCTCGGGAAGAAGAACCGCTCGATTAGCTTGAGGGCAGCGTCGGCTTGATAGTCACCAGTTGGCCCGCCTAGATACTGTACAGATACTGTGGTATCGCCGGGCGGTCACCTTCATTGTGGCGAACGTGCGAGAGTGAAATGAAGTGCCAAATGCCCGGCTGTTGCCAGGCCCCCTGAACTAAAAATTGCACAATGCAAACAATGTAACAGTGAGCAAACCGGTTACTGCAACTGCCGCGCTGAAGCTTTGATGGTGCTGACGCATGTTCGCACAGCCAACTACTGAACAGGGCAGGGAAAGGTCCAAGAATGCGAGCGGACGTGAGCGTCCCGAATGCAGGGGCTCAAACATCCAGTCGCTACCCTGAGACCATTATCCCGGATGGCGTCAATGGCAAATTGATACGATCCAAGAGGGAACGAGCGTCGCGATTTCATATGCGCGAGACTCGGGGGTCAGAGCTCGATGTCAATTCAGTCCAAGCGTGCTGCCTCGAGGTCGGACTTGTTCAGGCAAGGTCAAGTTGGAGCATGGAAGACAAACATGCGTGGCAGAGTTCTATTTGCAAACTTGAGATATTTCCTACAGAACGAGATGAGGTATAGGCCATTGTCCGCCTTTCTAGACGACATGTCATCCAAGACGGTGGCGTCAGCTGACCGCTGGCGTAAGCAAAAGACGGAGCTGTGATGCCAGTACAATGGCGAATGTGTCTGGGAGCAAAGCAATGGGATACAAGACGGGCGCCAGAGAATGAACATCCAAGTCGGGACAGGAGTCTAGCAGTCGTCATAATTCTGATCCGACGTTGGGGTTCTGGATGACAAAGTTGACGAGCGGCTCAAAGAGGGGAGCACCTCGGGCGAAATCATCGGCCTCGGCCCAGGCGACGGCTTCCTGGTCATCGACAGTGGCGCGATTCAATGTCGAGTGGGAGGTGGAGCGGGCGCCGAAGACGTCAACAGTGTCGCCAGTGGCACGAATAGCCTCTGCGAGTCGTTCCGCCTCAATCAGCTTGCTGAGCGATACAGGGAGCTGTTGACCATCGCGGGCGGCGGTTCTGTGGAGCTGGGCCATGGACCGCTGCTGTTGGGCGGCGTGCTTGAGGTAGGACCATGGTACCCAAATCCAGCCGAGACACTTTTCGGGCTCGGTGACGACTGCCTCGACGCGCGTCTGCCCCACGGGCAACTTGGCTCGGCCCTTCATGAAGATGGTAACGTAGTGGCGGCCGGTGCTGCCGATTGCGAGTTGCTCGCCAGAGTCTCTCATGTGGACCGAGTTGACGGCGGTGACAAAGCGTATGCCGCTCCAGGCCTGGGCGCCGGGGCTTGAGGGGGTTGAGGAGGGATCGCCGAGCTGCACTGGATCCGGGTGAACTGGCTCGGTCCGATCGAGCTCGATGGCGGTCTCCTCGAGCACTTCGCGGGCTGCACAGTCTTGAAAGCTCTCGTGAAGCTCGAGATGGCCACCGGGAAGCGCGAGGGTACCAGATCCGTGCGAGCCGTATCTCTTGCCAAGGAGCACGTAACCGCGTTCGTTGAGGACCAGGACGCCTACACCGACACGCGGCACGACGGAAGCGTCCGCAATGGGAGCTTGGGAAGGAACTTGATGTTGGCCTGTCATGAGTTAGTGTCAGAGGTGGCAGTGGTGGAAAAAGGTAGGACGGCAGGAAAGGTCTGATGGGAGGCTAATGGAGACTGGACGCAATGCGCAGTCGCTCCATCCTATCGTATCGGGGGGTGCTTGCTGTTGGTTGCCCTTGTTTGAGACAGAGAGGGGCAGAGATGCAAATGATGAGTGACTGTGCAGCGCATACAGAACTGTACTGTATTGTACTGTACAGTATGTGGCTTTCTTCGCAGCGAGACAGGACCCTTTCTTTTCCTCGTCCCTTCCCTTCCCTTGGTTGGGCCTTGGCCTGTTCTTGTCTGCAGCAGACGCGCCTGCGCCCACTCTGTTTCGTTTCCGAGTCAGGCGTACGTGCATGAGTTGAAAAGAAGCTGTGTTTCCATCATACGCACCGTCAAGTGAGCAGCGATGGACCATGCCATGCATCCATGGCCAAGTGGTATACTGTATCGTCAAGGTTAAAGCGGTCACTCACAGCACCACCCCAGCAACTCTTGTTTTTGCTGACATTTTTATTTTCAATTTTTACACAGTGACCAAATTACAAATGAGAGGGACCAACAAGTTGAGTTGACTGTGTGATGTGAATCGGGAAATGATGATCCGATCGGTGGGTGAAAGAGAGACAGAGAGAGAGAGAGAGAACTCTGGGTCAAGTTAGCCGGTCTCGTCAGGTTTTTCGAGTGGAGCGGCGCCGAAACGAGACGCGTTCTGCGTGGCTCAGCGATGCGCCGTTGGCAGACTGGACATGCGAGTTGGAGCAGCCAGCAGCCAGCAGCATACACTCTCTCACCACCGTCACAACCGCTTCATAAAGTTGGCCAAATTGGGTTCGGGGCTTTGCATTCATCATTTTAGTGACGTTATCTCTCTCTCTCTCTCTCTCTCTCTCTCTCTCTCTCTCTCTCTCTCTTTCCGACACTATCACACACCAGAGACGAGACAAAGAGAGGCAGTCTGCTCCCCGGTCTTGTTCGTTCGTTTCTCACTTGCATCCCACCTTGACTTGCGAAAAGCTCAGCTCAACAACACCAGCCAACTTGCATTCTATTCAATTCGATCCTGCAACAACCTTCTGCCAGCCTGCCAGTACATCAAAACCCAACGTTTCTTTCCAAACTCTAGATTAGAACGAAAATCGTCCTGCCTTTTCTCTCCATAGACGCAGGCACCAACGACCGCGGCCCTCATCCCCCACCACAAGAACCAGCTACAGCTACAGCTACAGCTACAGCAACAATGGTTAACTTTGAGGAGCCCGACGCTGGGCCTCGATCACAGAATGGTCTCGGCCAGCGGCGCAACATGCAGCGCGAGCCAGGCTCAGCTAGCCTACTCTCTAGCATCAGCAACTTGACCAACACCATCATCGGCACTGGCATGCTCGCCACTCCAGGCGCATTTCGATACACAGGCCTTTTGCTCGGTATCGCGCTCATCTGCTTTTGCGGCTTCACCTCCGCACTCGGCCTCTACCTCCTCACAAGATGTGCTAGTCGTGTTGGCGGACGAAAGAACAGCTTCTTTTCCTTGGCCAGCCATGCTCTTCCCGCCGGTGCATGGTGGTTCGACCTTGCCATTGCTCTCAAGGTGCGTTCTTATTCTCTTTTCCATCTCTCTTACCCTATCTATGCTAACCCTAACCCTCACCCTCACCCTCACCCTCACCCTCACCCTCACCCTCACCCCGATCTCTCTCCCCAAATCAACAACACACACCAGTGCTATGGAGTCTCCATCTCGTATCTCATCATCTGTGGTCAGCTCATGCCTCAGGTCATTATCAGCTTCTTCAAGGCTCTCAACAAGGATCTGCACGAGATCCCCGACCTTCTTCTCGATCGCTCATTGTGGATTTTGATCCTCATCATCTTGCTCAGTGAGTCTGGCCAGCCCCTACTTGCCCTACTTTACTGCTCGCCAACTTGGCTCACGCGCTCGTCTCTCCATCTCTCCCACAGTTCCGCTCTGCTTCCTCCGCAGGCTTGATTCACTCAGGCATACAAGCTATCTCAGTCTGGTTGCCGTATTCTATCTCGTGGTCATCGTCATCTACTACAGTCTCTCGTCCAACGCAAAGGCAACGCTGCCACCGGCGGGCGAGATCCATCTCATCACTGTCTCGCACCACACGATCAGCATCTTTCCTGTCTTTGTCTTTGCTTTTACATGTGCCCAGGTGAGATTGAGATTTGGACCCGACCAGACTGCCTTCTGTCATCCTTTTGCTCGTGACACTGACATCGCCCGTCAAATAATTCCACAGAACATGCTCCCTGTCTACAACGAGCTCTTTTCCAACACCGAGTCTCGAGTCAACACGGTCATCTCGGCCTCCATCGGCACGGGCGGTGTCGTCTATCAGATCGTTGGTGTCCTCGGCTACTTTGCATTTGGATCCAACGTCGGAACCAACATTATTGCCATGTACCCCAGCACCAGCCTCTTTGTCTGTTTCGGCCGACTGTCGATCATTGTGCTGACCCTCTTCAGCTATCCGCTTCAGGTAGGTTTCAGATTGCAGGAGCCCCCTTGCACTGATGCGAATCCCTTGTGCTCAACTGATCAACCGCCTTGGTGTTTCTCCATCCGTCAGGTGCACCCGTGTCGAGCATCGCTAGACAAGGTGCTGTCTCGCCGCTCGAGGGATGAAGCGTCCAGCTCGTCAGCCCGCGTCGCCCTGCTGGATGAGGCGGAACCCATTCAGCCCTACCACGATGACGATCACCAAGATGACGAGGAGAATGTAGACCGCACCAACGGCAATGCCGCTGGCAATGATGATGGTCATCCTCAGACGCAAGCCGCCTCGATTCGCCGCAATCCCAGTCGGCGAGCGCGACCCATCTCTACCATGTCGACTCGTGCGATTGACAACGACGAGATTCCTCTCGGCAAGTGGTAAGTTCTCTGCTAGACATGATGTGGTGCAGCACGTGCGTTGCAGGTTTGGCTAAGCATCGAACCGTCTCTCCTATGACATGTCTGTCACCACACAGGTGCGCGATGACGGCAGGCATCCTGACCACGACGTTCGTGATCAGTCTGCTGGTGGATGACCTCTCTCTCATCCTCGGCTTTGTGGGCTCGGTGGGCTCGACCACAATCAGCTTTATTCTGCCAGGAATTCTGTATGCGTCAATACACGCCGACCAACCCAACAGCCGGCTTCGCAAAGCCGCAATTGGCCTCACCATCTGGGGCTGCGTAGTGCTCGTTGTTGCGCTGAGTGCCAACATTCTCAAGCTCGTTCGTGCTCCTGTGCCGGCGTCGGTGCTGACGACAGGCTTGGGTGCCCGATCGCTTTTTTACTAGACGATGCCGACACTCTTTACCCTTTCACCCTCTTTCTTTCGATATAGACAACAAGACTTGCTGTGAATTACAGTCATTACTTGGTAGACTTTTGCGCGCAGCTTTGGGCCGTTCATTCCGTTCGGCGTTCCAGCTTTGGCGGGCCATTGCCTCATCTTGATACCATGGTACAGTGACGAGTAGGGCCTCCGTCATGGCGGACCGCAACGTTGCTCAGCATTCCAGTTGTCACCTGTTGCCCATCTCAACCCATCCCCTCGGATCTTGACCTTACCTCACAATACGCAATGCATGAAAAGAAACGAGGGATGGTTAGACACAGCTTTGACATCACGGTAAGCTGCGATGGTGAGACAAGATGCTTGAATAAAGTTATGGTACTGGGCCTTGTTGCTCGTCTTTCCCCACTCGGAAATAATCAGACTTTGTCAGCGGTGGATCAAGCGCGAGTATGGTATCCAAGACATGTGCTGACTGGTGACTTGCTCTCAATCCGGTATCCGTATCGTCATGATGTCGCAGAAAACGAAAATACTGTACTGTACAGTCGCGGTGGTGGAGATGTCGCGCGCTGTGCCGGTACGGTCAAGTGCGCTAAATTTTGGGCGCAGTTTTTGGCAGCCGGCGCGATTCGACTCCACATTCCGGCACCCGTCTCAAGACAGGGGACCATGACGCGCCTCCGAGATACAGTAGCTTTCCGAACAGAGCAGGTCAGGCTGCAACGTCATCTGCTGTCCCACCGTCCCGGACGTGCAGCCGGTCATCTTGGACACTCGAGGGGGGATCTAGACGAGACACACATAGCGTCATGTCCAGACGGGCTGGGCTGTCACGTACGGCGACCGGCCGCTCTGACTCTGCTGCAAGCTCATCTCAGCTCTGGCCGCTGGAGCAGAATAGTCATGGAATCACGTTGGGTGGCCGTTTTGCACGGTATGGTCTGGTCGAGGAGGGCGACAGGTGAAATGTATAAAGTGCGACTCCATAGAGTCTTCGCTTGGCAAGAACCGCATCGATCAACCACTTTACTTATTCTACTTTAATCTACCCATTCGCACATAATGAATACCGTCAGGAAGGTTCTCTCCCGCTCGTCGTCCAAGTCGAGCCGCTCGAGCAGCGAAAACGACATGGCTGACCGCCGACGCAGCGATGCTACTTCTGCCACCTCATCTGGTGCGCACGGCTCTCCACCTACCAAGACTGCCGGCCTTGCCGCCGCTACTGCTGCGGGTGCCGGTGCGACTGGTTTCGGCCGCAGCGTCGATGTGCGCACCAAGGATGGCACGCACCGCCACAGCCAGGGCCACGAGAGTCGTGCTGAGCACCTTGACCTGTCCAAGGGCGACGTGGTGCAGGACGTGAAGCATCTCGCGCACGTTACCAAGCACACGCACCAGCGTCACGAGACGGAGGAGGTGACTCGTGAGAAGGAGCACCACCGCCACATCCACCACGTGCAGCACCACATCCAGCCTATCCACGAGACTGAGCACGCTGCCGAGGTTTCGCACCAGAAGGTGCACCCGGTCACCCACATTGAGGAGAAGCACGCCTCGACCGACAAGGACGCTGCGCTCCTCGCCAACGTGGCCGGCACGCACAAGGACGAAAAGATGACCGCACCCCTCCAGCGCACCGTGGTCGACAAGGGCGAGCGGGTCACCGAGCACATCCACCACCACATCCACAACGTCGTCCAGCCCGTGCTCCACAAGGACACGCACGAGCACCACCGCATCCACACCGTCATCCCCTCCACCATCACCACGCATGAGGCGCCCATCATCCACGAGAGCACCATGCACAAGCCCATCGCAAAGTCCGAGTACCTCAAGACCGGCGGCATCCTCGGCGCCACCCACCGCTCCGTCGCCGACGTCAATCTCCTCCACACGGGCACCTGCGACCGCAAAGTCTCCGGTGTCGCTGAGCAGCTCGAGAAGGAGCTTGGCCTCGGTGGACGCAACTCGCCCCGCCCCATGGCCGTCTGATCGCATCGAATCGCATACCAAGACTGGGTATTATTTTTTTTTCCCCTTCGCTTTCTCAAATCGCCCCACAATTTCGGCTCCGTAGTCGAGCAGTGTGATACGCTTTTATCATACCATATCATGAATGAAGATTCCCCGTTCTGCCGTACAAGTACAAATGCTGTGTGCGTATCTTTGGTGTCTCGGTTACATCTCTTGGTCCAAAAATACGTTCGGTGGTGGAACGCCTTGACGGTCTCTGGTTGGGGTAGGGGTTTCAGTGAATCGAGCAGCACGCGAGGGAAGGGTGGTGAGTGGGACTTACGTCAAGGCACCTGGTAGGATGAAAGTAAAGGTGCCTCCACTCTTGATAGGGGGTGGTGTGTGTTCGTAGCCGATTTCGAGGCGGCACCGGGTGCAGATGAAGGGGAACCTCTTCTCGGCTCTTGCGTCTGGGTGCTGCACGAGTTTTGGTGGAGCTTGGAGCGCGCTGATCTTGAAGACACGAGCCTTGCGGCCGGGATCCGAGGCGGAGGGGGATGCAGCGTCAAGGCATCGGAGAACGTGGGCTCGGTCGAGTGGACGTGTAGGCAGTGCAGAGAGGGGGCGGTCGACGACGAGTGCAAACTCGCCGCAGAGACAGTAGTAGACCGTCAGCGGAGAGTCGGGCTGGGCGTCGGCGGAGGTAGACACGGTGGACTAGAGGAGTACGATCAGCACAGATCTCAGGCATAAGGACGGGGAGCGACTGTACTGTACATACGCGTGAGACTACTTTGGGCATGGTGGACCAAGCGTCCGTGGATGGCAGACGGATCGAAAGGAGGAGGGCTGGACCGAGCGTGAGCGGCACGAGTTGGCGAAGAAAAAGTGGAGAAGGTCACGTGCTGCGTCAGGATGGGCGAGCAGGCGAGCAGGGTGAGGCGCGTCCCGCAGAGCAACAGCGACAGGGCAAACAACACAACCCCAAAACGCGTTGCGGTGGAGATGCGCGTCGTAAAAGCACACCCAAGGCCGTGCGAAGGGAAGGGCAGGTGAGCGGCAGGCAAGCAAGGCGTACCAGTACCGTACAGCTACTGCACTGCACTGCACTGCACTGCACTGCACTGCTTAGCTCGACTTGAGCCAAAGCAAGAGCCAAAAGCAACCGAGATCAACACTTTTTTTTCTTTGCGCAGCCTCGACTCAGCCATCCCTCTTCACCACCAACAGCAACAACTACTGTACCTCAACATCCACGTTTCCATCTCCGTCTCCGTCTCCGTCTCCCTCACCGACACCGCTCATCCACACGAAACACTCGCCTCCTCTCATATGCCGCCACGAAGAGCCGCCGCCGTCAAGGCGCGCGAGTCGGTCGCATCCGCCACAGCCACAGCCGCACCCAAACGCTCATCACGCTCCCAATCCCGACGCGTCGTATCAGACGACGAGCACTCTGACGACGACGTGGACATCAAGCACTCTCGCCGTGCCCCCGCGCGCAAAGCAGCTCCAAAGAAGAGCGTCAAGCGTGTCGAGAGCAGCGATGAGGACGAGCCAGAAGACGACAGCCAGAACGAGGCTGACGAGGTCGACGACTCGCTCCTCGTTGCCAACGACGATGATGATGACGACGACGACGACGAGGACGAGGAAAATGAACAAGTCACACCAACAAGGAAAAAGTCAAAGTCCCCACCTCCATCAGCCAAGACACTCAACAAGCCCGCCAAACGACAAGTTCAAATAAAGCACAAGGTCCCCGAGTCAGAGCAGGATTCAGACGCCGAATCTGATCACTCGCAGGCTTCCTTCAAAGAAGCACCAGAGTCCACCCCACCGCGCGAACCCGAACCCGAACCGCGCGAGCCCCTCAGCGAGAAGCAAGACAACGTCCCCCAGACACCCTCCAACGCTGTCCTCCAACAGCTCGCCACACCAAAGTCCGTCTCAATCGCAGCCCCCGTCACACCAGCTGGGGCTGGCCCACAAAAGCGCCTCGTCATCCACAAGATGGTCCTCCACAACTTCAAGTCTTACGCAGGCACCCAAGAGATCGGCCCCTTCCACAAGTCCTTCTCCAGTGTTGTCGGCCCAAATGGAAGTGGAAAGAGCAACGTCATCGACTCGCTTCTCTTCGTCTTTGGCTGGAGGGCCAACAAGATGCGCCAGGCAAAGCTCAGCGAGCTCATCCACAACAGTGCCGGTCGCGAGAATCTCCCCAGCTGCAGCGTAGAGGTCTGGTTCCGCGAGATTATCGATCTCCCAGGCGAAGCGTACAAGGTCGTCCCCAACAGCAAGCTCATCGTCGCCAGGACTGCCTTCCGCAACAACTCGTCTCAATACACCATCAACAACCGCAAGTCTACCTTTACCGAGGTAACCACCCTCCTCAAGGGCCGCGGTATTGACCTCGACCACAAGCGTTTCCTCATCCTCCAGGGTGAAGTCGAGAGCATCGCCCAAATGCCTCCAAAGGCCAAGAATGAGCACGAAGAGGGCCTACTCGAGTACCTCGAAGACATCATTGGCACAAGTCAGTTCAAGGGCCCCATCGAAGAGCAAGCCAAGCTCGTCGACGAGGCCAACGAGCGCCGCGCCGAAAAGCTCGGCCGTCTCAAGATTGTCCAAAAGGAAAAGGACGCCCTCCAGGCCAAAAAGCGACAGGCTGAAGAGTATCTCCGTGACCAGAACGAGCTCACTCAGCGACAGTCTGCCCTATGGCAAGTCTACATTCTCGAGTGCCGCGACCAGATGGACGTCGCATCCAAAGCAATCGAGTCACTCAAGAAGCGCATCGAGCAGGAGACCGAGAAGAATGCTGGTTCCAAGGCTGAGATCGAGCAGCTCGAGGCCGAGTACCAGGCTATCGTCCAGGACTTTGATGCCATTGCCAAGAGCACTGATAAAGTCGTCAAGGAGCTGGCCAAGTACGAGAAGGAAGATGTGCAACTCCAGGAAAAGAAGAAGCATCTCGAGGGCAAAAAGAAAAAGTGCAAGAGCAGCATTTCCAACGTAAGTCAATCTAACCATGCTACCCTTCTCTACCTCAAAACTAAGCGAGCCCTGCATCATTTCAACAGGACACCCATGCTATCGCAGATGCCAAGGCTACCGCCACAAATTCGGCAGAAGAGGCTCAAAAGGTAGCATCCGAGCTTGCCAAGCTCGAGGCCTCGCTCGAAAAGGAAGAGGTCCAGTTGGAAAAGATTCGAGAGTCACTCAAGGGCAAGACAGAAGGCTTCAGCGCCGCAATCGAGAAGAAGCAGAAAGAGCTCCAGCCCTGGGCAGCCAAGATGAGCGAGAAGACGGCCGCTCGCGACGTTGCCAAGGAGGAGCGTGACTTGCTTGACGGTCGCACTGCACAGATGCACAAGAACGTGGATGAGGCCAAGGAGGCGCTCCGCAACCTGGAGCTAGACAACGAGGCAAAGCGTGACGAGCTGCAGAGCCTCAAGCAAGAACGCAAGGATGTTGAGGGCAAGACCGCCTCTAGCCAGTCGCAGCTCGACCAGATGCGCGAGCACGAGGCTGCCCTTCGCTCCAAGGCTTCAGCCGCACGTGCCAAGGCTGACGATGCGCGCGCCTCGGTCACCGCCAACCGCTCGCGTGGTGATGTGCTGTCCAGCCTGACCCGACAGGCCGAACTCGGCATGATCAAGGGCTTCCACGGACGACTGGGCAACCTTGGTACCATTGACGACAAGTACGATGTAGCCATCAGCACAGCATGCCCCGGTCTCAACAACATTGTTGTCGAGTCAGTCGAGACCGGTCAAGCGTGTATCGAGCACCTGCGCCGCAACAATCTGGGTCGTGCCAACTTTGTGCTGCTCAACAGCCTCGGGATTAGCAGTGAGGCGCTGGCCCCCATCGACACGCCCGAGAACGTGCCTCGCCTGTTCGACCTGGTCAAGCCGCGTGACCCGCGCTTTGCGCCTGCATTCTACCACCAGTTGCGTGACACGCTAGTCGCCAAGGACCTCGCACATGCCAACCGCATCGCCTATGGCGCCAAGCGCTGGCGAGTGGTGACGCTCGACGGCCAGCTTATCGACAAGAGCGGCACCATGTCTGGAGGAGGCAACAAGGTCTCGCGCGGTGCGATGAGCTCCAAGCTTGCTGCGGATGAGGTTTCACCGGAGCAGCTGCAGCGGCTTGAACGCGAGCGTGATGTGGCTGAAGAGGCGCTACGGGCGCACATTGGCTCGATCAAGATGGCCGAGTCGCTCCTCGAGGGCCACCGCAAGCGGGTCCCCCAGATCGAGATGGCCCTAGACAAGATTGAACTCGACCTCGGCATTGGCGAGAAGCGAGTTGAAGAGGCTCGTCAGCGAGTGGCGGAGCTCAAGTCACAGAGCAAGCCAGATGCCACGGAGGCCAAGCGCATTGCCGAGCTGGACCGCGAGATCGCCAACCTGGATGCTGAGATGGCCAAGCTGTCTGAGAAGACAAGCGCGATTGAGGCTGACATTGAGGCACTGCAGGAGAAGATCCTCGAGGTTGGCGGTGTTGCGCTGCGCACGCAAAAGAGCAAGGTCGATGGCATCAAGGAGATGATGGAGCTCAGCTCTGAACGCATTACCAAGGCCGAAGTCGCCAAGGCCAAGGCGGAGAAGGACGTGGCCAAGCTCACGGCCTCGGTCGAGAAGAGCGGTGAGACGCTTGATGAGCTCGAGCGCGAGCTGGAAGAGGTACGCGCCACGATTCAAGCCAAGGCCGAGGCGGTGGCGAGCGTCCGTGCCCAGGTGGCGGATGCGCAGCACGTCATGGAGACCAAACAGGAGGAGCGGGACGAGATCAAAGCGCAGCTCGACGAGCGCTCCGAGTCGATCAACGCGTTCCGTGCACTCGAGATGGAGATCAAGCAGAAGCTCGAGGACAATGAGCGTTCGTTCACCGACAACGAGAAGAGGCTCAAGCACTGGCAGGAGAAGCACGATCAGCTGGTTCTGCATGAGATTGACGACGACGAAGAAGAAGAAGAAGAGGAGGGGGAGGAAGAGGAGGAGGAGGGCGAGGGCGAGGGCGAGGGCGAGGGAGACGGCCAGCCGCAGGAGAAGAAGCAGAAGCAAAAGGCCGCCAAGGGACAGGACGAGGGAGAGGACGAGGATGACGAGCCACTTGAGCTGCCCGAGTACCCCGAGGAGGAGCTGCGCGCGATCGACAAGGAGAGTATCAAGGCTGAGATTGTGGTGTACGAAGAGAAGGTGGCCAAGGGGCAGGGCAACATGACGGTGCTCGCCGAGTACCGACGGCGGGAGCAGGAGTACCTCTCGCGTGCCAAGGACCTGGACGCGACCACTGAGGAGCGGGACGCAGCCAAGGCGCGATACGACGCGCTGCGTAAAGAGCGGCTCGAGACGTTCATGTCGGGCTTTTCGATCATCACGTCCAAGCTCAAGGAGATGTACCAGACCATCACGCTGGGCGGCAACGCGGAGCTTGAGCTGGTCGACTCGCTGGACCCGTTTAGCGAGGGCATCATTTTCTCCGTCATGCCGCCGAAAAAGTCGTGGAAGAACATTTCCAACCTCTCGGGCGGAGAGAAGACACTGTCCTCGCTCGCACTCGTGTTTGCGCTGCACGTGTTCAAGCCAACGCCGCTGTACGTGATGGACGAGATTGATGCGGCGCTCGACTTTCGGAACGTGTCGATCGTGGCCAACCTGATTAAGGAGCGCACGCGCGGTGCGCAGTTCATTATCATCTCGCTGCGCAACAATATGTTTGAGCTTGCGAGCCGGCTGGTGGGCGTGTACAAGACGGCCAACTGCACCAAGAGCATTGCGATTGACAACGAGGACCTGCAGCGCTTTGAGGAGGCCGCGCGGCAGCAGGCGATCGTGGCGGCTACACGGACGCCGGCGCGCACACCGGCGCGCATGATGGCGCCGGGCACGGGGATGGGCACGGTGCAGCGGAGCCGCATGAGCGCACTGGCGCCCCCGCCGTCCGTGCTGCGCCGCGGCCCGTCGTCGTCGTCGTCGTCGTCGCTGCTCACGCCCACGCCAACACCGTACCACCCAGCTCCGTAGCGACCTGTATCTGCGATGCGGTTCCGATATGTAAATATGTATAATACTGTACATGCAGTGCGGGAATCTAACTTCTGTTCGAGTTAACCCCGACTCGCCCTACTTTCGATACTGTACTGTAGCTGCGATCAGTTGCAATGAAAGTGGAGCGATTCAAGTCTGGACAAACAGACAAGAGGGAGGAGATGAGGGCCAGCACCCTGTACAACGTACCTGCGACGTGATATGTGATGTGATGCGATGCGATGCGACGCGATGCGATGCGATGCGGTGGGATGCGATTCGAGTGTCAATGTGTATAGTACAGTTACAGTACAGTAGAGTGCATGCAGTGCGGGGAATGGGGAATCTGCAAAGGTGGGTAACTTTTCAGCCCATCTTGTGGCGCTTGGCAGCGGCAGCGCGCGCAGTGGCGGTGGCGACCATGCCCGTTTTGGCAGTGGACGTGGTCTGCTGGGCGCCGGAGGAGGAGGGAGCGGAGATGGTGATGGGCGGGGGGATGGAGTCGGCTGCTGGGCCACCGGAGGATGCGACGAGCGGGAGGGGGGCGTTGGGCGCTGCGCCGGTGGCGGTGGCGGTGGCGGTGGCGGTGGCGGTGGCCTTCATCTTGGGGTCCGAGTCGTCGTGGATGAGCCTGCGGGTCGGGTAGGTGTTGGCGGGGAGGGCTGCGAACGCATTCGGGCTGGGCTTGGGGTCTTCGCTGAACCAGGGGTGGGTGAGGGCGTGGGCGGCGGTGATGCGCTTGGTCGGGTCGTAGTGGAGGAGGGCGTCGAAGAGCTCGTAGCCGCGGACGAGGCGGGAGCGGTTGGCGTACCAGCTGTTGAGCGACTTGGGATACGTCTCGAGGCGGAGGTGGGGCCACCAGGTCTTGTAGTCGGGCATGGTCTCGATGGCGCTCCAGCGGTCGGGGGTGGGGGTGCCGAGGATCTCGACGATGCGCTTGAGCTGGTCGGTCTGGAAGGGCGCAGACTTTGTCTTGGGGTCCAGCTTGGCTTCCTCGCCCTTGAACATGGGGCGGAGAGCGAGGAGCTCGCCCCAGATACACCCGACGGCCCACATGTCTATGGCAGTGGTGTAGTGGCGCGCACCGAGGAGGAGCTCTGGGGCGCGGTACCAGATGGTGACCACGACCTTGTCGCCCGTGTAGAGCGACTGGAGCGGGGACGAGTAGAGGCGTGCGAGGCCGAGGTCGCCGATCTTGACGACGCCGGTGGAGGTGACGAGGATGTTGGCTGGCTTGAGGTCACGGTGGAGGACCCAGTTGGCGTGGAGGTAGGATACGCCGTTGAGGAGCTGCCAGAGGAGACTCTTGAGGGTGGGTGCGGGGATGGGGGATCGGAGGACGGTGGAGTGGTGGTGTATGAGCTGGAGCAGGTCGTGCTCGGCGTACTCAAAGACCATGTAGATGCTGCGGTCCTCGAGCATGACCTCGCGGAGGGTAACGAGGTTGTGGTGTGCGAGTTCGCGGTTGAGCGCAATCTCGCGCATGGCGCTCTGGGATATGCCCGTGTAGTGTGGGTAGGCGTCGCTGTCCTTTGAGTCGGGCTTGAACTTTTTGATGGCATACACGAGGTCCGGCGAGGCGCGGAGGGAGGCCTTGTACACGCGTCCGTACGTGCCGCTGCTCAGGAAGCCGAGGATGGTGTAGGTCGACAGGACGGGACGGCGCACACTGTCGCGGTAGGAGCGGTAGGCCGACATGCAGGACGAGACACTGCTGCTGCTGGGCACGTGGCGGCGCGCGAGCGTGTGTGGACCGGCTCCGGGACCGGTACTGAGACTCTCGGACCCCGCCATGCTTACTGTATTCTTGCGATGCGATGTGATGCGATGCGTGGTGATGCGTGGCGATATGGTTGGTGGTCGGTCAAAAGGCAAAACTTGTCCAACATAACTCGAATGTGCAGTGCAAAAAAACACGCGCACTGACCGCCCTGCCCTGCCCGGCCCGGCCCCGCGCGCGAACCCCCACTCCCCGCGGCCCGTGCAGTTTCTCGGGACTCGGAACACCCTGCAGGGCAGAGCAGAGAAGAGAAAAGAGTGCACTGCGCTGCGCTGCTTGCTCCTTGCCGTCCTACCACCACCACACCCACGATGCCAGTGCACCTCATCGCCGACCTGGTGTCCTCGCGCATCCCGTCCGAGTACTACCTCGCGCTCGGGGCGTCTCTGTTTGCCGTCTCGTTCCTCAAGACCTGGGCCGCGGGCCCACGGCTGCTCGAGCTCTCGACCGACCTCTCTCCGCTGCACGGGCGCGTGTTTCTGATCGCCACGGGCGGCTTTACGCCGCTCGGCCTCGTCCTCCTCTCGGCGCTGGCGCAGCTCGGTGCGCAGCTGGTGGTGCTTACCCCCGAGCTGGCTTCGGACGAGGTGCAGCAGTTCATCGACCTCCTCCGTGCCTCGGCCAAGTCCGAGCTCATATGGGCAGAGGAGTGCCACCTCGCCCACCCGCCCGCCGTGTCTGCCTTCGTGGCCAAGTGGAACGACTCCCCCGTCCCACGCAGGCTGGACGGCCTCGTCTTCCTCCCCGACCACCAAGTCGACCTCACACACAGGTTCCACGCACTCAACGAGCTCCTCCCCATCCTCCTCACACAGCCACCCAGCAGGGATATCCGCATCCTCTCCGCCATCTCGCCCTGGTATGCCGCCGCCCCGACCGACCCGCACGCCCGCCCCGCCGACCCGCTCCGCCGCGACGCCGCAGCCGCCCTGCGCTGGCTTGCGCTCACCACCGAGGCCCAGAGACGCATAGACCTTCTCGCACAGGCCGACCACCGCCCCCGCCCCGCCCACAAGCTGCCCGGCATCGCCCCATCGCCCCCGCCCCCGCCCCCGCACTCGCCGGCCACACGATCCAACGTCTCCATCGTCAACGTATGCCCCGGCTTCCAGCGAGAAACACACCTCCTCCTCCCACACTGGCCCGCCCTCCTCCGCCTCCTCACCCTCACCCTCGTCTACCCGCTCCTCTGGCTCCTCACAAAATCCCCCGCAACCGCCGCAAACGCCCTCGTGTGGGGCCTCACAAAACCCATCGACCACAACCCCGCCGCTTTCCCCCCACCCCCCAAGCACGAAAAGGACAAGCGCAAGTGGGCCCTCACCCGCCCCATCAAACCCGCCCTCCTCTACCGCGACGCGAAAATCGTCCGCCCCGCCCTACCTGACCCGCAGCTCATTTGGAAACAGGAAGAGGCCAACATTAAAGCGCGCCTCGAACAAAAGTGAAACACGGTTGACATTCATGTGTGTAGTGTGGACAAAAGCACAGGTGTGTGTGTGTGTGTGTGTGTGTGTGCGTGCGAGACAGGGCGGGCGTGGTGATCAAGAAAACGCTACTTGTTGTACAAGGCGAGAGAGGTGGCAAAAAGATAGGATGGAAGGAAAAAAGGGCGACTAGCAACACTCAAGGAACAAAGAAAACAAGGGGGAGAAGGAAAGAAAAAAAAAACAAGAGGAACGACACCGAGACAAAACCAACAGCAAGAAACAAGGAATACCCCACCGACCCCGGCCAATGACAAATCTACAATCGACTCACCGCCGCCCGTTGGACGACGACGACGAGGCGCCAAAATCGACCGGTCGTGCCTTGGGCCCGCTGCTGCCCGTATTCGGATGCTTGACTCGGTACTCGGCCAAGATACACACATGGTCCGAGGGGAAATGAGCATTAGGGAAGCCAACCACCTTGCTCAGGTACCCACGGTCCACTTCGCCCAGCAGTCCCGTCACCGCCAGCGCGTTCGTGTTGTACCAGATATAGTCGATCGCGCCCTGGTAGTTGGGCGTGTAGTTGGTCAGCGGCAGCTCGCCCACATTGGCGTAGGCGCTCTTGAGCGGGTACGAGTGCCGCAGGCCCTCGGCCGTATAGTTGCCGTAAATGTGGTCCATAAAGTCTTCGTGGTCGCCACCAACAGCACCGCCGCTCAAATAGTCGTACACGCCGCTCCCGGGAACCGAGTTAAAGTCACCACAAATGATGGTTGGAATCTGGTTGCCTTCCGTGTACTTGGGTGCCGCAGGGAAGCCTTGCGCCACGTTCAGCTTGGGCGGCAGCTTGGCGAAACGGTTGCCAATCTTCTCGAGCTCATCCATCAGCATGGCAACCTGCACCAGCTTGACATCCCGGAACTCTGGGTCCCAAAACACGTGCACGTTGACCACAATCAGCCGCGAACCCGACTCTTTGTTCTCCAGAAGGGCGACCACCGCAATGTTGTCCTTGGTCATGACGCGGTTAAACATGTCCTCCGTCTTCTTAAAGTCTGGTCGCTGCAGCGCAATCTGGTTAAACTCGATGAGCTGCTTCTCGATCAGCGAATACTTGTTGCTCTTGTAGAACGTCGCGCATCCGTCCACGTGCCGCTTCTCGTCGTCGCGCATGGTTCGCGCACGCGACTTGGGCCAGTAGATACCCTCGTAGTCCTGCTGGGAGAGATGGTGCAGAAAGTAATCCTCGTAATGCTCCATGCCCACTTCCTGGAGACAGCAAATGTCCGAGCTGTAGCTCATCACTTCTTGCAGGATAAACTCCTTGCGATACTCCCACGACAGTGCCCAGCTGGGTGTGTAGCCGTACATGGTTGCCGTCGCATACCGGTCGCAGAGAATGTTGTAGCACAGAACGTTGAACGTCTCTGGCGGTGCTGTGCTGCCGTCGGACGATTCACGCGAGGGCAGATCCGGCTCGATAGTGAGCCACTCGCGCTCCGGTGGGGGGAGAGGGACGGGGCACGAGTCGCGCAGGTACGCAATCACGGCCTGGGTCCCCTCGCGCTGCAGCAAGGAGCGGAGATTGTCGGACAGTGGGTTGCCCTCCACACCAAGCATCTCAAGTTGGTGAAGAGTGCCGAGCTCAGGCGGCAGGGTGACTAGGTTGTTGTCAAACAGGAAAAGCTCACGAAGGCTGGTCAGCATGCCAATCTCAGGCGGGATGGAGACGAGCTGGTTGCCAGACGCATCGAGCACGGTGAGATTCCGAAGCTTGACAATCTCGGACGAGATGGTGGACAGAGCATTGTGGTTGATGAAGAGCGATGTCAGGAACGTGTACCGGAACACCTCGTTTGACACGTTCTTGAGACTCAGTCCGCCCATGTCGATTGTGGTCCATGTTTGCTTGCTGGGAGAGCTGGCGCTGCCATTGGCGCGGTTGGCACCGGATGAACCTCGCTTGTGGCTAGAGCCTGATTCGGCGTTACCAGCGGTATGAGACTCGTCTGCGGGAGCACCTCCTCCTCCGGATGTGGCTTCCTTCTTGGCTACAAAGAGGCCATTCGCAGCGGCCGAGGCTGGCACCTGGATGGCACCCTTATTGGGGTCCTGAATGGTGATAGCCGAGCTGGTGGCACTCCTGGCGGCAAGAGCGGCGGCACGAGCGTGGTGATGGGGGGACGCGGATTGCCTCGAGATCTCAGCCTTGAGCATCTGCTGTTGCCAGTGGGGTGATGATGCGGCAGCGGCAGCGGCAGCGCCCGATGACGAGCCTCCAGAGAGATGACTCGAGGAGGGATGCAGAGTCGCAGGAGAGGCCATGTGAGAAAGTCCGTGGGGCCCGTGCGCGCCAGAATGGTGGTGGTGGTGGTGATGGTGATGTCCGGCGCCGGAAAGGTTGCCGTATCCGGGGGACGAAGGGGGTCCACCACCGTTTGCAGCGCTCGAGTGGCTGAGAGAGCCAGGCAAGGAGGACAGGGATGGGTTCTGCTGGTGCGAGTGATGCGGGTGATGCTGGGCCCTAGATGGCCAGCCGCCAGAGGGCAAGGGGAAGCGGCCTACAGGACCAAGGCCGCTGGAGCCATTTGGACCGAAAGGAGATCCATGGGGACCCTGGCCACCTTGTGCGGAGGAGCCCTGAGCGGCACCAGAACCGGAAAGTGGCCCGGCTGCATGGCTTGCTGTCTGGTGGTGGTGCGAGTTGAGGTAGAGGAAGGCGGGTGGCGAGGGTGCCGGGGATGGGGACGGGGAGGGGTACATGTATTCGATGAGGGTGCAGCGTAGTTGATGGGAAAGGGAAAGCAGTGGGCTGGAAGAAGGAGAGTGAAGTTGAGATAGTTAAGAGATAGCGAAACAGTGTACGAGGTGTCGGGTTGAGAGAGAGACGCGGGCCGCAAGAATGCCTAGTGAGAAGAATTGGGAGTCGAAGGCAAGGAGTTGAAGCGTTGTCGAATCTGTCGCTCTAGCATGTTCCTCTCCCTGTGCGAGAAAGATGGGATGAAAAGAAGAGAGAGAAAAGAGGCTCGAGCTCGTCGTGCGGTGTCGTCGTGTCTCTGCTGGGCTCAGGTCGGCTGCGGGCTGCGAAGGGCGAAGAAGAGAAGGGGAACAGGGGAAAGGGGATGTTCGACACGATCAATCTATCGCTCGATACATCTGGAGCCTAGAGCCTTGTAGAGCCTTGTGGGATGGGGAGGAGAGAACTCTTACGGTGGCACCGGTCCTGAAGCTGAAGCGTGGGCTGACGCGTACCTTGCCCGGAAGAGGGAATGATACGAGACGATGCTTGCTGCAGACGATGGCCGTGGCCGTGCGGTTCAGATGAGAAGAGCAGCGTCGGCGGGAATAGTCGAGGATGCAAAGAAAGGAGAATGCAGTCTAGAGATGCGATGCGGTTGTGAGGTCGAGGGGTCGAGAGGTGGTGGAGCGCCGAGAGAGAATCCGAGAGGGCGGATGTGAGTGTTGACGGATTTGGGATGGGAGGATGCGAGTGTACTGTATATGAGTGTTGTGGGGGTGTGCGTTTGTGTACGGCCGGTGAGAGGGCGGCGGCAATGTCGAGAAGTGTATGTATGGATGGATGGAGGTGAGGGTTTGTTGGTTTGTTGGTTGGTTGGCTGGCTGGCTGGCTGGCTGGCTGGCTGGCTGGCTGGCTGGCTGGCTGACTGACTGACTGGCTGACTGGTTGGTTGGTTGGTGGCCGTGGTCGAGCCGGGCTGAGATGGGCTGCGTTTGCGTTAGCGTTGGTTGGCGAAGCAGAGTGGAGACGACGCAGCAGCAGCAGCAGCAGCAGCCAAAGAAAGCGGCAAAGAGTCACCGTTCACCGGGGGGCGTCTGTCTCTGTCTCTGTCTCTGTCTCTGTCGCTGCTGGCTGTCGACGTGTGTGAGCGTGCGTGGGTGCATCCGTGTGACTGACCGACTGACTGTCTGTGTGCCCCGCTCTGCTCTGCTGGATCGAATTGAACTCGATTGGATTGGATTGAATTGGATTGGATTCAACCGAGCCGAGCTGCGATTTCAAAATGTGATTCTGTCGCCTTAAGCAGGGCAAGGGAAAGGGCAAGGGCGCTGGCGCTTGCCTGCCTGTCTCTCTGCTTCTGACAACCAGACCCAACCCGACGTGGCGGGATGCGATGTTTCTCTTACCTTTTCCCAATTGAATACTGTAACTGCAGTAACAGAATACAAAAACCGGCGCGCCTCACGCCTCACTCGCTGCCCGCCTGCCTAGCTAGACTGACTCGCCAATCTATTTCCCTCACAAGTCGCCTCTTTTTCTCTCCTTTTTTCTTCGCGCCCTTTCCTCTCCCCTTGCCTGCGCCCAGCCCAGTCCAGCCAAACACGCCAAGCAGGCGCAAGCGATTCGATCTCTCTTTCCTGGGCTGAATACTCAATCGAATAGGGCTGATTGTCTTTTGTTTGATGCTGATGAATCCACTCTTGTCTCTACCAGGCCGACATGATGATCCTGCTCCTGCTCCGGCACAGGCTGCATGTCACTCTCCAACAGGGTCTAACTTACCTGAAATGCTGTACAGGACAGTGTTCTGGCTTGGCCCGATCACTTGAGCTGGCAGACTGGAGTGGCATGCCCTGCACTCCTTTGCCCGTATCTTTTTTCGTGTGCGCATCCTCGCGAGTGGTCACAGCGTCTGTCTTGTTTCTAGAAAGCTCGAGTGAGTGATTGATCCTTGTCGCAATCCAAGCGTCTCCATCTCTAGTTGCTTGCGGTGCTGTGTCGTGTTCCAGCGCCCATCTCAATGTCAAGCCGATCCGTAGGTATCATCGGGCTATCGGGCCAAGATTCTAATCGAAATGTGCTTATGTAAGCCTTCCATCCGCTTCCATTTGGCTGGACGCGCGAGCAAAGAAAAGAAAAAAAGAGCAAAGAGAGTTGGAAGAAAAAGAAGAATCCAAGTTAATGCGGCGTGGAGGTGTTTGTGCGTGTGTGTGTGCGTGTCTGTCTGTCGGTCTGTCTGTCGGTCTGTCTGTCGGTCTGTCTGTCGGTCTGTCTGTCTGCTCAGGTGGAGACTGAGAGCGGCGCGGCATCGGGCTGCAGCAGTGTAGAGACACACTCAGCGCAAAGAAAGTGAGAAACAAGCAAGCTCGGTCGGCGGGGTGCGAGATGTGGACAGTACAGCAGTAGCCAGAAAGCGCTCGAAGAAAGCGGAAGAAGCCTGTCGAGCCCAGTCCGTTTGCCCAGTCCGTTTGCCCAGTCCGCTCGCTGCTCGCTGCTCGCTGCTCGCTGGGGCCCACCACGCACACATACATTTATTCTCCCCTCGCCATCCTTGCCCTTCCTCCCTTCTACCCCCAACCCCTTCTCTGCATACCCACCCGCCACTGCTACTTCGTCTGCACTAGTTACTCGCACTTGTTTGGTGGTTCATCGCATTCCTCTCTCCCTCTCATCACACACTGTCCCCATCAACGAATCGCATATCGCCACACAACACACCATGTCTGGCAACACGGAGACGTTCGGCTTTGTAAGTCACATTCCTCCCTGATGCCGGATTTCTGATGCCTGATACTGGTGGGCATGCTGCTGACTCTCTTGTGACTCCAAACAGGCCGCCGATATCAGCCAGCTTCTGGACCTGATCATCAACACCTTCTACTCAAACAAGGAGATCTTCCTTCGTGAGCTCATCTCGAACGCTTCCGATGCTCTCGACAAGGTCCGCTACGCTGCCCTCACCGACCCCTCGGTGCTCGACACGGAGAAGGACCTCTACATCCGCATCACCCCGGACAAGGAGAACAACTGCCTCATCATCCGCGACACTGGTATTGGTATGACCAAGGCCGACCTTGTCAACAACATTGGTACCATCGCAAAGTCTGGCACCAAGGCCTTCATGGAGGCTCTCTCCTCGGGCGCCGACATTTCCATGATTGGTCAGTTTGGTGTCGGTTTCTACTCGGCTTACCTCGTTGCCGAGAAGGTTCAGATTGTGACCAAGAACAATGACGACGAGCAGTACATCTGGGAGTCGGCCGCCGGTGGCACCTTTACCATCACCCAGGACACTGTCAACCCTTCGCTCGGCCGCGGTACCGAGATGCGTCTCTTCCTCAAGGAGGACCAGATGGAGTACATTGAGGAGAAGCGCATCAAGGAGATTGTCAAGAAGCACTCTGAGTTTATCTCGTACCCCATCCAGCTCGTTGTCACCAAGGAGGTTGAGAAGGAGGTCGAGGAGGAGGAGGAGGAGACTGCCGACGACGAGGAGAAGAAGGCCAAGATTGAGGAGGTGGACGACGAGGACTCGAAGAAGAAGAAGACGAAAAAGGTCAAGGAGGTTACCAAGGAGCAGGAGGAGCTCAACAAGACCAAGCCCCTCTGGACGCGCGACCCCAAGCAGATCACTGCCGACGAGTACTCGTCCTTCTACAAGAGCCTCTCGAATGACTGGGAGGACCACCTTGCGGTCAAGCACTTTTCGGTTGAGGGTCAGCTCGAGTTTAAGGCGCTGCTCTTTGTGCCCAAGCGTGCTCCGTTTGACCTGTTTGAGACCAAGAAGAAGCGCAACAACATCAAGCTCTACGTGCGCCGTGTGTTTATCATGGACGACTGCGAGGAGATTATTCCCGAGTACCTCAACTTTGTCAAGGGTATCGTCGACTCGGAGGACCTGCCGCTCAACATTTCGCGTGAGACGCTGCAGCAGAACAAGATTCTCAAGGTGATCCGCAAGAATGTTGTCAAGAAGACGCTCGAGATGATTAGCGAGATTGCCGAGGACAAGGACAACTTTGCCAAGTTTTACGAGGCGTTTGGCAAGAACCTCAAGCTCGGTATCCACGAGGACGCTACCAACCGTGGCAAGCTGGCCGAGTTCCTGCGCTTCCACTCGACCAAGAGCGGTGAGGAGATGACGTCGCTCAAGGACTACATTACGCGCATGCCTCAGGACGGCAAGAACAACTCGATCTTTTACCTGACTGGCGAGTCGCTCGCTTCGATCCGTGACTCGCCCTTCCTGGAGAGGCTCAAGAAGAAGGGACTCGAGGTTCTGCTCATGGTTGACCCGATTGACGAGTACGCTGTGACTCAGCTCAAGGAGTTTGAGGGCAAGAAGCTGGTGTGCGTCTCGAAGGAGGGCCTCGAGCTGGAGGAGACGGACGAGGAGAAGAAGCAGCGCGAGGAAGACACGAAGAACACGGAGGACCTGTGCAAGGCGGTCAAGGAGATTCTGGGCGACAAGGTGGAGAAGGTTGTCGTGTCTAACCGCATTGTTGGCTCGCCGTGCGTGCTTGTGACCAACACGTTTGGCTGGTCGGCCAACATGGAGCGCATTATGAAGGCGCAGGCTCTGCGTGATTCGAGCATGTCGCAGTACATGGCGGCCAAGAAGACGCTCGAGCTCAACCCATCCAACCCGATTGTCAAGGAGCTGGCTGCCAAGTCGAGCCAGGACAAGAACGACACGACGGTGCGCGACCTGACGGTGCTGCTGTACGAGACGGCGCTGCTCACGTCGGGCTTTACGCTCGAGCAGCCGCACGACTTTGCCAACCGCCTGTACAAGCTCATCTCGCTCGGCCTGTCGATTGACGACACTGGCCTCGAGGCGGCTGACGAGGCTGCTGACAAGGACGCGGCTACCGAGGAGGTTGCTGGCGAGTCGGCCATGGAGAGCATTGACTAGGTGTCGGGTCGCTCGCAACGCGCAATGCGCAATGCACAAGGCAGCCCAGCCCAGCCCAATTCGACTCGATCTGTACA
The DNA here is from genome assembly GCA_026413255.1 of Fereydounia khargensis. Taxonomy (NCBI): domain Eukaryota; kingdom Fungi; phylum Basidiomycota; class Ustilaginomycetes; order Urocystidales; family Fereydouniaceae; genus Fereydounia; species Fereydounia khargensis. Next base: position 408,708 of record JAOCZO010000004.1, on the reverse strand, counting down.
TTTAGCTTTTTGTCTGGCCACGAAATTGTCTACAATTGTTGCTGTTTTGCTCTGCTCTGCGTGTGTAAGGGTGTATACAGTTGAGTAGAGTACTATTTGCGCTCGCGCTCGTCGGCACGGTTGAGGAGGACGCCGGTGCACGCCTTGAGGGCGGTGGCCTCTTCTGGCTCGGCAAAGGCGCAGCCGGCCCAGCGGATCTTGGCGTCCGGCCCTACGAGGTAGGTGTAGCCTACGTGTTTGTTGTGGTAGCCGATGGCGTCGCGGACGAGGTCGAGGTTCTGGTGGGAGAGGAGGTAGGTGTGGTGGTGCTGTGTGGGCACGTGGGCGCGGAGGGCGGACATGAAGAGCGAGAGGAGGTAGGCCTTGAGTGCGTTTTCCTGCATGTTGAGCTGGACGAGTTGGAGGCGTGGGTGTGTGCCGTACGTGGCTATTGTGGGCGCGGTGAAGCTCTTGACATGTTCCTGTTGTCGCCAGCGCGAGCTGTCAGTGTGAGTCACGATGCAAAGGGGGGGCAATGGGGCGTACCTCGGAGATCTTGCTGTTGAGGATGGAGACGAGCGAGACCTTGCCGGGCCAGAGGTCTGTGGTGTGGCGGGTGGCCTTGTCGGCGAGGGAGGTGCCGGCAATGTCGGGGAAGAAGAGGGCGCGGTCGTGGCGGATGAGGGTGGGGGGAGCGCGCCACGTCTTGCCGCCGTGTGAGCGCATGGCGTGAAAGTCGTGAAAGTAGCCACGCGTTGCTTGCTTGACGATGGCGCGGCGGGAGGCCATGCGGCGCTCCTGGTCGAGCAGGGCGGCGCGCTTCTGCGTCCAGCTCGCAGCGGCACTGCTGGGCGCCTGCGCCACACCGAGCGCGACGGAGAGGTACGGCAGCGGCTGCTTGTCCAGCTGGTCCGGGTTGGACGACGACTCGACCGTCAGCGGCCGCCCATCGCCGTCCCTGTCCTCGCTCAACGGCGAAGGCGGCTTCGAAGACACATGCCGCACCCCCCCTCGTGCGGCAGCAGCACCCGCTCTCGCTCTCGCTCGCGCGCGCTGGCTCAGGCGCACCCCAAAGCCCAGGCTTGATCCTACTCTCATGGCGTGGCGTCGCGTGCGTGGTGGGTGGTGTGCAAGAACAGACTCATCTGCCCATAATTTATCCCGCCCTGGCACACCCGCGTTCCGCTTCCGGTTCCGGCGCGGCACCCCACTCTACCGGCCGAGAGGTTCATTTCATTTATTTTTTTTTCTTTCTTTGTCTTGTCTTTCAGCCAACTTACAGTATGTGCCGGTTTGAAAGAGTGCTGCGCCACCACTGACCAGGCTACAGTACTGTACAGTACAGTACTACACCGCAGCTTGCAAAAATCCTTAAATAAATGATGCTCGCCTGAGGAAAGTGTATTAAAAAAAAAAAAAAAAAGAGAGAGTAGCTAGGGTACAGTATACAGTTTCAGCTCAGCTACAGCAGAGGGGTAGCCGGTGGGAGCGGCGGGAGCGGCTGCACGGGAGGCGGGGACGACGGGCGCCGTGTGACTCGGCGCCCGCTGTTGGTGCGTATCATGTCCGGCGAGCCCGAGCCCGCAGCCGCAGCCGCAGCCGCAGACGCAGACGCAGGGGACATAGCCAGGCGGGTGCGGCTGCTGCGGCTGCTGCTGCTCGCAGTCGACGCGTCGCTGGCCGAGCGGGCGCGCACCATCATGCCCATCGGCGCCGGCTCCGGCTGCACGCTGGGCGTGGGCGCCTTCTCTGTGCGCACCGCCGAGCGCCGTGCCGTGCGAGAAAGGTCCACCCGCGCTCCGCCCGTCGACCGCAGGATACTCGAACGGCTCCCTGTGCGCGCGCGGCCCTTGCTCACCGGTGGCGACGACGTCTCCGAGTTCCGGCTCCCAATGCCACTGCCACTGCCACTGCCCGGCGACGAACCCGTTGCACTCCCTGGCCGCTGCCCCTGCCCCTGCCCCTGCCGCAGCCGTCTTGGTGTCACGTCCACACGCAGCCCCTCACCCTCGAGAGACGCAGGCGCTAGAAGAGTGCTAGTGCTAGGGCTCGTGCTCGTGCTCGTGCTCGTGCTCGTGCTCGTGCTGCGCGGCGACTGCGACTGCGACTGCGACTGCGACTGCGACTGCGCCTCGAGACTACTCGAACGTCGGTGCGTCCAAAGCAGTGCCGGCGACGCTGTCGTCAACGGCGTGGACCGAGACCGAGACCCATATGCATCAGCACTACTCATCGGGCCCTCAGGCGCGCCCAGCTGCGCATCGCGCTCATGCTCTGGCGTCTCGACCTCACGCAGCCCCACAAGCTCGACCGCAGACGCGCGTTCCAAAATGTCTTCGCCCTTCTTGGCGCGCAGATTGCTCAGGCTCACCTTGCGCCCCATAGACGTCAGACTGCTCAGCCGACCGGGTACGTTCAACGAGCTCACCGACCCATTGTTCCCTTGCTTGTACATTCCCTCTGCCGACGACTCTCCCTCATCGCCCAGCAGACTGCCCGTGCTCGCCGAGGCTGCCGAAAGCGTCAGACCCAGCATGCTCTTGCCCGACGTATCTTCCCCGGGAGTCGATGTGCGTCGTCGCATAAAGTTGGCCATCCCCTTCTTGGACAGCGTCGCCGATCCTCGCCGCGGCTGGGCGCCGCCACTGCCGATCGCACCAGGCGAGCTGCTCGCAGGTTCCGGGCTACTTGCTCCTCGGCGCTGCAAGAAACCCGATCCGTTCCTCGGCGAAAGCGTACCAACCGCGCCCGTGGGACTGTTGCCGAGACGCACCGTGTCAATCGTCAGGTTGGGTCGGTCTGGCAATTCGTTCTCAGAGAAGGAGATGAGCGGTGCTACCGGCATCGTCCTGCGTGGCGAGCTTGTCCGTTCCGCAACTAATGGCGTTGGTGATGCATTGGCAGGACTCGGCAGGACCGTCTTGGTTGGAGAAAGGTTGCGCTGCTGCTGCTTTTGCTTCTGGAGATGGACATCCGCCACGCTCATGTCTGGTCCCTTGATCGGAGAGGTCACCGGGGAAAGCGCACCGAATCCGCCCTGGCTGACAGCAGCGTTGAGTGCCGCTGCTCGAGCTGCCCGCGCTCTGCGCTTGCGCCAGTCCCAGTCACGCCCCGCGGCCGCGGTGCTCTGGGTGAAACGCTCAAACCAGAACTCGTCTGCATCGAGGCTGGCATCGTAACTGGCCGAGCGGCGTTGCAGAGCGACTCGTTCCTCTATCTCGAGGCGCTCGCGTGCTCGATCGTGCTCGTTCGCATAAGGGACCCAGTCTGGCTCGGTCAGCTTGACCATCCGACTGCGTTTGCTCTGTGGACTAGGGCTCGAGATGACAGACTCGTTCTGCCGTGTTTGTGGACTGGCCACCGAGTAGGGAGGCGGCGAGAGTGCCGCCGGGAACATGCCCATAAACGCAGGATTTGGTTGGAATCCCGGAGTGGTATACATGTGCGCCGAGGAGACCATGAGGCTATTGGCGCCGTCCACTGCCGAAGAGCGTTGAACCAGACTGAACGAGATGTCGACTTCGCGCAGCGAGGCAGAACGGAAACTCTGCGGGTTGCGCTTGAGGATGGACGGCAGACGTGGCGCGGTCAGAGACACGGTGGTCGAGGCAGGCGACGATGTGGCACTCGTATGGGATACGGTAGCACCATCATCGACTGCGAGAAAGTGGGCCGCCCCAATCTGTGGGCTCGGGCTTGAGGATTGGACGAGCGGATTAGACTCGAGCTCATCTCCTGGGGTCTCGTCCATCCATGCCTCGTCGCCCTCTTCCTCATATCCGTCTTGATGCTCCTCTGGGCCCTGGGAGGGATCCGAGTGTAGCTGCTGCTGCTGCTGCTGCTGCTGCTGCTGCTGGGTATCGTGCTCGAGATCTTGCGCGGTGTTTGGGCTCGCCTCTCCACTGTCACTGGCTGGGCTCTGGGATAGGCCACTCTGTGGCTTGGCCTCAACAGGTCGGATCCGGGGAGGCCTAACAGGACTTGGGCTGGCCGAATGGGTGCGGCCGACAAAGAGGCGTCCGCTGTCGCGCCGGCGGCGTGATGATGGAGCAGGAGACGAGTTCTGGATGCTAGAACGCTTTGCGAGGGGAACTGAATCGAGCTTGGGGGAAGAGTGGGGCGATGCTGTGGATCCCGAGAAGGGAGTGGAGGCGACCAGGCCACGGCGTCCGGTCTCGAGCTCGATCTGGATGGGGTTGTCGCAGAGGTTGCTGGTCGGGTCTGAGCTGGTGATGCGCACGACACTGCTTCTGCGAGCGAGCGCAGCGGCAGCTGACTCTCTCGGTACGAGGCGACGGTAGCCGGTGCGAGCGCGGAAGGCAGCAGCGGCGGCTGCAGAGGAGCCGGGCTTCTTGTCTGCCTCGTACTCGTCGCTGTCGAGTTCAATGTCGGCGTAGCGGATGTCCGAGTCGTGCTTGAGCTGATCCGAGAGCTGGAAGATGGATGCGGTCTGCTTGCTCGAGCCTGCGACGAGGGTGCTGCGAAGGTAGTGGTGGTAGAGATAGACGACGACACCGGCGAGCAGGAGGAGGAGCACGGGCTGAGACAGCGAGACGCGGAGCAGGCCAGCGGACTGGGCCTGCTGCGGGTCTGTGCCTGAGCTACGGGACATGTTGGTATGGTGGAGTTGAATCAAGACAGGGTGGTGCCTAAGAGGGCGGATCGGGAGGAGAAAGGCTCAGTGGCCGACGGTGCTCATTGTGGACACAAAAGCAGTGGAGGCGGCAGTCGAGTCGTTATGAACGCGGGGCGGCTAGTGGAACCTGAAACCGGAAACCGGGCTCGGAGAAAGCAAGGTGAGGCGTCCGTTCTGAATGGGCGAGACCGTTATGAGTCGACTTGATGGATGGAGGAAGCTTGGAGACGTCTACGTCTGACCGGTACTTTAATGTATCTATCGTGAGGGTCAAAGACGGGAAGCGGATGGGAGAAAGAAAGGGCGGCAGAGTCAGACAGGCGATTCAAACCAACGCACTGCACTGCACTGTTCTGTGACTGCACGCACGATGGTTCGTTCTGTTCTTACTTTTTGCCTCTCTGTTCTGTTCAGGTTTGCAAATGCAGTCTCGCTTAGAGCTGCTTTTAATCTCTGCCTCTGCCTCTCGTAGGCTTTGGATCAGAGCATGCATAGCCATAGCCAGACTGTAGCCAGAGCCATCCCCCCGCATTTCACGTTCCATTTTTTCCCCTCGAGCTGCCTCGCGCTCTGTCGATTCAAATCACTCGATCCGCACCGCACCGCACTGCACTCGCAAAAAGGTAAATCTCACCTGATTGCTTTGATTGCTGCTGCTGCTGCGATTCAATCACAATCTCGCCTCCAGGCTCGGCCGCAGGACCTAGCCGGTTCTCCACGTCGGGACGGAAACATTCGCCTCCCGAACCGAATCAAATACAGTACAGCGCCACCCACACCTGTCGACTCACTCAAAGGCTTCTGTACTGTGCAGTGCTGAGAAAGCCTTGCAACTAACTTGGGAAAGAGTTGCATTCAGCTGGTGGGTGGAAATTCAAACAAACACACGCGAGTCACATTCATTCCACCGTCTAATTCACCGAGCAGTCTTTGACGGAGCAGGAGCACGCACGCATTGTATCTTCTATTCCAGGAGTAGCATCAGGCCTCCAAATGGGCCATGATCATGTCAAAGATCTTGAGGTCCTCGTCAGCATCAGCGACCGTCGTCTTGAGATCAGCGCCCGTTGTGAGCGCCTCGTGCAGTTGTTCAAACTCGCTCGTGTAGGCATCCTTGTAGCTCGTCCGGATCACCCGTTCCGAGTAGAGCCCCTTGGCGTCGTTCTCCTTGACCGTCACATTGATCGGCAGACCCTTGACATACGGCGTGTCGATCTGTGCATCGCATCGCATCGCATCAGTCAGCCAGCCACAGCATGTCACTACTGTTGCACTACTCACATCAATCCTCAGGATACGCTTGTCCGTGTAAACCTCGAGGAACGACTCAAACACGCCCACGCTGTGGATTCCAGTCGTGTACAGCACGCTGTACTTTTCGCTCCCCTTGTTGCCGCCCTTGTTTGTGTACTCAAACTGCGCAGAGATGAACTGTCCATCCTCACTTGCGAATGCGCTCGAGCACCGGTCTGGAACACCACCCAGACCTTCGCGCATGAACGAAAGGTCGTGGCTGCCAAGCGATCCCAGCAGCCTGTACACCGCGCCGAGTCGTGGGCTGCCTGCCTTGTCGGCACCGAGTGCCTCTTGCAAAATCGCCTGGGCCCTGGCCGCCTTGTCCTTTGCTGCGTCCTCTGGCACGTCTGCGACAAACTTGCGTGGCTCAGTTCCGGACTGAGCCACGAAAAACGCGTTAGGCCCGACAATGTCCTTGACGATAGCGTGTCGAATTGGGCCAGACTCGGCGAGCAGTCGACGCAGTTCTGCAAAGGCAGGCGCGTATCGTCGCATGTATCCAACAAAGACCTTGACCCCACTGTCCTTGGCCGCCTGCGCAATTTCGCTCGCATCGCGGTGGGTCAGCGCCATGGGCTTCTCGAGGAACACATGCTTGCCAGCCCGAGCGGCCTCGATCGCACACGAGGCATGGTACTCGTCGCTGTTGGCAATCAGCACCACGTCCACGTCCGGCTGCTGGACCAGCTCGGTGCTCGAGAGAAAGACCTTGGGCACATCCCACTTGCGCGCCGAGTGCTCGACGGCTTGCTTGCTCACGTCGCAGAGCGCAGTCACCTGGAACTTGTCACCAAGAAACTTGAGCGTGGGCAGATGCACGACCTGGGTCACTTCGCCCCTGCTCGCCGTCAAGATAGCCTATCCGTCAGAATACTGCATTCCAAGTTGCTTGGTGGCATACAAGCAAGCAAAGGCGGGTGACAGAGCAACTGGCAGGTACTCACGCTCCAACGATGCCAACACGGATCCGGGTTGACATTCTTCCTCGGCAACAGCTACGGTAGCAGTACCGTAGCAGTGTAGTGTATGCCGCAGATTGGTCGAGACAGGAGAGGGGGTAATTGTAGAAGGCTGCGGGAAGATCAAGAATGGACGGAAGGCGCAATCACCCAAAGTACAGTCAGTTACTGCACCGTGATGTTTGGAAGGCTTCGGCCGGTCCACTTGCGGTCTTGCGTCGTTGTAACAGCAGTCGGTGCAATGTGATGTAAGTGTGATGTGTGATGCGTGCGTGCGGAGCCTTGTTTGTGAGTAAAATCATGTAGCAGCAGCAGCGCTAAGCGCGACGCAAGACTTCCCCGCCGATGCCACGCACAGGGCACCAGGTGAGATAGCGTGCGCGGCGGAGCACCGCTGCTGCTGCGCCCGCTCTGACTTTCGGCCTCCACATACGGCATGGGCCAGGTCGGATTGCACCTTTGCTGTTTCCACACAAGTACTGTATCTCTCCCATTCGCCCACACGCTCAGTCCATCAGTCAGTTCGCGAGTGTCAGGTGCTCGTCGGCGAACGAGCGGCTTCCCAAGCAAGCAAGCAAGCAAGCAGAAAGTCACACCGCACCCGCTCAGCTCGTTCGGGACGCTGCCGTGTGGGCTCGGACCATTCGAGTGAAACTTTGAGTTCTGCCTCGTCAGTGAATCAGTCATTCGGCATCAATGTGACGCGAGCGCTCTGGTGTTCTTTTGCTCTTCTTGCTCTCGTGTTGCCCCGAGCGTTGAGACGTTAGCCACAAACGCCCCCGGCCCAGCCGAATTTTAATCTACAGTACTGTATATAAACGTCTCCCAACACTCCATCTTCTTTTGCTGTCAACCACGAAAAGAAAAGGAACAACACCCACACAAAAGATAAACTCACAAACATGACTCTTCTCGACAAGATCAAGGCAACCGTCAAGGGCCCCATCAAGGAGGGCGACAAGCTTCCCGCGGGAATCGCAATCAAGGAGAACAACCCGGAGCAGGGCACGGTCGAGCTCGACAAGATTGCTGGCCGCATCGTGGTCGTCGGAGTGCCCGGTGCATTCACGCCCCCCTGCAGCAGCCAGGTGCCAGGCTACGTTGAGCACGCTCAGGCTTTCGCTCAGAAGGGCGTCGAGGGCATCTACATTGTTGCCGTCAACGACGCATTCACCACTCAGGCCTGGAAGGAGAAGCTCGGCGCTGGCTCGGCTGCCAATGTCCACTTCCTCGCCGACGACACTAGTGCTGTAAGTTGAGTGCTGCTCTGATTTGATGCCACGGACGTTGACTCACACGTCGGTATCCCTCTGTCACAGTTCACCCACGCTGTCGGTCTCAACTTTGACGCCACTGGACTTCTTGGTGGTCAGCGATCGCAGAGGTAAGTTGACGTGCTTCTTCTGATTGCTGTACTGTTCAGACGCTAAACAAGACGATGGCTTTGTATAGATACGCTCTGATTGTTGAGGGTGGCATTGTCAAGAAGGCGTTCGTCGAGAACAACGCCCCCGACGTGACTGTCACCTCGGCCGACAATGTCCTCAAGTCGCTGTAAAAAGTGACTGATTGCTCTGCTCAGCTCCTGTTGAATACCCTTTTGCTGCTGAACCTTGTTGGTTCCGTTGATCAATGCAAATTGTGATTGACGACTGAAAGATTCGTCCATTCATTTCGTGTTGTGCTGTGCTGTACCGTACTGTACCTGTACAGTACTGTGTTGAGCAGCGTGATGGGTGCGTGTGGAGGAGCTTTGTTGCGGCGCGTCAGGAAGAGAGGAGGAAAAAGAAGTGTGGATCTGCATTCTAGCGGGATTCTGTCGCAACATCATCGCCAACACCACCTGTCACGCGCAGCGCACGGCACGGCACAGCACAGCACAGCACAGCACAGCACAGTCCCAGCATGTCTGTATCTGGCGGCGGATATAGCCACAGTGAGCGCGGGCGGTCCCTGTCGATCTCGCCTCCGCCGTCCCATGTCGCAGTCAAGGTTGTGGGGCTGAGCAAGAACGTGGAGTCATACCATCTCTCTGAGATCTTTGGGTTCTATGGGCGCGTGGAGCGTGTTGTGTTGCCACTGGATCGTACATGTGAGTGTTTGTGTGTCACGCAGGTGCGGTGCAAGTGGTGCTGACGGGGGTTTAGCTGGGGAGAACATGGGGTTTGCGCATGTGGTGTACGGGCGGGCGGAGGAGGCGCAGCGTGCTGTTGGGCACATGGACAAGGGGCAGATCGATGGACGCATCCTGAGCGTCAGGCTGGATGCGCCGCCACCCGAGAGAGACGAGCGCAGGAGGGAGAGGGACCGACACGGATACGCCCGACGACACGCGGACAGGTGGGAACCGTCGCGCGGCACCCATGCCGCCCATACCCGCTGGCAACCACGGAACAGAGACTCGCAACCCGACAGAGAGCCACCTCGTGCTGGCTCTGATCCTGCTCACAGACCCAGACGACGCACCCCGAGTCCGCCACATCGGCACCGCAGACCCTCGCCCGAATACGGACACGCATACGCCCCCCGCCGTCGCTCCCGCTCACGATCACCACCACCACCACGTCGCACGAGCCCCACTTACGACTAGTACCGCACCGCTCTACTCTGTACTGTACTGTACTGTACTGTACAGTACCATTCTACTGCCCCCCCTCCCCCCCCCCCCCACCCAATCGAATCAGCTTGCAAAACAAACAAACGAAAACAGTACTGCGCTGTACCCCATCTTTGATTGCTTGTGCACTGTACTGTCGTGCGATCAACGTTTCTTACGCCCGCGTCTGGACGACGGCGCCGCGTCTCGGTCACTGTGGTCCTCCTCCGCCTCGTCGGGAGCGCTTCGTTTCCTCGACGTGCCGCCCCCGCTGCCGCTGCCGCTGGCGACTGTGTCTCGCCCTGCTCTTCGCTCGGACCGACGCGCTTCGCGGTCGCGCGTACTGCGCCGGCGCGACGATGTCGAGTTGGCATCGTCCGAGTCACGCCGCTCCTCCGAGTCGTCACGACGACCCCGCCCACTGCGCCGCGAGGAGCGTCGGTCCCGCTCGCGCTCTCGATCATCGCCGCCCTCGTCCCCGCTGTCTCCTCGACGACGGTCCCGATCTCGATCCCGATCCCGTCGATCCCTGGACCGATCACGCCGAGATCCGTACCCGTCATCCGCAGGCCCGCCGCCGCCGCCCCCGCCGCCATAGTCGAGCGCATCGCCAGCCCCAGCTCCCGTATCGCGGTCATTGTACCGCTTGCCTGGGTTCTTGGGCCCAGTAGGCACGTTCGCTGGCAGAGGGCTCTTGGAGCGGTCCGCAGCAGGTCCCGTGGGCGGCGGCCGCCCGTTGCCACCAGTAGACGCACCACCGCGCGCACTCCCTCCGCGACCACGCGCTCCCCACCCGGTCCCGCGTGGAGGCAGGTTTCCACCTCCCCTCCCTCCAGACCCACCTTGACCCTGACTCTGACCCTGACCCTGACCCTGACCCTGACCCTGACCCTGACCCTGACCCTGTCCTTGGTCTTGTCCACGACCCTGATTCCCAGCGTTGCTCATGCCGGGCATCATGGGGAAACCAGCTGCTGCTACCTGCGACATGTCCACGCCCGAGGCGCCAAAGAAGGCGCTCATATCGGCCTCAGACATGCCTTGCATGTTGGGCATGGACCCGCTGAAATCGGCAGCGCCTTCCTGCTGGTCCTCGTCCGGTGCCTCAGAAGCGCCTTCAGGAGCTGCCGTGGATCGGTCGCCACCGTCGTCGCGTCGGCTCTGCGAGTCGCCTCCGGCATCGCTCGGGGCGGCTGAGCCTTGTCGTTGTCCATTGTGCGGCAGGCCGAGATTCTGAGGGTGCGGGCTGTTGTTGCCTTGATGAGAGAGGCCTGATCCTCCTCCACGAGAGGACTGTGGCTGCATGCCAAACCCGGGCATGCCGTTGGGACCACCGCCGCCAAACATTCCACCCATCATGCCCATGGGGGGCATCTGCTGCATGCCAGACATGCCCATCATGGCCATCATCTGGTCCTGCCCCGGCATACCCATCATGCCACCCGGTGGCCCTGATCCTCCCATCATGGCCTGCATGGCCTGCATCTGTTGTGGCGGGAGCTGCATGCCGGGTGGCATCATGGACATCATGGCGCGCATCTCGGAAGGCATATCCTGGTTTGCTTGTGCTGTGGATCCGTTCATGTCTTGATCGTGGTTCGAGCGCTTTTCGATTTCCTTGCGTGTTTCGGTGAGGCGCTCCTTCTTGCCTCTCCACATGCTCCATGACTCCTCGTTGAAGCCATAGTTGAAATAGTCGGTGAGATCGGCACCAGGTCTTCGCCAGGGCTTCTCCTGGAGCTCGTCAATATTGATATCGAAAATGTCGCGGGCCTCGAGCTCAGCATCAGCCTCGACCGAGTCAGCCGGCTGTGGGTAGATTCGGTCGTCTGGCCCTGGAGAGAGCCGGAGCTGGGGTGCTGTGGAGGGGACAGGAGGAGGAGGACCTTCGGCTGGCACATCTTGGTCTCCTTGCTCTACTGCACCAGTCTCTGCGGAAGCCGTCTGCGGGGCGGCACTCTTGCTGGGAGTGACCCCAGCGGCGGCAGTCGCGGAACTGGCAGGACTCGCGAGTAGCTGGGAGCGTGAGAGTGGAGTGTACTCGGAGGTCAAAGCTGACTGTGGACGCTGCGGTGTGTTGGGAGTGGAGCCTGGACGGAGACCTGGAATGGGCGGGCGCGGAAAGCCTGGGCGCTGCGGGGGCGGTGGAGCTTCCTGTGTCGGATCAATGATGAATTCGATATCCGAGTCGCTTTCCTCGTCCTCAGATCCTTCCTCTTCCTCGTCGTCCTCATCCTCGACCGCACTTCCATCGGCCTGCGTTACTGGCTCAGCGTCGTTAGCTTCGGCAGTGGCCGATGACTCTGCTGGTCCGTCTTGCTTTCCTTCGCTAGCATCCGGGATGGGGGTGGAATCTGGGCCAGCGGGCTGGTCGGTCTTGTTTGTGGAAGCAGCCGGTGGCTCTCCGCCATAGAGGAAGGCATCCTCGTCGTCCTCCATTGTGTTGTTCTTGAGTGGCTGGACTGTCAAGATAGGATGCTTAAGTGTGTGACGGCAAGACGATTGTGGCCCCGAAGCTGTAGTGGATGCCAACGACGGATTCAGAAAATCTCGATTGTTGGAAAATGCGACGTCTCCTTCTCTGCTGCTCTGCTTCTCCGCTTCTCTCGGCCGCCAACGCACAGACGACAGACGAAGACCGGAGACGACGCGTGACACCCACCCAACCCCTTTCATCGTGCTAGACCAAGATCGTCGGAGCCGAAGTCAGACACAACTCGCACGGGACAAGGGTCTCCTGGTCTTCTTGGCTTGACGCCGCGCGTCACAGGGTCAAGTACGTCAAGATCGTCGGCTGCGTCGGCTAAGGGTTCAACCCGCCCAACTGCTTGCCCTTGCCCAGGCAGAGGCGGCTGGAAAAAGAAAAACCCACGGGTCCAGTTGGTTGTTGACGCACGGTACTTGATTGCCGCCCCAAACGGAACGGCTGCTCACAGTCTTGAGCCCCTTCCGGCCGTGTTCGTACATTCGTTCGTCCGGCCCATACGATGCGCGGTTGAGTGTCCAGCACGCAGCACAAGCTCACCGTAGAGAACAACGGAACATCAGAACAGGTGCATGACTGCATGCCGGTGCCTACACGTTCGCCACTGAGACAGACGTCAGTCCGGAATCACCGCGACAGCCTTCCTTTGCGCCTGCCTGCCTGCCTGCCTGCCTGCCTGCTTACTGTCCTGTCCTTGCCACACCAGCCGCTACATCAGCAACCGAGCCAGAAAGGGGTAGCCAAGGTTGTGCGTGCGTGATTGTGTGTGGGAACAACACGTCACGGGTAGTGCGCTGGCAACTGGAGCGACCGCACTCTGTAGCAGGCGAGATATGCCCTGTTGGGGCTTCGGAATAGAGCGCAGAACAAGAGTGCGAGAGCGAGAGAGACTGATACAGTAGAACGGCGGGACGCTTTGTGGGCTGCGGGTCATGGGTCCTTTTCGAAAATTACAGTGGGAAGTAAGTTAACTTAGCCGCTTGGGAATGGGCACAGGACCCAGTCACACAACCTTACTGCCTGCCATCCAATCAGTCGCTGCTGTCATTGCACTGCCAAACAAGACGGTAAGAATTTCTTTTTTACGGTACAAGCGGATTCAAGGCATCAATCTCACAGAGTGTGCTATACCAGAGATACTGTAATTCAAGTGACGAGTGAGGCAGCCGGCAGAGAAGGAGAGAGAGAGCAGGAGTGGGAGAAAAGCGAGAGAAAAGGCCAACAGCCGGGTTTCCAGCGCCATCGAGAGGTGCGGCTGGCGTGCAAGCGCAGTCGACTCGCTCTGCGTTTGCCTCTGGGCTACAGCTGGCTCAGCGGTCGGCACGCCTGAAAGCCCGAAAACGCGTGGGCCTGGCGGCGGCGGAACGAGGGAAAGAAAGAAAAAACTTGGAGCGTCAGGCCTGTCTCTTGCCCTTGCTCCCTTCCTCTCTTTTTCCCCCCATGGAAACCCGACCCGCCTCAGACTGCCCCACCGCCACGCCCTCCCTGCCTGACTGACTGCCCGCCTGCCCACCCGCCCTGCTCTTCAGGCGGTCCACGCGTAGCAGTGTCCCGCTGCGGCCCAAGAGATTATTTGCCACAGCCAGTTGCGCAGACAACTAGGCGCGAGACACGGCTTACGCTTTGTTTTCTCACTACCATCAGACTATCTACGACTCAGCCATCAAGTTACTGTACTTTGTCAACCAAGGTACTCTATTGAAGGCTTATCCGTGGCACTACTCTGCCCCCAACTTCTGTCCTCTCGCACATCTCCGCCTCCGATATCGCTAGGCACCTAACGTGTTGACAGACAAACCCATTATCACAACTACACACGCAACCCCAACTTCAAACCCGTTCCCTCTCAACAAACTCACCAACTCCCACCTCACCCTTCCAACCTTCGACTCAGCTCCTCATCAAACTCCGCCCTTCCGTCTTCATTCGGAACGGGACCAATGCAGGCCGTCAAGTAGACACATCTGCACTCTTCCACCTCGTGTCGTTCTTCGACTGACTGAGCAGTATCTCTTCGCCACCACTCTGGCAAACATCTCCGCTGCCTTTCCAGTCTTCTCGACCGTCACTCTGGCAATCAAGCCTCTCAACGTTGTAGACATCCCCATCCTTTAAGCCTACCACTCTAGGCGCACTCTTCCGTCCTCCCTTTCGCAGGCTTTTCACCTACTAGCCAACTCTGTTCGTCATCTCGATTCAGGGCAGGCACCCACTCTAGCTTCGACTCGTCGGCACTTCTTTCTCACCACTCGCGAACAATACTTTAACATAGGCAGCCGATATCGCTCTGCCGCATTTTCTGTACTGGTTTCTGCCGTCCAACTCGACGACAGCCTTTCCAGCCACTGACTCGTCCCTCGCCTTCCTTAATCGTAAGGCTCTAAAGGCATCCTTATTCGTCGCTTCTGCGCCTCGTTTCGTCAACGCACAACTCATTCTCGTCACCGTCGTCTCAAGCTTCAATTTTCGTGTACCAGGCTTCTCCGATACCCCCTAGCAACCCTAGTATTTTTTAACCTTTGTCTTTTTCACAACAACCCATCGGTCCGGCACCTGCCGAACACAAGGGACCCTCTCATGCAATTATGAGTGAGGCTTTCGACTTTGATGCCTTCATTGCGTCGCCCTCTCAGGCCGACAACAACAACAACACCAGCAACAACTCGAACCAGGCTGGTCTCGATACTCGTGGTCAGAATGGCTCATTCCAGGGCAATACCATCTCGGGCAATCACAATGGCGGCCTGATGCCATCGTTGAGCGACCATGGCCTCGAAAATCAATTTGGCGGCGGTCTCGGCTCAGTGGCCATGTCCTTCATGAACAGCTCCGGAATGTCTAACGACCAGATGGTTTACGGCTCTTTCACCGACCAGATGACCGGAGCTGACATGATGGCCGGTTGGGATTTTTCCAGTTCTGTCAACAGCTTCAGTCCTCGCCAGAATTTCTCGATGTTGGGTCAAACCCTTCTCGCAGCCGATCCCGTCCACGGTGACCGGGGCCACGTGAACGCCGTCTCGGTCTCGGATGATCCCAAGGATCAAGCTGCCCACAGCTACCACTCCTCGATCACCGCCCATCACACGAACCTTCTCGGAAACGAGATCCGGACCGCCATCAATCTCAATGCGCCTCAGGTTGGCCCTGGATCAAGCATCTTCCACCCTCCGCTTGCCGGTCCGAGCCGAAGTGCACCCGCTGTGCCCCGCAGCCAAGTCTCGAGGAAGAATTCGGGGGGCATGACCAAAGCGGCCACTGCTCCCAATAACGTGCCTAGGCCAACCCTGTCACTGCAGGAACGCCGTCGTCTCTCACGCCATTCGGCCAAGCAAGTAGACCAGGCTACCCAGCTGCCCTCCAGCGTCAATGTTTCGGGTCGGGGTGCCAAGCGATCCATGGACGGTGACAGCGGCCAGATCAGTAGCAACGCTCAGAGTAACGGTCAGCCCGGCGGTCAAGGCAACGGCGGCTTTGAGCAAGTGTCTCCGGAACAGAACATGCCGAGCATGAGTCAATCTTATGCATCGGACACATCGGGTGCAACTTCTCCTGTGTTCTCCGGGCACTATGCGACACAATCTGGCCAGGAGGTGTCTACGACTAATCGATATTCAGCTTCAGGCGTGGATGTGTTGGGCATCCTGTCTCGTGCCATCACGCGGCCCAATCCGCAAATCTCACTCGGACCGGTCGATCTGTCGTGCTCGTTCACCATCTCGGACGCGCACCATCCCGAGCAACCGTTGGTCTACGCGAGCGAGACGTTCTGCCAGCTCACGGGCTACTCGCTGGAGGAGATTCTCGGTCGCAACTGTCGCTTCTTGCAGTCACCAGGAGTGACTCTCCATGCTGGCGACGAGCGTAAGCACACGGACAACCGTGCCGTGGAGCATCTCAAGCGTCACCTCAGCGGCTTCCAAGAATGTCAGGCAAGCTTGATCAACTATCGCAAAGACCGGACGCCGTTCATCAATTTGGTGACCGTCGTGCCCGTCTCGTGGTCGAACCCGAACCAGGTCGACTTCCTGGTCGGCTTCCAGGTTGATTTGGTTGAACAGCCAGGCGCAATTCTTGAACGCAAGGAGGACGGCTCATACGTTGTCAACTATCGATCCATAAACGATCCACCGCTCACCTCGATCTTTGGTCCTGACGATCCCATCAAGGATACTGAGGCGGAGGTCAACCGGCAAGCTGCGATCGCGCAAGACATTCTTGACCTTATCCATGGCAATGGCAACGCAGACGCGAAGCAATGGTCGCGCGTTCTTCTGGAGAATTCTCACGATCTTATCTATGTGCTGTCGCTCAAGGGCACATTCCTCTACGTCTCTCCCTCGATCGAGCGCATCCTTGGCTTCAAGCCTGAAGAGGTGATCGGAAAGTCGATCAGCGAGTTTTGCCACCCGAGCGACGTGGTGCCCGTATTCCGCGAGCTCAAGGATTCGACAAGCAACGCCAGCATCGCCGCTGCGGCCTCGCGTACCCTGCGTAACGAAGGTGTAGCCAACCCCATGACGAAGGGTGGCGGCGGACAGGCAGGCCCCCGAGTCAACCTGATTCTGCGCATGCGCCACAAGCATGACGGTCACCGCTGGATCGAAAGTACCGGAAAACTGCACCTTGAACAGGGCAAGGGCCGCAAGGTGGTCATTTCCAGCGGTCGCTCTCGGCCAGTCTACAACTTGGCCTGGGAACACGTGCGCCGCAGTGCCGAGCTTGCCGAACCGTCGTTCTGGACCAAGTTGTCGATCGATGGCCTGCTGCTGAGCTTGACTGGATCAGTTGAAGACGTGTTGGGATTCAACGCGCGTGATCTACGCAGCCGACATTTGCTCGAGATTAGCAACTATGAGGCTGCACCCTCGCTGATTCAGGCACTGCGGAGCAGCCAGTCGACGGCCGTGTCGCACATGATGGGAAATGGAAAGCAGAACACGACACCGGTGCTCACGTCCTTCTACCCTTCGTCGGCGGCTGCGGGTCCAGCATTGCCAACGGTGTTTGCTCACGTTCAACGAGCGTCGAATGATAGCGCTTGGATGATCCCAAACGTGACGTATCCCAAAGGTGGCCCGCAACCGGCATTCGACGCTACGGGTACGAGCATCGACTCGCTTGCGTCGGTGTTTGCGGAGCTGTCGACATACCGGAGCAGCTCGTGGGTGTTTGAGATGCATCAGCTCAAGAACGTCAACCGACGTCTCAAGGACGAGATCCGAGCATTGCGAAGGCAGAGCCGCGACCACACAAGCATGCGTCCACCGACGTCTGTGCCCGCGCAAAGCCCAGCTTCACCCTTGGATCGCCAGTCTTCGGAATCGGTCACGCCGGCGGATGCGATGCTGCACGCGCAGAACAGTGCGCCGATCAAGCGTCGGCCAGATCACGGCCATGGACACCGACAGCATTTGCGACCGCTCGCTACGGTGCAGCAAAGCTCGAGCACAGATCGGAGTGGCAGCTCGAGCTCTGAGTTTAGTCCGTTCCCCGAGCGCAATGTTGAGCGGCGCTCTGGATCGGGCGAAGCCTCAGACGAAACGGGTATCACGACGGCGATGAGCTCGGGCGAAACGTCAGAGAAGGATGGCTCGGGCAGCGGGAGCGAATCGCGACGTGATTCGGGATCGGAGGAGACGTAAGCTGCAAGCCAAGTAAGCTTGCAAGCAGGACAGACTTTGACATACACTCTCAAGTTGTTCTCCGCCGATATCGGAGGGAGATGCCTGCTTCTGCTTGCGGCTGGCGCAAAGCTGGGGCTCGTTGTTTGCTTTGCCTTGGCTCGAATGGATGACCACACTCGAAAATCCTTCTACTGGTAATATTGCGGGCTCTCACAGCCGACCCTTGGTTTTAGGTTTATTTCATGACTCGATGTACAATAGCGATTGGGAAAAAAGTAGAGGAGGTGTCTTTCGGGGACCATGGGATGTCCACTCGGCGACGCTCCTTGATGGCGGCGTTGGCGCATGGTATCATGTTGTGCCCCTGCCTCCCCTTTGATTATGAATGTCAGGCATTCCAAGTTTGTTCAGTTGGTCGCATGTGGTTGCGAGCATGCAGTGTGGTTTCATCTATCTTGCCTGGCGTGTGGCTTGCGGGGCTGTGGGAGAATGAAAGTACGGTGTGGTTGGTAGCAACACAATTTTGGCGTTGCCGAGAGGCGGCACTGCCCGATGGGTGCGCTGAGCACGCGGCTGTGACAATGAGGCGGGCCAGGGTCAGGGACAGGGACAGGCGCGTCAATGCAGGCAGCACTGCCTTCTTGTTTGCCAGATTCACACACCTTCCTTGCTGGCCAGACAGATTGGGATTCCCTTCGCTTCACTCACTGCAATTGCGACTGAGTTATGCTTTAGCCATTCAGAGCCAGGAAAGTTACGGTCATGGAATACCGCCGTGTCTTTGAAAGTGCGGCCGATGCCAAGCCAGAAAGGCAAAGCAAAGCCTAACTTTTGCTCGTTTTGAAATGATAAAAGGGTCGGGAAGGATTCAAATGAGGGCCGAGTCGAGTCGGCTGCCGATCGGCCTGGCTGGGCAGCGTAGCTTACCTGCGCGGGCAACAAGGCGGCAAACGTGCGTGCCCTTCCCCATTGCCTTTCGACTTGCGAGAAAGGAAAAAAAAAAAAAAGAGTACCGTTAAAAATGGCACAGCCCCTGGGCAAACAGGGCGGGGGGCGCGACGGGCAGGGCCAGAGCAAGGCAGGCGTGTGTACTGTATTTGTATGCGTCGAGCGTGCGTGCGTGTGTGTGTGCGTGCATGCATGCATTGCAATGCCGAAAAACACAGCGACAGGAGTGATGACATCGACACGCTCAAGTCACAAGTCACACTCGACGAACGGGCACAACAGGCACACACACGCTTTTGCTTTTCTGCTTTGCTCGCAACTCGACTCAGCTCAGCTCGACGTTGATCATCCTCCGATCTTTCTTCACATCTCTCTTCCATCTCGTCCATCTTTCCCCATCTACATCTATACATTAGCACCTTCACCTTCTAAAACGTTTCTGTCTACTTTTACTCTCCTTCGCAGCGCCGCCCGTCATCCACCATGTCCGGCCCTCCCCAGCTGCCACCCTTGCCTCCGGGCTTTGGCAACGACTCTAGCTACCCTCCCCATCCCAGGATCCCCAGTGGAGAGAGAGGCCGAGGCAGCAGCAATCCACCTCCAGTCCCACCCCTTCCTCCAGGTGCCTTGCAGAGGGAGCAGCAGGAACGTGCCAGATACAACCGCTCCCCACAACCTCCACCATTACCTTTCCCACTCGCCTCGACCTCGACCTCGTTCTCTGCCTCTACCTCTGGCTTTCGCCCAGGACAGATCATCGCCCCGCCAACCCCGCAACCTCAACCTTATCTCACCACCTCCAGAGTCCCTTCCATCCGAGCTCCCTCTCCCTCTCCCTCTCCCCACCATGGCGCCTTTGTCGCCTCTCCTCCTCCCATTGGCCACCATTCTTTCCCCCAGCCTCAGATACAGCACGAACGCCCCGTGTCTACAGCCTCAACCGCATACCTCATGCCCCAGTCTGCCTCCTATTCCAATCTCGGACACTCGTCTCGTCCTCACTCGATAGCCGTCGACCACAGCATGCCTGACCTATCTACTGCCATGAGCAACGCTTCCCTCGGACCCCCTCACCCTGCCAGCCATCTCTACCACTCCAACAGCGTCCGTCGCGCCAGCAGCAGCGAATCCAACCCCGCCTACCACTCACAGCCTCGCCGCGAGTCCACAACCGGCCCGCCGAGCCTCAATATTCCGCTTCCCGACATGGACTCGCTCCATCAGTCCCGAGACGCCGCCTTTGCTACTCGTGATGACCGCCAGCAGCTTGCTTGGGCAAAGCAGGTTCTCAAGTTTGTCGAGCGCAAGTTTTCCGACGGCAGCAAGATTAGCGAGCCTCGACTCGTCCGTTGGACCGATGAAGCTATTGGTGTCGTACGTACTCATCCCCTTTACCCCGCTCCACTATACCTCCTATGTCTTGCTCATCCCTCGACTGTCTCCAGATCCGGAGTAGGGCAAGCGGCGCCCGTCCCGACCCAGAGGCACTCTATCTCCGTGGAGACCTCCAGGCCTCGGGTGCTTTCCCAACATACCTCAACAAGGATCTCAAGGAGGCCTTTAACGACTTTGAGCTCTCTGCTCGTCTCGGCTGGCCCAGCAGCTGGTTCCGAATCGGAAGGGATTACGAACTGCTTAACGACTTTAACCGCGCCCGTGATGCCTACCAGCGTGGAGTTGGTGCTGGTGATGTTGGTTCCATCTATGTGAGTGTTGCATTCCTGTGCAATCCAGTTCTAGCCGTGGTGGCTGACCTAAGCGTCTGTGATTAGCGACTTGGCATGGCCAATCTGCTGGGCCAACTCGATCTCGCCGTCAATCACGCCAAAGCGATCGCCATGCTTAAGGATGCCGCCGACCGCGCCAACCAGGACACACCGCAGCCCTCGTACATCTATGGCATGCTGCTCGCGGGCGAATTCAACCATGTCGACATTCCCAAGCACCTCCTCCTGCCCACCCCGGATCCGCGCAACCCGCGGGCTCCCGTCACGCTCGAGTCAGAGGCGCGACGGAGGATTGAGCGGGCTGCGTACCTCAACTTTGCTCCGGCACAGTACAAGTGCGGATGGTCGTACGAGTATGCTCAGCTCGGTTGTCCGTTTGACCCGCTGCTCAGCGTGCAGTACTACAGCCTTGCGAGTCAGGGTGGTGAGATTGAGGCCGACATGGCGCTGAGCAAGTGGTTCCTGTGTGGCGCCGAGGGCTGCTTTGAGAAGAACGAGGCGCTTGCGTTTACATTCGCCGACAAGGCCGCGCGCAAGGGCTTGGCTAGTGCCGAGTTTGCGCTGGGCTACTACTATGAGGTTGGCGTGGGTACAGACAAGAGCGTGGACACGGCGCGCAAGTGGTACCGCAAGGCGGCTGCGCATGATAACAGCGACGCCAAGGACAGGCTCAAGGCGCTCGAGGGCCCCGCGCCCGCGACGCTCTCACGGCGGGAGCACGAGGCACACATTGACGACAAGCTGCAGCGCAAGCATACACAGGCGAAACTATTCTCGGACCGCGAGGGACGTGCGGGTGCGGGTGCGAGTGCGGGAGGCAGCGGCGGCGGTGGTGGTGGTCAGCGACCCGGTGGCAGCAGTGGCAGCAGCTCGGGCCAAGCGTGGGGGGTAGGAGGCAATGAGCTGAACCGCAGCAAGACGATGCGCATGGTCGAGGAGACGGCGGGTCGGCGCCCTCGTCGGGGAGGCGCGAATGGCGTGTCGGAGGGGAGCGGCATGCCCGTTCCCAGCCCCGGCCCCGCAGCAGCAGCCGCATACCAGAACGCGTCGCCCGGCCGAGTACCACAGCCGCAGCCACAGCCGCAGCAGAATCGGATTCCCTCGGGCCCGCCTGCCGCACAGGGCAAGCACGGCGCTGGCTACTCGCTCTCGGACGTGCCGGGGCCGGTGCCGGGGCCGGAGCCGTCGATCACACACGTGCCGGCGTCCTCTGCGCACAGTGCGCCCGCCGCAGCAGCAGCAACGGTACCGGGCCCTGCGCCAAGCAGCAGCTCGGGGAGCAGCGGTAAGGTGTACTCGACATTTGCAGAGATGGGCTACACGCCGCAAAAGGTCAAGAAGGAGGAGTGCGTCATCTGCTGAACATGAATTACTGTACGCCGCTAATGGAAGGAATGTGCATTAAAGTACACTTGGGTCTAGGTTGTGGGCGAGCTTTTTTTTCCTCTGAGGATGGTCGTGTGTTGTCGCCTTGCGTTTCTTTGTAGGCAAGTGTGGTGTGGCTGTGGCTGTGGTGGGAGGAGGAGGAGTGAGAGAGGGAGTGGGCACGAGGGTCGGATGAGAGAGGACGCCTCTGAAGGTCTTGCGGGTCCTGGCGCGGAGGACGAGAGCTCTGGGGTTGTTGGAGATGGCGTCTTTGGCGGCCTGGGTTGGGATTCCGAGGGCAGCGGCGAGGTTGACGAGGTCGTGCGGGGCTCTGAGGAGGAGGGGGTCTGTGGCTGCGCTGGAGAGAAGGATGCCGCGGCCGTTGGTGATGCGGAGGAGGTCGCGGGTGCAGGCGATGAGGTTGCGGCGGGCGCGGGGGCTTTGGGCGAGGGCGGGGGCGTAGGGGACTTCAAAGTGCACGCCGTTCTCGAGCGCGGCGTGGACGGTGCTGCGGCGGAGCGGGAAGGGGAGGCGCGGGGCCGAGGTGAGGTCGAGCGCGATCAGGTCGACACTGAACGGCTTGAGCTCGGAGAGGGTGAGACACGCGTGCTGGAACGACGCCTCGGTCGTAGGCTGCACCGCGAGCACATCGTACGCCTGCAGCGCTGCCGCATTGCCCGTTATCAGCCCCGTCCCCGCCTTGCCCATCGACGCGTCGTCCAGCACCACGGTCAGCCGGCTCAGTGGCGCAGGCGCACCACTGCCTGCAGAAATGCAACTCGAACTGGGGTGCGCGTGCCGCACGGGATCAAATCGCGACTGCACGGTCCGGTTGTACCCAACCACCGAGTAGCCCAGCAACCCCAGCTCGTGGGATAGCTGCGAGAGCCGCGAGCGCGCCCCGCCGCTCAGCTCTTCTTCTCGCTCTTGCTCTTGCTCTTGCTCTTGCCCTGTCGTCCCCTGCTGCGGCTGCGGCTGCGGCTGCTTTCCCTTCTTCTTGCTCCCAGAACCAGAACCAGACGATCCCGAGCCTTCAGCCGCAGGCCATGGCACGTTGAGGTCGTAGTACATATCGGATTCAA
Organism: Fereydounia khargensis; assembly: GCA_026413255.1. Lineage (NCBI taxonomy): Eukaryota > Fungi > Basidiomycota > Ustilaginomycetes > Urocystidales > Fereydouniaceae > Fereydounia > Fereydounia khargensis. The sequence continues at coordinate 386,008 of JAOCZO010000004.1, read as the reverse complement.
GGATGGTCGCGTGTTGGTCGCAAAGAAGATGGGAAAAAAAATAAATCAAGAAAAAACGAAAAGTGGAGATGAGAGTAGACGTACAGTACAGTACAGTGCAGTGCAGTGCAGCAGTAGCATTACCGTACGGTACGGTACGGGACTTACTCGGCCGGTATGGATTGGATTGGATTGGCAAGGGAAAGGGGCTCTGGCTAGAGAGTTTATACCGTGCTTGGCAGCTGCAGTGCCTCTGTGCCTGTGCAGTGCTTGCCGGTGTTGTGCCGTGCCGAGGCGGTGCATCTATCTGCATCTGTATGCACTGTTTGTTGCCCCTCTTTTTCTCTCCTTGTGCGTTGCTCAGATGGTCCCTTTCTTTTGCACAGCCCATCCGACACCACCACCATCATCATCATCCTCCACCACTCGACCAGGACCAGGACCAGGACCAGGACCAGGACCAGGACCAAGACCAGGAGCAAAAGAGATAAAGAGAGGTCCCACCCACCCACAACGCAAGGACACAAGGACGCAAGGACGCAGGCATGCCGCTTCTTCTTCCACGCCAGAGCTCGAGCTCGTCACGCATAGAGCCGACCACCGATCAGCGCACGACCATCATCGTCGCCTGCGTGTACGCCGTGGTCATCGTCATCCTCTGGAACATTCCCATCCTCAAACTCATCCTCTACCCCTTCAAGCTGCTTACTGTTGGCTTCCACGAGTTTAGCCATGCTGCCGTCGGCCTCTGCACGGGCGCAAAGATCGAGTCCATTGTCCTAGAGCCCAACGAGGGCGGCGCCACCCGCATGCGCGGCGGCATACCCTGGCTCACCCTCCCCGCCGGATACCTCGGCAGCAGCATCATCGGCGCAGCCCTCATCGCCTGCGGCTTTGACGAGCGCGCCTCCAAAGTCGCAAGCATCGTCATCGGCGTCTTTTTCCTCTTCACGCTCTGGTGGGCACGCCGCGACTGGCTCACCTGGGTCCTGCTACTCGCCATGATCGGCCTCTTTGTCCTCTTCTGGCTCGTCGCAGACTCGGTCGCCCTCCGCTACTTTGTCCTCTTCATCGGCGTCATGAACTGCCTCTACTCGGTCTGGGACATTTGCGACGACCTCATCTTCCGCAAGGTCAACGAGTCTGACGCCACCGCCTTTAGCAAGGTCGTCGGCTGCTGCCCCCCTCAGGTCTGGGGCGTCATCTGGCTCTTTATCTCGCTCGCCTTCTTCGCCGCCGGCATCGTCATCGGCATTGTCGCCTTCAAAACCCCCGTCGCCCAACAGCAGGCCGACAACTTTCTAGATGTAAACCTCAAGCGAAGCAGCCTCCTTATCTAGCATACACATGTATATTCAGTCTCAGTCTTGTAAAACATACATCCCTACTGGCCCTTGGCCACCAGCTCGTCCACATTCACGCTAGCCTCCTTGTCGTGCATCTTGTCCAGATGCTCACTATCCGACCACGACACGATCCGCCCAATCCCACGACCAAATCCAATGTCGCTCACCACCGGCTCGCCGTCCGGGCAGCGTACAATGTCCTGCTCCAGAAGAGCGCGCGCCTTTGGGTCTTTGGCCAACCGACGTTCAGTCTGCGCAATCTTGTGCGCCATCTCAGCGCTGACCGTGTGGCCGTGGCCGTGACCGTGACCGGTTTCCATGGCTGCCTTGAGCAGCGTGTAGTCGCGCACCAGCTGAGCGCCCTGGATGTCGAGATGCGCGGGCCGGATAGACCAGGTGTGTTGGTGCGCCATGTCACCTGGTGTGAAGCGTGCATTGCCACGTGGGATGGTGGGAGAGAGAATCTCAGTGATGGAGCAGTTGTGGAAGCGCGATGGACGTACTTGCGGCCCGAGGTCATAGTAGCGCCCAGCAAGGAGCACTTCATTCACCAGCGCGCTGATCGCTGCACCGTGCGACACGAGGAGGACAGTGTATTCCGCTTCCGAGTCGGGGTAGTTTTCATCCGTAATCAGATAGTTCCAGAACGAGGCGAGACGTTCGATCAGCTCGGGCATCTTTTCAATCCCGAGCGTATCTTCTGGTTTCTTGGCGGGTCCACGGTATACGTGTCCCTCGAGAGAGCCGAACGCACGCTCCTTGAGTCGGTCGTCAAACTCTAGCGTCAGCCCAAGGCTTGGATCCTGCGCCTCTACGATAGCCTTGGCGGTATCAGCTGCGCGCTTGAGGGGCGAGGCGATGGCACGGTGGATGCGGCGGCAAGAGAGGAATGACGCCGTGGCTCGTGCCTGCTCGCGTCCATGGTCATTGAGAGGCGTATCGAGCTGCCCCTGGATGATCTTGGCAACGTTCTCCGCCGTCTCGCCGTGCCGGACGATGAGGATGCGCAGCTGGCGTGAGCGTGTCATGGCTGCCAGCGACTTACCACTCGAACAGAGTGATGATGGTGCTGATGGCAACGAGCGAGACAAACAGACCAAGTCCAAACGCAGAGAGAGACAGCATCGGAATGAATGGAGGAGAAGACAAGGTGGTCGTGGTCGTGGTCGTGGTCGTGGTCGGTGAGATGGTGTCGATTGGCTCGCTCGCTCATCCTTTCTGTGGAGGCTCTCGCCCGAGTCATCCCTCGGAACCGAGACTCCATCCCATCCAATCCATTTTGGTACGCTGCTGCTTGTCATGCTTAGTAATCACGAGGCAAGTCGCGTTGCGGCTCGGACTCGTTCACGCGCATCCGGATGCGGCTACGGTGTGCATGTGTGGGGAAAGCGAGAGAAAAAGAGAGAGAGAGGTGCTGCTGCTCGACAAGTGGAGGCTCCTTCGCTTTCTGCACTTTCAGCAGCAGCAGCAGCAGCAGCAGCAGTACCATCAACCCTGGTCTCGCGCTCGCTCTTGCTCTTGCTCCTACTCTTGCGTGCAGGCTGCACTGTGTGACACACTCTTCCAATTGACTGCATTCTCATTCTCATTCGCCAGCAGCTGCCCGAACAAGGTCCCGCTGTTTGCATTGTGTGGTAGTGCCGTACTGTACTGTATTTCTGCTCCTGATACGCATGGCTACGCACCAGAGAGACATTTCCAGCCCTTTTTCAACCCAACCCCATCCGCGAGAGCCGCCGCTGCCCCCGCATCCCACGTTCAATATCCGAGCTCCAGCCTCGGATGTGCAAGCTTGTGCTCACTTTGCGCTTCTCGACGCCCCTTCCATCCACGGCCAGCTGCGCTTGCGGCTCTACAAGCTCGCTCCCTCCGTGGCATCTTTGCCTGTCTTTCTTATAAGCCTGCTATCCCCCGCCTTTCTTCCCAGACAAGGCATCACATCCTCCATCATGTCGTCGTCGTCCACCAAGCCTGTCCTGACCTTCCGCGAGCCCTTCACGATCGACGTGCTCCTCCGCTGGCTCGACAGGGTCCCCTTCTCCTCGCCCTTCCTCCTCATCCTTCCAGCCCTTGCCTTCCTCTACGACCGACACACCAACCCTGCTGCTGCCGCCGTGCCCCTCGGCAGCGACCAGCTCGTGCCGCACCTCAAGCACCTCCTCTTCACCCAGTACAAGTGGGTCGGCTATGCCGTCTCCTTTATCCTCATCAAGACGCTCAACCGCGCCCTCAACCGCTACACCCGCAACCACGGCGCCTGGCGTCGCGATCCCATCAACTACGCCAAGGACGTAGTCGTCATCTCTGGCGGCGCCGCCGGTATCGGAAAGGAGGTTGTCCAGATTCTCAGCCACGAGAAAAAGGCCACCGTGGCTGTCCTCGACGTTGCTCCCCCCTCCTACGCCCCTGCCCCACCCGGTGCACCGGACATCTTGTACTTCAAGGCTGACGTCACCAACCCAGAGCAGATCTCCAAGATCGGAGCCGAGATCCGCGCCAAGACCGGAAAGAAGGTCGGCGTCCTGATCAACTGCGCCGGTGTCGCTGCGGGTAACACCATCCTTGATGTTGACCTCGACAGCGCCAAGCGGGTCTGGCAGATCAACACGCTTGCCAACTGGGTCACCTGCCAGGAGTTTGTTCCGGACATGGTCAAGGCCAACCACGGCCACGTTGTCACTGTGTCGAGCTCGGGTGCATTCGCTTGCCTCCCCTCCATGTCCGAGTACGCAGTGAGCAAGGCAGGCGCACTTGCCTTCCACGAGGTGCTCACCTCCGAGTTCAAGGCCCGATACAATTCTCCCCGTGTCCGCACAACCCTCGTGGCACCTACCAAGGTCCGCACCGCCCTCAGCGACGGCATGGAGGACCACAAGGACCCCTTCTTCACCCCCGTCCTCGAGCCCATCCAGGTCGCCAGGCGCATCGTACAAGCGCTCGACTCTGGTCTCAGCCAGTACCTCACCGTCCCCTTCTTTGCCAGCGGTCTCCCCCTCCTCCGCTCCATGCCAGACTGGTACCGTACCCTCCTCGCCATTGCAGGCGACACAGACAACCAGGTCACCACAAAGTCCATCACTCGCGCCATGAAGAACGGCTACGGCTCCAACTGGGAGGGCACCGACAAGATCATCTACGAACGCCAGCGTGCCAAACTCGAGGCTCAAAAGTCAAAGTAGAACAAACAACAAGTTTCTGTATCCCCGTCTCCCATCCTTTCTCATACACTCTCGACCAAGAACCTCTAATCTACACCCATCCCCCCCGTAGCATACAGATGGTGCAGTAAGCGATATACAGTACTGTAGCAATACTTTGAATAAAAATTTGGTTATTTCTGTCATCTGACCACGCCGACATGCATGTGTCTCGATCGAAAGAGAGAGAGAGAGAGAGAGAGGGGGGAAGCAAGTCATCTTCCTTGTGGTAATTGTGGTTCAAGGAGTAAGAGACTCGTACTTTGGTTTTGTCGTTTTTCCTGGTCCGGTTCTCAGGTAACACATACAGAATGAAATATGCCCAAAGCAACGAAACATGGAGAGAAAAGCGGCGACTGACCAACGCTGGCGAGGATCAACGATGGCCCTTCTTGGACTTCTTCTTGCCGCCCGTCTGTGCAACTATGGGCGCCGGTGTAGCAGGTAGGCTTCCTGGGACACTCGTGTGTGTCTCCTTGGTCTCCTTGCCTCCTTCTCCGAGCGCCACGCTGGTAGTCGAATCCGACTTGTGCGACAGGGACGGACTCACGCCGCGCTCTGTCTCCTGGCCAAGCACTCCACTCCGCCCCAACGGCGTACGGCCAGCGCTCGAGCCACGCAGCGAGTACACCAGCGCTGTCTCGTCCGAGCCAGGCGTCGCGCCATCTCCAGTCGACTGTCGCCCGCCGTCCCGACCCATCACGTCGTCTTCGTCAAAGTCGCCAAACGCAAAGTCTTCCGCCGCTCCCTCGACCGTCGATGCGCGCTCCGTCTCGGCCACGCGCCGTGCAGGCCGAGCCTTGCCGCCAAACTCTTGGTCGGCGAACGAGTCCCAGTCCAGGTCATCCTCGTCAACTCCACTCGAGCCCTTATCACCCTTGCGCTCAGCGTCGTATTCAGCTTCGGCCTCGCTGAATCCGGTCAAAGGCGTCTCCGCCGAGCTGGGCTGCGAGTCACCCGATCGCGATGCTTGGTCCGTACGTGATGGAGATGCTCCAGAGTTGGCATATCCAGGAATGAGACGAGCTGATCCGCCAAGTCCATTCAGCAAATCGAATTGCTCCTTGCCGTCAAACGAGAGCGATCCATCACGCCCGTGCCTCGCCTCGGGCCCCGATCCCCCGCTCGTCCTCCTCCGCGCCATATCAACCCCACGACCGAGCTCACGTCCAGCCCTGTAGATGCCGCCCCCGATGCCCTCTGCCACCATGCGAATGGGGATGCTTCCTGTGCGCCAGCCACCGCTACGACCTCGTTGGCCTTGGGGGAAGCTCGGGATGCGCGAAGAGGGTGACTGGGCGTCCAGATCCAATTGGTCAAACGCCATGTCGTCTAGAGCACCGGCGAGGCGGTCGTCAAACCCGGATTCGCTGCCTTCGCCGGCAAAGGGAGTACCGGCGCTGTCCAACGTGGTCACCATCGCTCGAACCGCGATAGGCTGGATGCTGGTCCGATGGATAGAGCTGAGAATTGGCCCAAAATGCTCAGGCATCGAAACCTGCCGATCATAAGCGAAAAAGTAGCACTGCCGAGACAAATAAATAGACCTGGGTAGCACCCTGGGGGCCTGGCTGTACGTTTCGATTTCAGCCTTTGCCACCCAGTTGCGTGTCTGTCTGCCAGAGCGCGATGAAGCGCGCCTTTCCCTATTGCTGGATGTCGACGGAGGAGCTAGCACAACACAAACTTGCTCGGCGTCTGCCTTGCCTTCGAGCCCAGTCCATGCGGCAACGCGACTGCATTCGGCAACCAAACGAGGTTGACCATCTCCATGAATCAGTCCTCCACCTGCACGACGCATCATCTGTGTCAAGCCCGAAGTCCGTACTTGCGATGCTGCAGTCGATGACGAGTCAATAGACGCATGTGCGTCGGCTCCGTCTTCATCTTGTGAGTCTCTCTGCGTCCTGCTCGTAGCCGTTGTGGCAGCCACCTTGTGGAGGGATACACTGATGCTCTTGGGGTCAAATGTGAGTACCTCAAGCAGGCAGACTCCGGGTGGATGGTCTTGACTCCGAATCTTGCCCCCCTCTTTTTCGAGCACAAAAGTGGTCTCAGCGTCGAGCAGGAGGAACGCAGGGCTAGCCAGGATGATTGTGCCAACTTGTCCAAGCTCAGCACGTTGATCCTCCTGGGAACCATTCGCTGGTCTTGTTGGATGCCCGGGCTTCTGCGCACGATCCTCGTTACGGATCATGGGCCGGGCCGTTCTCACGATACTGTTGAGATTCACGCTCAGAGGAGGCATGGATAGAGCGTTTCGAATCTTGCCGCTTGTGTGGTTGACTACCGAAACGGGACCTCCGTATGGGTTGATGGGGTACAGATGCGTAGTACCTGTTCGAGTGCCTACAGCGACCCACTGGGCATCCTGACTCCACTGTGATCCAAGGACCTCAGCGCTGGTCACACCCCGGTGCAGCTTGTAGCGGTGCAAAACTGGCATGGCTGCGTCAGTCGTCGCAAATCCGCCGAAAGCCCCCGCAAATTGCAGCTCGAAAATGTGGAAGACATGGCCGAGAGAGTCTGCAGTCAAGCAAAGCTGGCCGCTCGGGCTTAGAGAGACTGTGGACAGCGGATGAGGAGACGGAGAAAAGGCAGTGATAGTTCTGCCTTTCGAACCAAGGTCGACGATGCGCACGACATTGGATGATGTAACAACAGAACCTTGATCCCGGGATCCCTCGCGATCAGCATGCAAGGAAGTGCGCTTGGATCGATTCTTGTCTGCGGCAGAGAGCATGGGAGAGGCGGGACCTGAAGAACCCGGTCTGATCGAGTGAGCTGTGCTTGGTGCAGACTGAGAGTACGGACTGGTTCCAGTGTATCCCTGTGTTGGTGGACTTGACGGTGAGCCTGAGAGATATGAGCTTCCCCATTCGCCCAGAGTCCTCATCCCGCTCAGAACACCACCCCCGAGGCGTCGGGCCACATCACCAACGTGGGCAGAAGTCTCAATGACATGGTCACGGACATCTACAACGCTGAGATGGTTCTGACCAAAGGTGCTGGAGCGAGACCGAGCGCCATCGCGTTGCTTGGTCTCCGCGATGATTTCGGCCAGACTAGCGGGCCTGGTGGATGCATAGGCCAAGAGTCGCCCGGACAGGCTCAGAATTGGGATCCCGAGATCGGCGTTGAGGGCCACGTCGGAGATTGGGTCCATGGCGTATTCAAGCGTGTCGGAGCGAAGAACGTGAATCGATGGGCAAGGTGACAGTGCAACACACGTGAAGCGCTCGTTTGTCTGAAGCTCGGCTGAGACGGGTGCCTCGCTGGAACACTGTCCCTCGGGTGAGCGCAGATGCTGTCGAGCTGTGACTGTGTGCTTGGACAGCGAGTATGAGACAAGCTCCAGCTGACGGTCGATCGGCGTATGAAGAACGACTAGCAGTTCCGGGAGCTGGTTTGGCTCAGTCGGGGCGCGAATGGCAGCACCGGCCAAGGTGACGGCTCGCATGTCCGGTGTACCATGTGGACCCAGATGAGTGGCGTTGATGTTGAGAACCTCCTTGAGCTGATCGGCTTCGAGTTGAAGAAGCTGGAGCGCTCCAGACTTGTAGGCAGTGATGAGCACTGGGTACAGGCGCGAGCCAGACCTGCTTGCCCCACCCAGGGTGTCCCAGCGAGACCAGACTACAGAGTCGGACGAAGGTCCCTCGAGAGGCTCAGCCAAAGCGCTCGCATCGTCCATGTGAGACTCTCCCGAGTTCTCAAAGGCATCATATACCGGAGAGATAGCACCGTCGCCGCGCGAAGGATGGAGGCCAGGGGAGATGGCCGTATTCGCGGGGCCGGTTCTGGGAGACGCGGATGCGGCCACGAGTGAGGTCCAGCCGCGGTTGGCGTGGGCAGTGATTGAGGAGAGGGTGCTTGTCACGGCATCCAGCCGGGTGGTAGCCTTTGCGAGGACAGGAGTGATTGTTCGAACGTTGGCGGCCTGGAGTGATGGGGAGACAGGCGGTGATGAAGATGCGGTGGGCGCGTCGGAGATAGGCTTGGCGAGGTTAGATGGCTTGCTGTTGCCGCTGATCAGGGACTGATCGGCAGGAGCAGAAGCGGCTTGCTTTGAGCTATTCTTTGACTTTGAGGACGACACATCTTTGGTAGAAGACGGAGGGCTCATAAAGTGCACTGGAGCAGTGCAGTGGGTCAAAGAGGTAGGCCGTGAAGAGATATCAAGATTGTGATGGGGTAGATGAGAGGGGTTGAAGGAGGAGGAGGATGAAGATGGCGAGGATGCAGAGATTCGGCGATTGAGAATGGATTAAAAGCAAGCGAGGTGTGACCTTGATGATGCCGGATAGGCGGACGAGAGTGTTGACTGGGCTTGGAGGCAGGAGAAGGAGGTGGACTAGGAACGGTACGGTCGGGTACGGTCAGAGAGATAGAAAAATAGAGGAAAGGGAGAGACAGTGAGATAGAGCAGTGAGAACAGTGTGCGAGAGTGTGGTATACAGGAGAGGAGAGGACAGGAGCTGGATGGTTGCAATGTTCTGTTGGGATAGTTGGTTCCGGGGGATTTGTAGTTGATCAATAGGGTTGGAGAGGTGGTGGTCAAGAAGAGGAAGTGGGCGTGGCGGACGGGAGGGGGCAGTCGGTGGGGAGGGGTAAGGGGATGCGGTCACGGTGCGGTGCGTTGCGGTGCGGTCGCTTTAGCGGAGGCCGGTGATGGCCGGGGGAGGGGTCTCAGGCTAAGGTGGCAAGCGTGTCAAGCGTGACGAGAGTGACGAGCCGCAGATTCAGGGCGCAAGGGCCAGCCAGTGGAGCTACAGTAACTGATTACAGACCGAGTTGAGTGATTACAGACCGGGAGTGGCCCCCGAGTTGGGATGGGGGGGCAACGCGATGGCGGCAGAGCGCGACTGCACTGCACTGGACCGGCACTGGAGAGGCATCCGAGCAGACAACCGCGATGATGCACGGCGCCAAAGCTGAGCTCACTTTTGGATTTTGGACCCTGATTTGGCTGCCGCAACCCACCCCTCCCCGCTCCCGACCCGTGCCTATCTGCGTCTCGCAGCCTGTCAATCACTCTATCAACGAGTGAAAGTGTTACTTTCACATCAGTCACATCGCGGAGAGGCCGATGTCAAGTGATACCAGCTCGGATCGGATAGGTGGTTGGATGGGGCGATGGATTGATGGATGGATGGATTGATGGATGGACAGACAATGCGATTCGGTCATGGACTCGTCACTCACATGAGCCCCAACGCTGGTCACCTGTCGCAAAACAATGATCATCAACGTGTACGTGTCTGTGAATCGAGAGAGAGGAGAGCGAGGGCGCAAAGGGGGGGGGGGGCAATGGCAGGGTGGCTCAGCCTCCACATTTGTTGAGCTGAGCCAGGAGGCGGTGCGTGGCTGAGCGCGGTTGCGGTTGCGCTTGCGGTTGCGGGTTCCCCCTCGAGTCACGCACGCACAGTAGTGACCCATTCTGCCAACCAAGAGACGCGTCCTGCTGATACGTAGCGTTGCCAGAGAGAGAGAGAGATAGGGTAGGCATGCGCGGGCAACGAGCAATTCCCGCAATAACCGGCCCTTCCAGCGTCATGCGCATTATTCGGCCGGGTCAGCACCTGCCCGCATGGCTTGCAGTTGTACAGGAGGCAAGCGCGTCAGGAACAACACGCACAGCAAGGGTCCTGAAATTCAGACTGGCAACCCCGTCCGTCAGGGGAGAGTCGCTTATTGTGTACGAGTGTTGCAGGAAAAAGGACACGGATCAGCAACACAGCAACTGTACTGAAACAGCAAGCAAGCAAGCAAGCAAGCAAGCAACAGCTGGACCACACTTTGCCCAGCTCTTTTTTTGTCCTTTTCTTCCTCACCAACTCACTCTTCCTCGCCGTCCTTCTCGACCTTCCTGACCACACCTCGTCCCGTCTTCCAGTCGCAGGCATGCCACTCCCACAATGTCTTCCCGCAACACTGGCCTCTTAGCAGCCGCCTTGATCCTCCTGCCCGCATTTGCGCGCCTCGTCTCCTCAGTCTCCTTGTCCTGGCTCCTCGCCTCGCCTCTATTCGTCCTCCTCACCATCCTCATCTCGCCCCTCCTATACCTCTTCATCAGCCATCATCTCGACCACAAATGGTCTTTGCGTCCCGAGTCGGCTGCCCGTCCGTGGCAAGACGACTACCACTCCCTTCGCGCCATCCCGACGCTCAACTTCCTCACACCTGCTGCATGGTCCGCCCATTGCACTCGCCACCAGTGGGCTCGATCCAGCTCAATCACCAATACTCAGCCAGTCGTCCCCAACTCTCCCAAAGTATCACTTGCCATTGACCAACTTCTTCAGCTCATCATTCGTGACTTTGTGGCAAAGTGGCATACCCCCCTTGCTACTGCCTCTGAGTCGCCATCCTTACACGATTCGGCTCCAGAGTTTCCCGACGCTGTCGAAGCCACCATACGACATTCCCTGGCCAGCCTTGTCGCTTTGGCTTCCAAACTGGATGTCGCTACCTTGGCTGTTCGCAATATCCTCCCCCGCCTCACCAGCCATCTCGACTCGTATCGCAAAGCCGAAGCTGCCCTCCGCGGCTCCTCCAAGTCCAGCGAGCTTCATACTCTCGGCAGTGACCAGCTCGATCTCTTCCTGGCCAACCACTATGAGGGCGGCAGGCTTCACCATGCCGTGGGAGACATGTCAAGCCTCAATACCAAACATGCCGAGCAGGCACATCTCCGCCATCTCGTCTCTCGACTGCTCGAATCCATCTTGCCTGATGCAGAGCTCTCCAGTCAAGCCGTCATTATTGTGGTCCGAGAACTTGTGGCCTGTACCATCATGTTCCCTATCATCGACATGCTTTCCGACCCTGACTTTTGGAACGCCTTGCTTGACCAAAAGGCGGGTGCTGCTATTCATGAGCAGAAGCTCGTCACCAAGCTTCGAGAGGCTCTCGATAAGCAAGACCCATCCCAACTGCAAACCGGCAGCACCATGTCTCGCTCCCATCCCACGTCGGTCCCCGACTTTCAGGCTCGACCAGCAAACAAGTCCGACCATCGCTCCTTTGACTCCTTCCTCAAGAGTATCGCCCAGATGAACTCCATGCTTGAGGCTCGTCGCACCAAAAATGATATCGCACTGCAAATTCGCAAGACAAAGGCCAATCTTGAGAATCTGTCGGACGATGCTGGCGACCTCAAGCGCCAACAGCTTCACATCTATCTTCAGAGACTTGAACACGCCCATGGCCTCGTCGAAAGCAAGATTGCTCAGCTTGGCTCCGGTAAACCTGCCGCTGCTTTTACGGGCAAGGCATCCGCCGGAGCCGACCCCAACACCTCTCGCGCCAAGTTGAGCGACGTGCTCCTCAACCCCTCTAGTCTATCCTTTTTCATGGAGTTCATGGATCGAAGAAAGCGTCTGATCCTTGTTCAATTCTGGCTCATCGTGCAAAGCTTCAAAAATCCCCTTGAAGAAGTCGGCTCTGATGATGAAGAAGACTTTGACTCCAAACTTAGTCTCGCCGCCAGAGCACCGTCACCATCTCCCGCAGTCGTCAGAACGCTCCGGGAGGACATTGAGCTTTTCCAGCACACGTATTTCAGCTCACCCCTCATCCGCGTCAGCCCAAAGTACATCGCTTCCGCCCGGCAATTCCTCCAGAATGTCCAAGGGGACACGGCCACCGCGGTCCAAGTTCTCCAAGTCCGCCATGCCATCCTCCGTGCCCAGCAGCAGATTTACGCCGAAATGGAAGAGGACGACTGGATTGCGTTTAAGAAGAGTGATCTCTTCCTCAAAGCTGCTCAGGATCTGGCTCCAGATGCTGATCTTGCTGCCGGCCTCGCTTCTAGTGTCACTTCTCTGGCACCTCCGCATAACCACACTGTATTGGGCCTGGACGATTCAGGAGAGCAGAGCCCTCGCTCGCCAAGACCCACCAGTCCCGCAGAGAGGAAGGTGGAAAGCCAGCATGCTCATCTCTTTGGAACGGAAAGCTTCCCAGATTCATCCTCGGACGCCAAATCCAAGGGGTCTCTCTTTGGTGACCGTCCAGCGAATAGTCGTTCCAAATCCAGCGCTATGGCCGGTAACCTTGACATTCTGATTGGTGGAAGGACCCACCATCTGGGACCTGATGGTCGAGCTCCACTTTTCCGCAACGATCCTCTGTTTGATGATGTGGAGGAGGATGGCAGCGATCAGGCTGTCTCCAGTTCCGGATCCGACTACGTCCAGGTTGAAAAGATCGATGCGATCCAAAGCGCATTACATACCATCATGGATGAGGATCTCCGTGACCCCTCCAAATCGAACAGCTCTGATTCGCTCGATAAGCTTCAGAGGAGAGAACTGGAAGCAGGTAAGAGAACCCTTTCAAAGGGTAAATCTCCCGACTTTGGCAAGATGGACACGTCGCCATCTTCCATTCGAACCCGAGAAGCTCCTACCAAAGCTGGCTTAAAGAAGCTTGCAGATCCTGACCATAGCTCAGCCTCAGCCCGTCAACCGCTATTTGAAGAGGCAGATTCCGTTTCAGAGGCAGAAGATGAGGATGGATCCTATGGCCAAGACGGAGGCACCTCAAGCAAGCCTAGTCCTGGAAGTATCCGTGTGGCAGCTCCAGGTGATCTCAACCTTGATGCTGAGATTCGCAAAATGACTGAAAAGCTTGACAAGCTCCAGTCACAGGAAGAGATCTTGGATGCCCTCATCCGCAAGGCAGAGCTCACAGGTGCAAGGGCTGGCGAGGTCCGCTTGCTGCAAAAATCGCGCAGCGCTGTACGAAGGGAAGCGAGAGACCTTCGCTGGCAGCGCCAGCAATTTGAGGTGCAACTCTCTGAAAACACTTTGATTCCTGGACAGACCAAGGTCGCTATCAACAGCACGAGCATCGCACTCGACAGCGAGGGCAAAGAGTATGCGGTCTACCTCATCGAAATCAGCCTTCTTCGCGAAGCCACCGGAGGCGATCAGCCTAGCCGAACCCAGAGGGATACTGGGTCCGTGACGAGTGGATGGATCGTCGGACGTCGGTACTCTGAATTCTGGACCCTTCATCAGAGTCTCAAGGAGCGATTTGCCGAAGTCAAGGCCCTCGAGTCGGAGTTCCCCGGTAAACGCCTGGTAGGGCTCGTTCATGCACCCTTCGTTGATGCGAGAAAGGCCGCTTTGGAAAGGTACCTTCAAGCTCTGGTCAGGCTACCCGTCGCCTGCGAAAGCGAGGAGCTGCGCGTTTTCCTGTCTCAGTCGCCGACCGGATCATCTAGCGCGATCCTGGCCTCGAAAGCAGAAGAGAACAGCAAGGGCGATAATGGGTCAAAGGAGGGCATCGCAGCGGCTTTCTCAGGTCGTGGTTTGGTCAAATCGCTCTTCCGAGGCATGACGGGAGTTGCTGAAGGCCTTGACGACCTGATCGGAATCGGACCCTCGATGCTTGATGTGGTCGCTCAACGACTGTCCAGTCAAATCCAGGGCCGGCCTGGAACGCTGATCAACGGTATTCCAGACATTGACCTGGTTTCACAGGCGATGAATCAGTCGGCTACTGCTGCCGAGCTCAAAGAAGCAGCCGGAGCAGGCACAACGTATTGGACCGAGCCTATCTGTGACCTTTTCGTCGAGCTGTTCGAACTCAAAGAGAAGAACAACTGGCTTCGACGACAGGCGATTGTCATTCTGCTGCAGCAATTGTTTGGTTCAACAGTTGAACGGTGCGTATTACCCAGTCAAGTACACGAACAACTCATGGTGATTTGACAGGATTACTGAACTCACAACGCCTCCTGCAGGAAAGTACGAGACTCTGTCCAGGCTGCACTCTCTCCCGAACCTGTCGTCGGATACATTACGACGTTACAGAACAGCCTCTGGCCAAACGGGGAGCTGAAGGCACCAACGCCACCTCGGTCGCCAGCGGAGAAGGACATTCTCCGTGAAAGTGCGAACAAGAAGTTGTCCACGCTGATTCCCGAGCTGGCTGCCAACTTTATAGGGCGGGAGAATGCACGCAGAGGCACTCGTCGTGTCTTCTCGGCTCTACAGAACAAGAGACTCAACAAGCATCTCGTTTACTCGATCTTGGAAATGCGTGAGTCCGTCTCGTTCGACTGCTTGTAACCAGACTAGCATGGTAGCTGACTTGTTACGGATCAACAGTCGTCAACGAAATTCTCTCCCACTAGATATTCATTTCTACCTTCCATCCTCAGTGATACCCTTGTGCTCAGGAAACACCTTATGGTGTTCTTTCTGTGACCAATCCTGTTCAATGCAAATACCAATTTTCTCCTCCCTCACTCTAGCTAGAGAGACCAAGACCAACGTGTCGGACAGAGCATTTGATGCTGAAAAGGTGGTATTCTCAAGAGAAGTTGAATGGTATCTAGTACAAATGAGACAGGATTACGATGAGAAAGCAGCGGACAGAATCTACTCTAGAAAAGAGGGAAAGAACAGAAGTGTCTGGCAGGATTCAGTCGATGGAGACGTCAGCGCCGAAAGGGCGACTGGAAATGGTGGGGATATCAAGATGACCGTTCTTCTCGTTGGGTTCGAGGTGGTCATCAGAGAAAGAAGGGTCGGCGGCAAAACTCGAGTCGACGGCTATCTCTGGTGTGGTCTCAGTAGCGCCGGCGCTGTCGCGACTGACATCTGCCGAGCTAATGTCAAAGGCGGAAGAAACGGTTTCGGACCGTGAGAGGAAGCTGTTATCTGCGTCGCGTGAGAAGCTAGGATCTTCAGATGGAGGGGCGGCCTCTGTCACCCCTTGCTCTTGTTGCATCTGCTCGAGCTCAGATGGATGTAGCACTTTGCCGCCTGTCGATTGTGGTGGCTCGTAGCTTGACAGAATGCTTGTCCTGGCACGGGTCAGCATTTGGTCTATCAGGTTCTTGCACCGCATATGAGCGGCTTCCAACTCGGGATCCTCTTCGAGCCCCTCGTCAGCATCTTCAAAGTAGTAGTCGTCGTCCTCATCTCCTGGAGAGGCCAAGGCACCGATTTCGCCAGGGGCCAGGGACAGACCTCGCCCGTCTCGAAGTCTGCGTTTCAGGTCGCGAATTTCGCGTGCTTGCTTGAGTTTGGTGACCTCAAGCGCTGCGTTGATGGCCATGAGACTCTTGTTGGTAATTTCGAGATCCAGGAGCTTGCGATTTCGCCGAGCCTCCTCCGCCTCGGCTTGCTCTAAGGTCGAGACACCGGAAGTTTCCGAGGTCGGTGAGCGCAATGCAGCATCCCTTGCTGTTGCACCTTGTGAGCCAAAGCTACCTCGACTGAGGGGGACCGATGTCCGTGATGTTGGCGAGGTAGCACCTGGAGACAATGGAGCCGACGAAGGTGCGACATTGTGCATGGATAAGGGATGAGGGATCGGAGCTCGTTGCAAGGCGCTGTTCGACCTTGCGTGACTTCTGCCCATAGTCATGGACATTCCGACCTTGGCTTCAAGCGCATTTGCTGCAGTCGCGGCGCTGCTGGATGTGCTTGCCATGGAACTGCGTCTTCGTAGTTGCGGAGAGGATAGCTCAGGAAGAGGAAGAGCGTGCTGCTCGGGCGAATAGTCGGAACCGGCGTGGTCTGCATAGATCGGACCTTCATAGGGAGGGGCTAGCCGTTCTGTGGTCGTTCTCGGTGGCTCAAGGCGACTTGGAGATGGACTGCGGCTTCTTGATGATCTTGGAATCAATTGGTTGGCCAAGGTGGGGGTTCTGGCTGAAGAGATGGATGCACGCGCCGTGGGAGGGTGTGCGGGCGAGGATACATTCGCATGTGCGCGAAGGGTCGCACTTGTTTGGCTGCGGGGCAAAGGTGAGCGCTGGTAGGTCGAACATGCAGGAAGCCCAAGATCGATGGTGTTGGGAGGTATCGGAGAGCCAGGCAGTGATGAATACCCGTTCAAGTCGACGCTTCCTTGCTTGCCCCTGGCTCGGTGATTGCGGAGGGAGACGAAAGAGGTGTCGCCGACGACATCAGCGCGAGTATCTGGAGATGCTACTGTAGCAATGGGTACACCAACGGCACTGAGTGGCCGGGAGGGAGTGTTGGCGCCGTTGGGTGTACGTATGGAGGGAGACGGAGCAGCGGCGCGAAGTGGAGTGGCACTGAAAGTGGATGGGGAGGCAAAGCTGTTGTGGCGAGCGAGCGGAGGCGACATGGTGGGCGATCCAACCAGCGCAGACATGTCTACCTTGGCACGACCGGTCGTGGCTGTGGACGGACGAGAGGCTTGGCTTGGAGGTGTGGCAAAACTCAACGAGGACGACGCGCTATGTTGTGCACGCACAATGCGAGGACGGGTCGTGGTGGGTGTGGAAGTGTGGGACTCTGAGCCACCAATGTCCATGCGTCCCATCACCTGGGGAAGAGCGAGGAAGAGGACGAAGGGGTGAGGAAGAAGCATCTCGTCAGTGAAAAGGTCTGGCGCATGAGGAGTCTGGCTCGTGAAGAGTGCTCACCCTTCGTTTGGCGGACCCTGGTTGAGGGTTTGCCATGATGGGACAGGGAGGCCGATAGCCATCCAAGAGCTGCGAAGATTTGGATGTAAGAAAGTTTGCAGGCGCAGCGAGTCCTCAGCGCATGGATCTGGGTAGATATTAGCGCGCCAGGAAGGCTTATATAGCTAGAGGTACTGCTGCACTCAATTGCTGATCGGCATGGAGGATTATGGTCGGGACGGGAAAGCCGAGGAGATGGTTAGACTGATTATTGATACCGATGAGGACGAGGAATGATGGGAAGTGGAAAGTCGGAGTATGAGTGGATGGTTGCTTAACAGAAAGAGAGCGGAATCGCTGTGACGCCTGGAAAGATCAACACGAAGTCTTGAGCCAGTTCCAGCAGCAGCAGCAGCAGCAGCAGCAGTATCCGTGTTACAACCACACTCACACATCCTGTGGATCCGAGGCTGAGGCCCGCCAGACAAAACGCGACTTGCTTGTGACGCCCGCGGGGCTGGCCGCCTGTCTGCTTGTCTGCTTGTCTGTCTGCCTGTCTGCTTTCTGCCTGCCTGCTTGCTTTTTTTTGTTTCCTGCATTTTGCATATCCAAGTGGAGAAAGGCGAAGGGCAGCTGCAACGCTTCCCTGAACCAAAACTGTCATCACCTGCGAGTCGCCTCCTCCGTCACATAGACTTTCATCTGCGACGTCAACCAAAGATGGCCTGAGCTGGGACTGCAGAGAACAGGGACACCAAGCTCGCAGCATGTTGCTTAATACGCTGGCCAACGAGAGCGACCTCGTCCACTCGCCCTCAAGGAAGGATGGAGTTCCGCAGCAGCTTGAATACCAGCTCCGTACATATGGCTGTCAGCTCATACAGCAGGCTGGCATCCTCCTCGATCTGTGCGTACAATCTCCTCTCTCCCTGAATCTAAACCACACTCTGATCCCTGGCACACAATCAGCCCACAGCGCACCATGGCAACCGCCCAGGTCCTCTTCCAGCGCTTCTGGTTTGTTTCCTCTATGAAGCATTTCTCGTCCAAAGCAAGTTTCCATCTGCATCAGTATGTGTCTGTCGTGCACAGCCCATTAACGCTTACTCTCCCCACGATCCCCCGCCCCAGGACATTTGCATGGGCGCGCTCTTCCTCTCTACCAAGCTCGAAGAAACACCAACCCGACTCCGCAACCTTCTCAACGTTTTCGACTATGTCATCCAGCGTGACCTTCACTGCTCTCGCGCCAATCCGGCAGCACCGGGCCATCACTCTCTGTGGTCTCCTCCAGCGACGAGCTCAGAGTTCCGATATGAGCCCCAAGCTTACTATGCACAAACGTTCTACGACATGAAGGACAATTTGGTAGTCGCCGAGATGCAGATCCTTAAGCGGCTCGGCTTCAACGTCCAAGTCAATTTGCCATATGCTACCATGGTCAATTATCTCCAGCTACTCGGACTTGCCGATGCTCAAATTCAAGTCGAATCTGAGAGCGAGAACGATCCAGCTCCGGCTGAACCGGACTCTACGGGCGACACGCGGACTTTCGAGTCATCTGGACAGCCGGCCATCCTCCCTCAAAAACCTGGGACACGACAAATGGGATTCGCTCAGAGAGCTTGGAGCTTTCTCAACGATGCGTGAGTTCTCAGTAGGGTTGAGCTAGTTGCTTTTGCCAATTGTCGTTGCACCTTGCTGAAGCGAATCTTTCTCTCCCGTTCATCTCACTCGTTACAGCCTTCAGACGCCGGTCTACTGTCTCTTCCCACCCCACGTGATCGCTTGCTCCGTCATCTATCTCACAGCACAAACGTGCGTACCACCTCTTGCACTTCCGCTTCTTCCCAAGCCCTGGTGGCTCCTATTTGACGTTGACCGCCACGAGATACGATCGGTCTGCTCGCATATTCTTCGATTGTATCACTGTGACGGCCCTGTTGCAGCGATCCAACAAGACGCGGGCGGCCTGAGCGACATGCTCGACAAGGCCGACATGCGTCGATGGCTTGCAGCCCACGCAGAGCCTAGCCAACCACCTACTCCCCATTGATACCCCTCATCGGTCCCTTGCGGGGATCCACCACTGTAGCCTCCAAGCAACAAGATCGTTCTGGTCCCAAGAGGGTGGCCAAGAATTTTAAACGTTATACTGTTGTAGTTCACTGTATGCATCGATTGCTTTGGCTCGTAGCCATCCTTGTCGGGTCGGGACGGCGCATGACGCCATATGCAGGAGATGTGCCAACCGGGCCATAAGCTTGACGTACAGTTGGCAGAAAGCAGAGACAGGGGTAGACTGGACCTCTCGTCGCCTGCACAGCACAGTGAATGCTCATTAGCGGACATCCCGATTGCCAAGGTTCTCCCTGCCTTTCCCCTGCCCTCCGTCGTCAGGTCACACTCTCGCCCTTTTTGCTCTGAATTTTATAGTTCTGCTTCAAGAGGGATTCCGAGGCCGCCATCTCGCCTCAGTTCCTTCTTGAGTGACTTTGTGGTCAGTGCGGAGCCTTTCCAGACTGATTTGCTGTTACAGTATGCGCTCCAAGGGCCCAGCGCTGCGTGTCGTCACGGGTCGATTACAGTACTGTACTGTACTGTACAGTACAGTACTGTTGACAGTGTGGCTGGGTCTCGCCATTTTGGAACTGTCCCCTTTTTTTTTCTTTTTGACTTCGAATCCAGTCAAGGCACACTACTGTAAGTCGGCCAGCAACTGACTACCCTTCTTGCGACCGTCGAGCTGCCGGCGTGCCGCACCATAGACTCTGGCTCCGACAGACACGACAAATTGTGATTGAGCCACAGTACGCACCCACACACACATGTGCTCCGCTGTTGCAAGCATAGACTGTACAGTACGTCAAAAGGCAAAAGCCAAAAACCTTGCCATCAGCAGCCATGCCAGGAGAAGCTTGCCGAATCACGGTCGTAACGATTGGTGTGAGAAACGTTGCTAGGGAGAGCGTCTGGCCAGTGGCGCGTGCAGGAACAACTCAGTCTCTTTGGACCTGACTCCTTGCCGCCAAGCTTTAGCTGAAGCAACAACCCAAACGCAAGCATGCGAGCATCGAGCCTAGACTTCCTATGCTTGCCAATGCCACCCAAATGCTCCGCCTCAAGTTTCAAGGCCATTGCAGCGAAGCACCGCCAATCCTTTCTGCGTCTCGTGGAAGCTCTGAATGCTTCCCACTCAGCTTCCTTCTCTGTCCTTGGCTAAATAAAAGACGAGCAACCATCCGTCTTAGCCCTGCTTACGTCTTCTAGCATCGTCAACCCGGCGCACTCCCTCTCACCTTCCCTCATAGACATACAGTAAGACAGCTTTCTCTTTTCCTCCCGTACTCTTCCATATTCGAGCGGTCGATACGGTGTAATCTCGAGATTCTGCACCTTCCCCTACCAAGGCAGATCCAATCGGCTTACCAGGCTGAGTTGTGAGACCTCCGGTTGACAACCGCTGTCGCGGGGCGGTGAGTTGAGGCGCTTTCGTATTCTCCTGCCTCTCCTCGACATTAGGGTTCTCAAACACGACCAATACGCATACTTCCCATAATGTAAGCTCGTCGCTTTGTTTTCCTTGCTCATTCGGTCTGAATTACTAATGACGCACAGCTTCTCCTCCATTGTTCTTCCAACGACGACACATGCAAGTCACAGAGAGAGATATGGAACCGACCGTGGAGCATCGCGGTGGCGACGACTCGCCGATCATCGCCCTACTACGCCCTTCAACTCCAGTCAATAAGACGACTCAACACGAACTGGATGATCCAGACTTGAAAACAGCATTCGTCTCACCAAACTCGGATGAGCTCTTGGCAGCGAGGCAGAGACGCAAGAGCGAGGCCCAAATCACCCGATCTGTTTTGATTGCGCGAGAGGATCTATTGGTATCGAGTAAGCATGCAAAGCAGCCATCCTCATCTCATCTCAATATTGCTCTGCTAATCAGGTCATTGCTACTTGGAATCATCATTGACTGTTTATACAGAGACCTACCTTAACCTCAAACCAAACTCGGGCGTTGCTCGTGCAGCCGCCTCTATAGGCGAAGATGGCCAAGAACAGCAACACAATGCGGCCGTGGAACAAAAACATCCTCAAAGCAATCAAAATTCAGATCGATGGCGCAAACCAGCTTCCATCCGGCTTCTCGATCCCCAGGGTAATCTGAACGGATTGAACGGCAGCTCTCCTCCTGTCTCGCCTTCACCTCATTCGAGCTTCAATCAGAAGGCACTACCTTCCAGGCTTCGTGCTACATCCGTGTCCAGCTTTCGCGATGCTTCAAGTGAAGCGAACCAGCGTCAAAAAAGGCTTGACTTCATCAGCTTTCAAGACTCAAAACATTCTACCAGCACATTCAGTCTGAAAGAAAGTCTACCATTCGAGCGCAGAGAAGTTTTAGAGCTTCGCCACAATCTTGGCACAGGGATGCCAGTCACGTCCACTCCACGCCGCCCAAGGCCTAAGTCGCCCGTCCCTGATTTTGGATCGATTTCCAAAGGTATGTGTGTCCACACGATGTAAATGTGTCAATCAAGACAGGTTGAACTAATATTCTTCCTGGAATCAAAGCCGATTCGAGCATGGACTCCTTCAACGACCATGTGTCAGAGGTTGATATCACGCAGCCTTCGATGAGTTTCGACCGCACCTATTTGACCACGCCAGAGACGTCATTCTCAAGCGAAGTCAAGGAAAAGTCTACACCGGAATGGAGAATCAAAAGGCCTGTCTCAGTCGAGCCTTTTGAGGCCGAAATGCCGAGCGGCTCACCCTCTTCTCGGAAAGACAGTCTGGGTCAGAACAGGATCAACGGCCTTAACAGAAACATGCCATCGCCTTTTAGGGTCTTGAATTCGCCGATTCCAACCTTTCGACGTCCCAAGTCGAACACCATCGTTGGGATGCCCTCATACTCGACTTCCTTTCTGACAACTTCGAGGCAGAGTCAAAGCTTTGATCATAGGTCGACATCCGCCGATTTGCTCGAAACGGAAGATCGCCCGAGATTGTTTCTTTCCTTACAGACGGACAAAGAGGATGAAGAAGGCCTTGTTTTTGACAGGCGTACTCTCTCTCGCAGAAAAACGATCAGTGATGGGAGCCCTGATAGTCTTCGGGCTCAGACCCCGGTCAATCCGGGACAAGCCACACCGGAGAGCCATGAGTTTCAGTCTCTTACCGAGGAGTATAGTCAGGTCGCTGAGAGTGACTTTGACTCAGGTTATCAAAGCTCGCTTCTCAAAGGGCTTCCAAATGGTTTCGAAGAGCTCATGGAAGATTTCAAGCCACTTTCTCCGCGTAAACGTTCGCGCCAACAGTCCGCAGGACAGCTCTGTCAGCTTTGTGGATCGTTCGCAGCGCGACTGACAGTCCTGCATCCTTGTGAGCATCTGGCCTGCGCCATGTGCTGCTCATCTGGCATCAATCAGGTTTCAACGTCCCCTCCGCGGCGGCACGTATGTGGTAATTGCCAGACTCCCGTTGAGAGTATCAGTCTCCAGGCTGCCACTCCGTCCAATCCCTCACGGGTGGATGCAAGCAAAACTTTGGAGGAGCCTAGGCTCCTATTCACTCGCGAGGTCGGCCCAACGGCGATCAAGCAAAATGGAATCAGGTGCGTGGGTTTTCAAAATCAAAATCGATACAGCGCAGTTCGGTGGGTCTGCCCGATTTCGGTGCTTTGGGACACAGCTCTTACACACGCTTCCCGTCATGACGGTAGCCCGATGATGTCGCCTGGGGACGTTGTGACATCTGTGGTTAGGATCGACAACGTGAGTCTTTCGAGTGATTTGGAACACACTTGTAGGGTTTTTTGCTGACATTTACGTTTTCAAAAGATTCCATGGTCTGCAGGTTATGAGGAGATTCGAGCATGGATACCGGACGCGGACGAGTTGCTCCCTCCTAAAAGCGAAAGGTCACAGCCGATTCACATTCCCATTGAGTGAGCTGCACGATTCAGGAGTTCATCTTTTCCAGTGTCTCGAGCTACATCCTGACCTTTGAGCTTTTTGAGCGCTTAGATTTAAGACAGGAAAGACAGCAAATGCTTGCTTTATTGAATGCAGAAGCAAAGAGGCGGCGAGGAAACTGATCCGCCAACGCCAGGTGAGTTGGATCCACCGTATCCTTTGCGAATGGGGGCTCAGCCCAAACGTCGATCACGGAGCTGACCTCAAATTCTGAGCAGAATCATCGCCTTTGTGGAAGGCCTGTCAGTCTTGTTATGTCGAGCCAGGATGAGCTGCTCAATGATGTGAGTTTCGCATCTGTTCGAGTGATCTTCGCCTGAACGGATCTGACGAGGCTTTTGCTTTGCGCGAAAGGTTTTCCCCATGAGAAAGATGACCCGCGACAGCAGATATCCCGACTCGGGAGAGACTGTCTTCTTCACTGGCCGACAGCTTCAAAGCCTTAGCACGCTGTTGAGGGACGGTGCCGTTCAGCTGAAAGGATACGTCAAGCCGATCGAGTATATGACGAGCTTGATCCAATGCTCGCCGAGCTTCCTATCCTCGGATCAGCGCGACATTCTCTTTGACCGTGTCATAGGTGAGCGTGCTCCAGGTCACGGTTCTGAGTTCAGCTGGCGTCGCTGACAATGACACCGTCCAGAAATGATCTCGCTTTGCATTCCCGTCCGAACCGAGTTCAAGAACTTGTCGCCGGCCATCGACCGTCTCATCGGTGCTGTGATTGGCTGTGGTGGTGAGTCGAAGTTTCTCGGTGACACGATCACGGTTCCATTCCGTCTGAACGGTAGAGCTGACCTCTCGATCTGTCACATATGTCCCCACAAAACTGATGCCACACCTGCCAATAGCACTTACCGTAGCTCAGAGACTACGAGTGGTACAAAGGGCTCGAGAGCTGCTTGAGTCACAACACGTTGAGGACTTGTCGACGGACCAGGACGTGGTTCTCGCCTCGGACATGCTGAGCAAGTTTTGGGGAGGACTTACAGGAACCGAGGACCACATGCCCGAATCTGTGGATGTCTCTCCTGGAGAATACGATCTGCCCACCGGGAGTGTATCGGATGTTCGTCGATTCCCCACGCCGGAAACGCCAGTCGATCAGGGTCGAGTATCAGGTCTTGCAGCAAGATCCACCATTGCATGGGAAAGATTCTCAGAGAAGCATCGGCAAGGGTCGCATCTGGCGAGGTCCCTGGACCAGGATGGATTTGGCATGGCCGTCTTGGATCGCCTAGCAACTTTTCAGAACGAAGGTCAGTGGTGATCACTGGAATGCAGGAAGACAAGCTATTATTCAGATGCTGACCACCTTCGGCACTGCCCTGCAGATCAAAGATCGCAATCATCCTTCTTATCAAGGCAATCCGCTCAAGACGATGAAGGCGATGTAATCAGCCTGCTGTGCTGTATCCAGGAAGCTGCCAAGAGCGAGCGGGCTCACGTTTCTGTCGCAGCGAGGGCAGGAAATGAAGAGAGAAGGCAGAACACCGCCCACGTTGGAGATCAACACGTCGCCGGTACTGTGATCGAGTCTGGCGAAGACTTTGACCGCCTTGTGAGAGCTGTGGCTGCCGCATTGCGCCAAATGGACCGACAGAGGGGATAAGATCCATGGCTTGCGACCTGCGACCTGCCTGACAGCGTCTGGACAGCTACTCTGCCAATGTATTGCTGAGGAGTTAGTTTCGAGTATCCCAAGCTCCTATCATCGGGCCGGGGAGGAGTCAGTATTCAATGCAAAAGCCATTCGCAGATAAACAGGTCTTTCTGACACCTAGGAATCTCTGGGTGACAAGCAATCCATGTCTCGTCCGTTCAGATGAGCTCTCGGGGCAATCCAGCCTCAAGGGTCGCGCATGGCCGCGAATGATTAGATGAAAACGACAGTCATTTGCTGTTGGTAAGGTAACAAGCCGAGATTGATTGCAAAGAGACAGGAATGACGGTTGTGCTGGAGCATGATTTAGTTGTCCTTGGCGGCGTACTTCTCCTCCTTGGCAGCCTTGGCACTGTTGGCGGGTAAAGGCAAGATGGAGAAACTTGTCAGGATTGTCTGCGATTCCGGCAAGGAGCAGGGCCGATAGAGCGAAACCCGAAGACTTACCTTTCCACCACCTTCTTAGGGTCCGAGATGTGGTTACCGTCCTTGGCGGCAGCAACGCCGTGCTTGAAGGTGGTGTCATCCACAGGAAGACTTCGCTCCTTCTTGGACTGAGACTGCTTCTCAACAGCGTGCTCATCAGGAATCTTCCTCTCGTGCAGGAACTGTTGAATCGAGGAGGAGAAAGATGGTCAGATTTTCTCTTTGACGAGGTAAGAAGGAAGTTGAACTCACCTTGTCACCTTCCGGGGCATCGTCCCTGATCTCGGGTCGCTTTACCTCGATGAATCCCTCGGGGTGCTCGATGCTACCGTCTGGGAGCTCCTTGGGCTCCTTGGGAGGCTCAGGGGCCTCCTCAGGCTCGTCGTGAGACTCTTCCTTCTCGCTGGCGTGACCATCGTCGTGGCCATGACCATGGCCATGACCACCTTTCTTGCTACCAGGCGAAGTGACGTAGAAGAAGAGGCCACCAAATCCGAGGACGGAGGCGACGATCCATGGAGTGTCACTGCCGGGCTTGAATCCCTCAGTAGGTCCGCTGGCATAAGTTCGGCGAGCGGCGACGCTTCGTGGCACGCTGCCAGCGACGGTCGCCGATCGAAGGGCGGGGCGAGCAGAACGAAGGATACGTTGGGCAATCATTTCGAATACTCCTGGATGGTGATGTTGACGAAGAATGGAAAGGCTGATTGGCAATGACCAAGTGTAAGAAGACTCTGCGCAGCACGATTGTCAGTCTCCGCCATAATCCGATCACGTCTTGCGGGGGTTCGCGGACATGCCGGATGCACACTTGGAGAATCGATCTCGATCGACTCAACAACTCGCACCGAGTCGTAGGCGGAAAAGCCGCACCGACAGCCAGAAACATCACCAGCCTGCCTGGCTTGCTCCACCCAGTACACTTACGAAGACGGATTCGGAAGTCGGGCTGGGCGACGCCTTTTTTCTCACTTGAGAATCAGACCGCAAGGATAGGGAGATCTGTGCCAGTTTTACACGACCAACTACGTCATATTCTTCCATTATCCTCACCCATGCATGGGCGGTGGCTCAGGCTTGACCGAACCGAGACGCGGTTTGCAATCACCTCGCTCAGGGACTATCATCTGTCAATCATATGCCCCCGTGACGGTGCTCTCGTCGCAGATGTGGACAAAGATCTTCCTTACACTCTCTCGGTTCCGTTCCTCTCGCCTTTGGTCTCACTCCGTCTGTACCGTAGCTTGTTCTGGCTTCTCATTTCGACACGGGCTCGCTTTGTAGAAGGCGGAGCCGACGCTCAGCATCAGCACGAATCATAGTCCCAATGAAAACCCCAACGACAGCCAGCCCGACAACTAAGATCAAGGCGGGGATCCGTATAGCCCAGGCACGATCGGGAAAGCGCTCCTGCACTTGTGAATCTGCCGGAAGAAATGGCTGTCGACAGATTAGATTAGACTATTGGCCATGGTCAAAACGCCTGGAACTCGTCGCCGTAGTCATAGGCTTACTCACTAGTACGACAGCCCAGATGGTATAGTAAGAGAACAAGACACCAGTCACTAGAAGTAGCACGCCGCCAGTAGTTCGATTCGAAACGCTCTGGAGGATGAGTGAACGTGGATCTGCAGGTAAGCGGTTGTAGGCCCATTTTGCCCGGTGGGGTCGCAACCGACCTCGCTAACTCACAGTATGGGTATCACTTGATCTGTCCTTCATCCCGTCCAACGCTGATCAAACTAGTTTCTCAAGTATTGGGCATAAGTATCGGATTGGCCTCCGCCAGACAGCTAGCCGTATGCCTAGCAGAGCGTTGGTTGACGATATCCACAGCGCGAGCGAACTGACGTTTCAAATCTTGGAATGGAGTCAACCCTCCACCAAGTACGCTACTGTTGTACCTTGGAAGCTCGTTGGAGGTGAGACATTCTTTATCCGGCCGAAAATATGCACTGGTCGCACCCTTATGGGTGAGTTGATCGTTCCGTCATGTTCAACTACACCGTCACCTGCATGAGGGGCGAAAGGGAGGGCAGATCACCCATTTGGCTTGCACTACTCAGCCTTACTATTCACAAATGGGATTACTATGGTGGCAGCACGACTGAGAGGATGGGAGAAGAGAAACGTTTGAACACTGTCGCTCGGGACCGAGTGGAATTGGTACATGGACAGGTCCAGCACTCAAGTGATCGGGCATGGACTGTGCGCACAATAAGTAGGGGTGAACCAACGAGTAGAAGAAAAAGCCAGGCTGGCGCAAATTGGCAAGACGAGGCTCGGGATGATCGGTGAGGTTTCTGCCGCAACTGATCGCATCTGAAGTGTGTGCGCTTCGCCCTCCCCTTTTTTCTTCTCTTCTTCTTGGACGGTCGTCTACTTTGAATTGAAATCTGGGGGCTTTCTTGGGGTCGCGCACCAAAATGTATTCGCGCTGGCCGCCTTAAAGTTGAATTTTTGTATTTGGATCAGTGTGTCCGTTTGCCCCCGTAGATTTTCGGAACGAGCCACAGGTCGGTTTGGTTGGTCGACACTGCAGCCAGACAGCCTGCCCGCCTGCCTTCGTCGATTCTTCCTTCGCGCGGCGACGAGACAGGCAGGCCAACTCCTCTCGAAATTCGCCCGTCTGGCTGCAGCCAAGCGCCAGAGCACTCTTTCCACGCTTGCCTGTGACTGGCCAACCGGCCTTCGCCTTTGCCTCTCCCTTGGGCTTTGGGTGCTCTGCCCGGCCCGCCCGACTTTCGTCTCAAGGCCAAAGCAGAGCAAAGCAGCGCGGCCCAGCCCAGCCCAGCCCAGCCCAGCCCAAGCCCGCCTTGGCTCTCCCACCCAGTCTGCCGCCCGCGCGCGCACCTCCCGTCGCCCTGCCCTCTCTTCTTCTCTCCCTCCGATCGCTATTTTCTTCTTCCACCCCTTCACCTCATCCTCCCTTCCTCCATCCTCCCTCGCACACCTATTCCCCACAACATGCCTATCATTCAGCGTTCCGCTGTGAGGGCCGCCACCCGCAGCGCCTCTCGTGCTGCCCGCCAGAATGCCGCCGCGTTCTCCACCGCCGCCCGCGTGTCGGCTGTGAACGCCGCCGCCGTCCGCCCGGCCATGCCCAAGATCGCCCAGGCTCTCAAGCCCGCCGTTGAGGGTGAGTATCTTTTGGCCGTGACCACCCCAGCTTCCCTTTCCATGAACAAGAGCAACTCGAGACTCCTGCCCGCCTAGCTCAACGCTTCTACGTCGTTGAGCTGTGAGGACATCATTACCCTCGGGGAGGATTTCAACCTGTGGTCAACCAGCACGTTTTTTTTTTTTGCTGGATAGCATATCATGTGTTGATATATCTCAGTCTACAAGGCTCTTTTTGCTACCTGGATGCAACAATGATGTTTGAATATGAACGGTGGTCATCAGGCGGGAATCTGGTGTCCATGCCCATCGTCGACAATCCCCTCTTCACTTCCTTCCTTGCTAACCTGAAACCCGCCCACGTTGCCTTTGAAATCTCCAACAGCCCGTGGCCTTGCTACCGAGGCTGCCTCCAAGGGTCAGACCGGTGCCGTCAAGACCGTCATCGGTCCCGTCGTCGACGTCCAGTTCGACAGCGAGCAGCTCCCCCCCATTCTCAACGCTCTTGAGGTCCAGGACGTTCAGGGCGGCGGTCGTCTCGTTCTCGAGGTCGCCCAGCACCTCGGTGAGGTGAGTAAATTTTTGCAGAGCTTCAGGGGCGATCTTTCAAGATAATGTATTGACCTTGTCATTTTTCACTCAACTTTAGAACACCGTCCGTGCTATTGCCATGGAGGGTACCGAGGGTCTCGTTCGTGGCCAGAAGGTCGTCGACACTGGTCTCCCTATCCAGATCCCCGTCGGCCCTGGCTGCCTTGGCCGTATCATGAACGTCATCGGCGAGCCCATGGACGAGCGTGGACCCATCAAGGGCACCAAGCTTGCCCCTATCCACGTCGAGCCCCCGGCCTTCGTCGACCAGTCCACCACTGCCGAGATTCTCGAGACCGGTATCAAGGTCGTCGACCTTCTTGCACCCTACGCCCGTGGTGGTAAGATTGGTCTTTTCGGTGGTGCCGGTGTCGGCAAGACCGTACTCATTCAGGAGCTCATCAACAACGTCGCCAAGGCTCACGGTGGTTACTCCGTCTTCACTGGTGTCGGTGAGCGTACCCGTGAGGGTAACGACCTGTACCACGAGATGATCGAGACCGGTGTCATCAACCTCGAGGGCGAGTCCAAGGTCGCTCTCGTCTTCGGTCAGATGAACGAGCCCCCGGGTGCCCGTGCCCGTGTCGCTCTTACTGGTCTCGCCATCGCCGAGTACTTCCGTGACGAGGAGGGCCAGGACGTGCTTCTCTTCATCGACAACATTTTCCGTTTCACCCAGGCCGGTTCCGAGACCTCGGCTCTTCTCGGTCGTATCCCCTCCGCCGTCGGTTACCAGCCCACCCTGGCCACTGACATGGGTGTCATGCAGGAGCGAATTACCACCACCAAGAAGGGTTCCATTACCTCGGTCCAGGCTGTCTACGTCCCTGCCGATGACTTGACTGACCCTGCCCCCGCCACCACCTTCGCCCACTTGGACGCCACCACCGTACTTTCCCGTGGTATCGCCGAGCTGGGTATCTACCCCGCTGTCGACCCTCTCGACTCCAAGTCGCGTATGCTTGACCCCGCTGTCGTCGGAAGGGAGCAC
This sequence comes from Fereydounia khargensis, assembly GCA_026413255.1. Classification (NCBI taxonomy): domain Eukaryota; kingdom Fungi; phylum Basidiomycota; class Ustilaginomycetes; order Urocystidales; family Fereydouniaceae; genus Fereydounia; species Fereydounia khargensis. The sequence continues at coordinate 356,308 of JAOCZO010000004.1, read as the reverse complement.
TACGACATCGCCACCGGTGTCCAGAAGCTCCTCCAGGACTACAAGTCGCTCCAGGATATCATTGCCATTCTTGGTATGGACGAGCTGTCTGAGGAGGACAAGCTCACCGTCGAGCGTGCCCGTAAGGTGCAGAGGTTCATGAGCCAGCCCTTCGCTGTCGCTCAGGTCTTCACTGGTTTCGAGGGCAAGCTTGTTCCCCTCAAGGACACCATTGCGGCCTGCAAGGAGATCCTCCGAGGTGACCACGACGCCCTCCCCGAGAGCGCTTTCTACATGTGCGGTGGTATCGACGATGTCAAGAAGAAGGCTGAGGAGATCATCCGAAACTCGTCGTAAACTGCCCTTTTATCATGGCCATGAGCCGGTAAGGATCAGTAACCACGGGAACCCTAGATGCGTCTGCAGTATTGAGAGGCCTGTCCGAGGGCCTCGCAGCCTCTTCTCTTGTTCTTAACCCCCATCTCTCGCATAAAGAAATCAATCCGAATTTCCGTCTACACTGCTAGCACTGAGTTCCCTGAAACGCCCAGACTGTCGATTGAATCGTTGCGTAGCCGTGCTTGCACCATGAGGCCGATTGGGACATGTGCACACGATGAAATCATGTTTGTGCATGAGGAAGCATCAGAATTATGAGCAAAACATGTGTGTTTTATGGGTGTGAATGTGAATGACAAGGCATGCGACCAAGTGAGCGTCGGATTCGTTATCGTTAACGGATCGACTTGACATCTCTTTTAATGAATTGGCAGAGTTGACGACCAGGCTCAACTCCTATCAGATCGTGGACCTCGTCGGAGGAGAGATTGCAAAGATCGCTGATGTCTCTTACTTGGTTCATCACATAGCGGAAATTCTTGGTGTTGACACCCGGAAGCGAGCGAAGCATGTCCTGAGGGGCAAGGTTGAATGACTGCTCGGTCACTGTGGCCGCTGCGCTTTGGTTTGCGTCTGAAGCATCAGCGATCTCGTCAAGTCCCACCAGAGCAACTCGAGCGGCATCTGGCTCCTCGAAGTTCATCTTCAAGTCCGCAAAGATATCGGCTGTGGCGTACGGCGAACTTGACCAAATAATGCGAAGGCGGGGGAATGCTGACGTCAGAAGGACCAGCTTGGCCTGAATGTCGAGTTCGTTGGGCGAGTTCCGCAAAGTGACACCTTTGCTGTCATTTAGGGCCTGTTGAGCGCGAGTTAGAACTGCCTTCCCCTTCCTTCCCTTTCCTCCAAGAGAAGCTTGGGAGCTTGAACTCACCTGCAAAGAGAATGACTTGTCTTGGTCAAACTCGATCAACAATATTGGATGTTGATAGTGCACGCTCATCAGTTCGCACTGGGTGTATCTGTCGTCAAGGCTGTTGGTTAGAAATCTCCTCCTCTCTCAACGGTGGCATCAAGAAACCCATCTACTCACAAACGACCAGAATTGAAACTCTGGATCAGATCCGCCAAACTCTTCCTCTCGACGCACATGGTCGGAGTGAGAATGTAATCGCCTACTTGCAGCGTACAAGGAACGACCTGGATATTGGCCGCATGCAGCATTGATGGGAGACTCGACCGGAATTCACGCATATCAACGATGATACGGGCAGGTTCCGTAGTGGCCGACCTTTGTCCTCCAGCGATCCGACTGCTGATGGTTCGCAACAGACGTTGGTCTGGATCATCTGCAGCTGGGCGCCCATCGGCTGTCAAAGGCAGCGCCATAGTGGACTTTTCTCTGATCAGCCTCTCGAAAGCCTCCTTCTCCCTTCGAAGGGCACTGAGATATCTTTGTTCTTCGACTGAGTCGGCGTAGATCAAGAAGTAGACGCGGGCTCCGATTCCGGGGTTTGCGCTCCTATACACTTCGATCCGTCGCACGAAAGCTGGGTCGGGGTCGTACATAATGAAGAACCTGGGCCGAAGTTCTTGCAAGACAGTGTCATCTTGATCGCCTTTGTATGAGCGTACGACAACAAGATTTTCCATGCTGAGCATTCCAAAATATGCATCGAACTCGACTTCATTGATATTCTCTGGAGCGTGAGAGTTGAGCGTTCCTCTCGCACCTTCTTGACCCAGATCAACGTCAGCTCGGTTCAAAGCACTATCAATACTGCGGGAATTCAATTAGCGAGTGAGGACTACGCTCGGTGGGAGGGTTCAGCTTACAATCTATTGATACTAGATGCTTCTTCCACCGGGGCTCCGTCCTGAACAGTTGACGCATTATTGTGAAGGTGAACGCCAGCGTTCCCGGACGCTCCGCCACGCTGACGCCTTCGCTTGTTCAGGGGTTGCTGCCCTCGCTGATAAGCACCTTTCCTTTTGAGTGCATCGCTGATTATGCCGTCTCCTTGCTCTGCTGCTCCTGTGGGCTTCTTCTTCATTGTGCCTGAATCTGTCTGGCTTCCGTCTTTAGAGAGATTGGATTGTATCTTGCCCAGGCCTCCCTTCCAGAAAAAGTAATTTCGAAGGAGTTTTTGCATCAACTTCTTCCCTGGTTGTTCGTTAGGGCAGCGATCCATCGTAGAGAGGATCTCTCTGATTTGTGAACACGTCCTTTCAGATCCTGTCATAATCAGGATTGTGTTGTTGGTGGAGCCAGCTGTGAAGAGACAGCAGAAGTCTCAGCTCGAGCCAAGTCCGAAACGAGCTGGGAGGGGTGGGCATGATGCGCACTTACTCAGATCAGTGTTGTTGAAGTGGATTTCCTGCTCGATCTCCTCTAAGACTTCCTTCAGGAGAGCCCACTTTGGAAGCTCCTCCAACACAGGGCTCACTTCAGCTGGCAAGTCTGGCGCCTCGCCAGCGCTGGATCTCTCAGCGGCCTCAGCCTGTCGAAGGGCATCCTCACCATCCTCGTCCCCGTCAACGTCTGAAGGCTGTGCTGCATGATTGCGATTTCGGCTTTCCCACACGAATGCACGACGCTTGGCCTGATTGAAGATTGTGTTGGCCGCGTCCATGTACAGCCACGGGGATTGGGCCTGCCGAATGGTACCTGCGACAGTGGAAGTATTCGACGCAAGTATGCTTTCTAGAAATGAGTGGAACGTGACCGAGTCGTAGGTGAGGAGGTAGCTGATTTTGATATTGTCATCGAGACAGCCAAAGTCAGTATAAAGCAATCATCGCGGAAATGATGCGTTTCCCTGTGCGATACTTACTTCAGAAGGCTTCTGAGTGTTGCGAGGTCTCCTACGAGTTGTTTCGTCTTGCCACTGACCCGATGCCAGACGGGATCAAGTTGTCTTCGCACCATGACGTCGAAGGCCCTGAATATCGCATTCTCGACGGAGAATTCGTCCGTTTCCACCTGATTCATCAAGGCTCAGCCATCATTTGGAATGTCTGCTGCGATTGCTGTCAATATTACTCACATTGGCGTTGCAACGTTTCAGTTCGGATAAGGTAGCGTCCAGACATTCGACAACAGCTGTCTGTATGTCTCTCATCGATCGATTCAGAGGTTGGTGCAGCTCAATCACATCAGCTTTTCGTTGGCCTAAGTCTTTGGTAATCTGCGCATGAAATCTTTTCAAAGAGTGCCACGGGTCAGCGCGGACTTTGGCAAAGAGGGGCTCTCAATCTGACTCACCGTGGCCAGAGCTCAACCTTTCGTAGCCGGAGCTGGCTCATGACCGTTTGAAGCGGACTCAGCCCCATGCTGAAGTGCTCGGGATCATCTGAGAAGGCCTTGACAAAACCATCCTGTTCGCGAGACGTGAGTGTTAGGAGTCAGAATGCGGACCCGTCGGGGCTGCATACAATCAAGATGGGTGTTGCTTACCTTGTTTTCTTGCCTAAATATTCGCAGAATGAATGCTTCAACAGATGTCGGCGTGACCCTATTGTCCGAGTGGTTACGTCAGCGTGCCAGCGCAAGGAACTCGAAACGGGACTGTGATATATCAGGAATAGGTGTATCTCACCTCTCTGCATGCAAGACTATCAGTCCAGTAATGAGTGGCGTTGCAATCCGCTTGCTGAGCATATCGACCACGAGAATCCTCGAAGTTACGCTCATGATACCACCCGATAGGTACATCTCTTGTCTGGAGCGCATGTCATAAGTGTGAGCATTTATCCCCTTTACCTTTTCGACCCGGTATTGGATCTGATGGACGCAGAAGCTTGCGCTAATGTGCGATGGAGTCAGCAAGGCTCACCTCTGCTTGGCTGGCATTTCATGATGGATTGTCCGTAGGCCAGGCCTGCGTACCCCGAGAGTGGTGAGCTCTTCGCCGATCCCTGTTTCCTCCTCTTGCGTGGCATTGACGAGGATGACGAGATTTTTCGGGCCATCGTAGACCTTCAGAATCGTACTGATGGTTCTCCGGAGTCCAAGACCTCGTGCGAGTATGACAAGCGCATCTCCTTCATCAGGTGAGTCTTGAGGTCCTGGGACCAGAGAGTCGATGATGCTGCGGTGGAAAGGTAACAGCGAAGCCCGGGAGATCAGGGACTCGTTGAGCTCCATGAGCAGCGTCAAGGGATTGACCGGTTCAAGATGCTTGCGCTTAGATGGTACAGTGAAATACAGAGCCAAGGACGTTTTCGGTGGTCTATGGTAGGGCAGCGTTGACGGGCTGGATGGTCGATCAAAGCAAGGCTGAGTCGGTGTTGGTTTGGCTCCCCAAGTGGAGGAGGTTGTCGAACTGATTGTGATTAGCCGACACCCGAGCTGAAGTTGGTCGCGTCGCGGACAGGGAAAGGGTGCTGACGCTGCTGCTCCGACTGCTCTGGCTGTGAACATCAGGTCAGAGGCCGCGAAAGACCTGCTATCATGCTTCAGCACCGTGCCGTGGTCTTGCCAATCTGCTAATCAACATTGCCACACATTGCTTCCCACTTTGACTCACTCATGACCTCTGGCATCTTCCAAAACCCGGACTACTGGGTTGTTGATGAACAGTTTGCAAAGCCGGAAGCTATCCTGTACCAACGTACACTGCCCAGATCAAGCATTCTACTACAATGTCTCACTAACCCTCGCCTTGACTTGCAAAGAGGGGCAATTTCCAGCAGGCGCAGCTATGCTCTAGCGCTGGTGGTGAGAGCAATGACAAATGGCTCTTTCTGCACCCCGTCCTTAATGAAAAGCCACAAATTTCCAGCATACTCAATTTGATCTAAAAAGTCAACCAAAGCAGAATTCCAATGGGTGCAGAGGGGATTTTGGAGGTTTATCATAAGTTGCTTCTGGTCAATTTGAGTTGAGAGAATTTAGCACCAACTGCCATTATTTCTAACTGAAACACAATCCGCAGATGTGCGAAGCAATCATGCATTGCAACTACGTAATTGTTGGAGCACGGCTCTTGTAGGGAGGCACAATTCAGTCAAGTCAGAGATGACTGCTCATAATCTGTTTCAACTCATATTTTTTTGAAAGCTTGCACAGGCTGTCAAGCAGCTTGTCCGAGGGTTGACAATTTATTTTTGAGTGTCTTGAAAAGATGGCGTAATCAAGTTGCGAACTTTTGGAAAGAAAAAACACACAAGCTGAGATTTTGCAAGATTACATGTTATTATCTTTCGTAGTGCGCATCAGGTCAAAGTGTTTCTTTCTGCTGCTTGAGGGTTGTTCTTGACACCGATGACAGCACTATGTTGCTGGCAGCTGATCAGTGCAAATTACCAGCTGATTGGCGAGGCTTTAAGCCCCATTGGATTTTGATGGAAATAGGGCTTCATCATATTTTATTTTTATTAAAATTTTCCATCTTCGACACAGACATCACATAAACCTTAGCAGAATTTCTGACAGAAAAATTGCGAGCTTAAACACAGCCAGTTGAAGCCCACCAGAAAGCAAGCTCCCTTCATGTCGAAAATATTACATGAAATTGACAGGAAATGAAAAGAAAGCAATGCATTTGTCGTTATGCTGACTGTTCCTCAGTGATTAGCTCTACGTGTGGTGAGATTAACTCTAGACCAGGCTCAGTTTGACCAAAACTGGATTCTTCCTCAAGAACACACGCATACAGAGAGGCCTTTCTATTTTCACATCTGTTGACAGGACTCTTATGCTCTTTCTAAACTGATTCAGTGCACTTTCCCTTTTTGCTGTCAGTGTTGGAGCGTAAATGATGAATTGCAGCTTGTGAGTTCTTCCTGGCTGGCGGGATGATGGATGGTTGCCAGACATCCCCTTCTCAGCGAGGCACGCGCGAGACGCCCGAGTCCCGAGAAACCTTGGGGGGGGGGGGGAGGGGGAGGGGTTGTAGACCACGCGACGCGTCAAGGGGTTCGGTTGCTAAAGTACCCTCATCCGTTCCTCACTCTCCACCATCATTCTTCCGCACACTCCGCTTCGCACCCTCGTTGCACTTCCCTTTTCAGAATGAGCGGAGTAGCTCAAACCTGCTCTACACGAGCTCCTATCCGACTGACCTTGATTGCTGCGACTACCATGGCTAACGGGCTCGGTGTCTCTGGCACCCTTCCCTGGCGGCTGAAGGGCGAGATGGGTTACTTCCGCTCCGCAACAACTAATGTCGCCCCAAACGATGACAAGGAGTACAAGAAGAACGCGGTTATTATGGGGCGTAAGACATGGGAAAGCATTCCGCCCAAATTCCGTCCACTGAAGGACCGGGTCAACATAGTCATCAGCCGTGCTGGCGATGAGGCAGCGCTTGGAATGTAAGTACGATCATTCTCCTGTCGCTTCTCCCTCCCCTTTAGCTAAAGTGAAAGCATTCACTCCTCGCATTGCCCTTGAAATGTCATTCAGTCGAGCAGAGGAAGGATCCTGGCTGTTTCGTAGTCTGGACGAGGCGGTCGCTTTCCTAAACCCTGGGGACGCCACGGGACAGAAGCTTGCTCTGTCTCGCGCTTTCGTCATTGGCGGTGCACAACTCTACTCGGAATGCATGGCTCGCTCTCGCACCGGGGACCTACCGTACGCCGTTGTGGATCGCCTGTTGATAACGCGCATTCTGGCACCCGACTTTCCAGAGTGCGATGCCTTCTTCCCGGAGTACCGGGATGCGCAGCAAATGGACGAAGAGGCCAAGTTAAGCATCCAATTGCAGGGAGAAAAAGAGGATCGTCCGGCTCTTCCCACGCCGGTAGAACGTAGAGCGTGGCTCAAGTCCAGCTCGAAGGAGTTACAAGACTATTTGGGCTTCGACCAAAGCTCGGGAGCTCCAATGCAGAACTTGGACGACATAGTCACAGAGCAAGGGACATCATATCAATTCCAAATGTGGACGAAGCAATCTTGATATTCGATCCAATAAGCTTTCTACATGAGCTAAACGAGCGTGTGGAGTGGAAATGTTCATCAAAAACCATGGATGTACGAGGGCTCTTCTGCTGCCAAAGAATGACAAGGGATCGAACGCATTTACTGGGCGGGCTTCCTGGAGATGAACAGCTGTTCGGAGAAGAGTGAACGGAAAACAAAGTCAGTCTTATGATAACGGGACCAACGGTCAATCGTTGGCATGTACTCACCATCATCGGGGTCTGCCGCACGATCCAGACATTGAAGAAAGTGGACGTCGATTGACGTGGTCAGTTTTCTTGGATCGAGAGGTAGACAAGATGAACCTTTTCCCAGCACTTACGAAGAGCTTGGACTGACCACCAGCCACGAGAGCCTCGGAGGCGGTAATGAGCGACTCTCCAACGTCGTACGTTCCCTTAGGAACGAGGCCAAATCGCTCGAGAACCCTGACAGAGTTCTGGGTAGTGAACTTGCCGAGCTTGGTCATGCTGCAAAGTTGTGTGACAGTGTCAGGAGAGTGTTCAAGCAGAGCACGACATGGTTTATGCAAGCGAGTATATCAACTTACCGAATGACAGTGAAGACGTCCCATAGCGACTGGCACTTTCGGATGTCACCCTCGAGAGGGTAGTACCAGGGGATCCTGTCGCCACGGTCGGCAAGATCCTCCTCCTCCTCGATCTCAAAGCCGACAGTCTTGAGGGCGTTTCGGGCGGCAGCGATCGACCTCATCTCGGGGATACCATCGCCGACCTCGATACCGTGGGCGATGCGCTTGTGCTCGGGGTTCGATGCGTCCCAGGCGTCAGTCATGCACCACTCGTAGACTCCGAACTGGAGGGGCAAAGGATGGCTCAGTCAGACAAAGCGCACCAGACGTGAGATGCAGCAGTTTGACTCTGTTGCTCGAGGAATAGATACTCACGATTCCTCCAGGCTTGAGGACCTTCTTGATCTGGCCGTAAATACCCTCCCAGTTGGGAGCGTGGCAGGTGGCCTCGATAGCGTAGACAGCATCGAAAGAGTTCTCGCCAAACTGCTCATCAAGCTTCATGAAATCGCCCTTGACGACTGGAGGATCATCATGAAAGTAAGGTCAGCGGGCTTGAACACCGGGGGGGGGGGGGGATGAACAGTAGCACTCACACTCGATCTGGCTCTCGAGTCCGGCCTTGGCGGTATACTTGCGGGCACGCTCAATCTGGTACTGGTTGTTGTTGAGACCAACGATGTTGACGTCAGCGAAACGGGCGATCTCACGAGCGGGGCCGCCGACACCGCAGCCAACGTCGAGAACCCTCATCTTGGGCTTGAGCTGCATTCGGTGAGCGAGGTAGTGCTCATGACGGGCAATGGCCTGGTAGAAGGGCTCGCCAGGGTAGTAACGGGCAAAGTGGAAGTTCTGGCCCCAACCGTACTCGTACAGGTCAGTGGCTCCGTCGTAGTAGCCTTAATAGAGTACGAAAGAGATGGAGGAAGATGTCAGCGAAAGGTCAAGAAGAAGAGTGACGTCGGAAGCGATATTTGCACGTACCGTTCACGACACTGGTGTACTCGTTGAGGCGGTTAGCCATGTCGGTGGCAGAGTCATCCTTCGAGTCCTTCTGCCAGAACTTGGTGTAGTTGGCGATGCCGTCATTGTTTCGAACGTTGGTAGCCGAAGGAGCCATTCTGTACGTAGTTGGGCGTGTCAGCTCGAATGGACTGATGAAGTGGTGGTAGGCCCGAGCAGGTCGACTCACTTTGATGATGATGCAAGACTTTGCGATGGAAAGGGGAAGAGTATTGATGAGAGGTGTTGGTAGGGGGGATGAAGACCGGGCTGGCGGAAGATTGAGAGGAGCGAATGACCACGAGGAGCGAGGGAAGAGACCACAGACAAGGGCTCGGGTACGAGCTGCGCGCGGCTCAAGGGCGCAGAATCATTCTATTCTCAACCAAGACCAACTATCAGGTGCAAAGCAGCAAAGCAACAGCCAACCAGCCAACCAGGCAGGCACGTCGGCAGGCAGCGGACAAGGCTGCCGGCGTGGCGCGTTCTGAGGAAGAACTCGAAAACCTCACCCCGACCTGCCGCGCCTGAGACGTGGCGCGCCTTCGCCCTCGCCAAGGGAAATAGGGCTTGTCGATCCATGGACCCATGAACCCCTCACGACCACAAGCAAAGCGGGGATCATTCAGCGGGTGAGGTATGCCTTCCCCACCGACAGCCCGAAGTCATGCCCACGAGCGAAAGGTGATCCAGCTGAGAAATGGCATGGCATGGGCGAGTGCTGATTGCCACGGACGCTTGCCACCCAGCGTGGATTGAACTGCACTGCCTTGTCTCGTGCGTGCGTGCGGGGTGTAGGGAACGTTCGTTTCAAGCGACAAGCGACCCCAACACACAGCCAAAAAATTCCAAACGGGCTAAACGCCTGATTTTCGGATCTTTCTGTTCTGGCTGGTTGGCCGCTCTGCCGTACGGTACAGTGCTATGCAGTTCAGTGTGGCACGGAAAGATAGGCAGGCCATCGCGACTTTTGGACCCTGGGTGCTGTTCAATGTGGAGCAGCGGCAGCAGATTGACAGAATGGACGCTTACTCACTAACTTAGATTGCACTTTTTTTCTTCACTTCTTTCGACCCTTTGCCACACCACCTGCCCACCAGACAGCGACCACAGAGACCAAAGTGAAGACTCGAACTGATGGCGCAAGTTACACAAGTGAGGGATCTCTTTGGCGGGGCGATCACGGCCGAGTTTTCCAAGGGCTTCATTGACGCCAGGTATGTTAGCCAAACCCTTACATGGTCGGTGCGATCACTGTCCAAGTCTGAATACATCCCGCCTTACAGTGACTTTCGTCAGGTCCCAGACAATCAAGAGGTTCTTGTCCGCGAGGACTCGAACGTCAGCTGCATCCTTGAAGTTCTGCAGCTTGCCAGGGACGAGGGCGCAGATGAAAATCTCGAACAAGCAGTCAAGTGAGTACCCCTGCTCGATCGCTTTTCCCCTCCTTATTGACTAGTTCCACCTCCAACTTCCTCTGGCCAGGTTTCACTTCGGATCACTAGCTCATGACAATTCGGCATCAGATTCCAAAATCGACTGGATCCGTCTTCCATCGGCGAGCTCAGCAGAGCAAGACAGTGGATCTACACCAAAGCCAGTCCTTCTCTCAGGCACGCAAGTCATCAAAAAGTTTGGCAAAGAGTCAGAGCCAGCCGATCTGGTGCGGATCGGGCTTGCTCTGTGGCGCCTCGAGGGAAAGAACGTGGATCTTGTTCTGAGCTTTAATGAGCCGCTGGGCTCTGAAGCTGACCAAGGTCATGCCTCAAATGGTACCGTGACTGAGGCCTTCGAAGCGACTGCAGCCAGTCTTCAAATTCGGGACTGGTCCTTGTTTGCTTGACAGGTCCGGGTCTCTGAAAGCTGTTCCCGCTTGCACTTTGGAATTGAATCGCGTCTCTTCCAGCGCCGACTACCTTCGCACTTGATTGATCCTGTACCTGTACTGATAACGCTATTGTTCATGCCTGCTCTCTCAGCAAACGCGGCAAAGGGCTTGGTCCCATGTATGAGCTCACTGTGTGATTGTCGGCATTCCTCATATTGAGGAGCCGACTGTGGGTTTGACGCGGCGGGTTTCACCAGAGCAGGTCGTGTTGTCCGGTACCGAGGATTGCACGGTAAAGTACTGTACTGTACTGTATTGCATGTGCAATTCCAAATCACGGAAGGGCGTGTTGGCCTTGATGCCGTTGCGCGTGAAATGTGAAGTGTGTTTGTTGGCCAGCTTCATGAGCGGAGCGGACCAACAGATCCAGCAGAGAACCAGCTCCAACGCGAAATCTTTCGCCTCACGCATCTGACTGCCGATCAAGGGTACCGACCCTGATACTCAAACCCACATCCGTCCTCTCTCATTCATCTCGTCTCCTGGCTACCACCATCGTTTGACCATCATCTGCCCCACTCCCCAAAGGCTGCCTCCTTCTGCAGTTGATTCGACATCCAACTCCAGTTCTATTTCTAGCCTTGCGTTCAGAGCTATGCTGACGCACTCACCTGGAATCCACCTGCCTTGATCGGATCAGCTGGCTTGTGGCTTGGATCCTTGCCCCCCGCCGCCTCTACATCCCCTGAGCGTTCACTGAGCAACGTGCAAGCGACTTGTTTCTCAAAGTGCCAAGCGGGCGACCCTTCGTCATCCAACTTTTCTCACCAGACATGTTTGTGGCCAGCTCTTTGTATAATTATGGTGAGTGTCTTCCCCTCCGATCATGATTGAGTCCACGTATTAACCTGTCAAGATCTTCTGCACTTTCACAGCCACCTCGAGGGGTGATCCTGCCAACAAGGAGTCACAACCCACCAAGGACAATAAGGTCAAGATCCGTCCCAGAACGCGGCAGCGACCCTTATCGCCTCCTCCCTCCTATGCTTCCGTCGCTGCTGAGTCAGGTGAAAGCCCTGGTCTGGCGACTTCGTTTCAAGAAGCAGACCAGGTGTCAGAGGAGACCAAGGCCAAGCTTAGGGTTCTCGACTCGATCATCGCCGAGGAGGATCTTTATAAAGTGCTTGACGTCTCGAGAAAAGCCAAGCCGGAAGAGATTAGACGAGCCTTTCTCAATCGAAGCCGCATCTGTCACCCCGAGTAAGTTTCTCAAGAACTGCCTCTGAGTCGATGCTGCTGTTTCAGGGCAAACTTCTTACTCTTGTCCTTCATTGTTCTGCTCCCTATCGTTATCCTCTACGCTCTGCAGCAAGTTTCCTTCGTACCCCGCATCCACACTTGCCTTTCAGAAGGTGGCATTCGCCTACGAGACCCTTTCCAAGCCCACTTCACGCCGGATTTATGACGTATCTGGCCGCACGGACTTTGCTGCGGCCGTCAATACCGCAGGTGATAATGGGTTCAGCGGAAGCGCATCTGGCTTTGGCGAAGAGACATTAAACAACGTCCTCTACTCGGTCATGTGCGAGTTCTTGGAAGGCGATTTCGACATGATCCGTGTTCTAGTCCGTGAGTTCCACATTCAGTGTTTTGAATCGAGCAGGCCGACAGCCTGCTGGGGTACGAGCATTACTAATCTGCGTATGCCGTCCTGTGCAGAGGCCTTAAACGATGGAAGCTCTGGTATTCAGGTTGGGAACGACACCGTCGAAAGTCTGGAAGGAGCTTTCCGCAAGTTGAGAGAGGTGCTACTCGGTGAGTGAATGACTGTCGAACCGTCATCTATACAGCTGCTGACCGATTGACCGCTCTGCAATGCATTCGATCAGCTGGACGTCGCTACGTCCGTGTTGTTCATCTCGAGCTCATCCGGCTTTATGAAATCCAGCAGCATCTCCGATCGCTGTCATACTTTGATGTCTTCGGTCGTCTAAGATTGACACTTCAATTGGCGCGGGTGACGCTCAGCATTCCTATGGCCATTGATCAGGCGATGAAGGATCCAACAAAAACTGGAGACAGCAACGTCCATGGCGAAGAGGCTACGAGGCCACCTTCAGATTCTGGCAGTGATGCGAGCTCGAGTGAGGAGGACGCTGATGAAGAAGAGTTCTTCGGTATCGTCTCAGAGTCAAGGTCCTCAGACGAAGCCGAGCGGGTCGCATCGGCGCATGAGAACGAATCGACGCGACCATCGCGGAACCGCAAGAAAGCCAAGAGACGGACAAGAAGGCAAAATCTTGAAGGTGCCAGTCGTGTGTCTGACCCTACGAACAGCACGGCGCTCCAACGCGGAGGTCTTTTAGGGCCGACGACCTCTGGGCTGCTCAAAGGCGTCATTAAGATCTTGGAGACGAGCGAAGCGTGGGTACCTGGACAGTCGCAGGACAAACCACCACCACACTAAAGATGCGACTCGTCTTGGATACCGGTCTCCCCTTCACTTTGTCCTGTCTCGATTCGCCTCGTCCTCAGCATTGATACCCACTTCACACTATCCCCCAATCATAACGCAACCTCGTCTTCAGACGACACTTGACCCAGCCCCGGCACGCACGCTTTGCAATGTTGCAGCACCTTCTCCTCCAAGCTGTACTTTTAGATTTCACGCTCTGTTCAATGATTTGACGACATTTGGATCCTCAAGTTCTCCCTATCTCAGGGTCTCGACTCGCCTGGCCTCTCCACAAATCAATCGCGTCGTGTGTCTGCACTACAGAGCGGTCCAAAATTCCCAGTTCAAAAAGTGTTATTCCGCATCAGGGTCTTGAACTCATCCTTCATCTTTTCTACCATCTCTTTTACAACATGGCTCTTCCTAATCTCAGAAGGATCTTCAGGTGAGAGTTTTTTCGATCTCTGATCCAGCTCAGACACCCTTCCGCATCTGACCTGAATCTCATATCTCCACTCTACAGCTCATCGAGAACTGATGATCAGGAGCGGGCGGTATCGCGGCAGGCTTTCTTCCGGTTCCTCTCTTTCCTCACATCATGCGCGGTGATTGCTCTGCTCAGCAGCCCCAAGAGACGAGCCGCAATAGGTCTCTGAGAATAAGCTGCTCTGGAAGATACCTTCCTATGCTAATTGCCAACCTTGGACACCAACCAAATTGAAGGCTCTCAGCGGTCTAGATTGCACTTCCAGAGGTCTTCATCCAGATCGTTCTTACAACCTTCACCACCATTTACTTCGATGTTCTTGATCGGTGCTACGGCAAGAAAACTCGAATGATCCTGGATCGTCATCCCAGGAGGCTTCTGTCGACAACACCCACGAAAGGACAAGAAGCCCAACACTGCTCGCGTGTAATAACGTCGTTAGGAAGGCTCCGTCTAGGGTTCCCTTCGTAGCTACGCACAGCCTTTCCGAAACGAAGAACATGACCGCCTGTATCCGGCTTTATCCAGTCAGACTCACTTCAGCAACGCGGACACCCACTCCGTCAAACTCTCACCGTGCCAGCTAGCCATAGAACACCGGCCAACACCAGGAAACCTGATCAGAGGCACCAATCCAATCTGGTTCAGCGTGTCTCCTTGCGGCGCTCGAAGGAAAGAACAATTCGGTCCTCACCTATTGGTTTCCAAGAGTTGAGTTTACCCAAGAAGACGTAGATTTGCAGAAGGCCGAACAGCATCAACGAAACCAGAGGGAGCACCACTACCATCACGTAAAGGCTAGGGCGAGGCGAGATTCACGAAACGTTTTGGAGCCTTATCAATACTTGTCGCTCATCGTCTGGACTGATGTTTTGTTCCTATCCTTACCTTGGGTGCGAAAGCCTTGATGGCTCGTCCTGCCACGCCTTAATCGACAGCAAGAAGCCAAAGGCGGCGTCGAACGAGATCATCAAGGATGCCTGAAGCGCAATGCAGATTTTCTGTCAATCGAACATTTCATGTCCAAAAGCAAGACGGTCAACATAGAACAACTTCCAGCTCACCATAAAGCAAAAAATCCAAATCATGAAGATTGGCAAAAGAGATGACATACTTCCATCCTCTACCATCTGAGTGGCAACCAAGGCTGTTGCGAGCAGACACCAGAAGAGAGTCGATAATAGTGCTTGGTGGATTGCCGTAAAGATGCAAAGCACCAGACTACCCTGCTTCATGAACGACCCAGCGACCAAGGCGTTGAATGCTATGGTTGCCTCGTAGTTGATCAAGAAAATTTTCATCTCTTGCCGTCCTGGTTGATGCGATCGATGTGGATCCGATCAACATGCGTGTTAGAGTCCAGTCCAAGAAGGTGAAGGAACGCACCGACAGCAGCAACCCTTTGGTGAGTTTTCTTGATGAAAAAGCTCACGAGAGCCCAGAGCAAGAATGAGATGATCACGAGAGCTTGACAGAGACGGTTTGAGTCAATGATAATGGCTTCGTGACAGGCCTTTTCTTGTCATATGTCTCTCACCAAGATTGCCTCTGCTACCTTTGCTGCCGTTCTGTGGGATACCACAAGAAATATTCACGCCGACGGGAAGGCTTCGTACATCGACGTCCGGAATGCCTAGAACCTCTCTGAACTCGATGATCGTAAATGTCAACCGCACGAAGGGATTGCTTCGTCATTGGCCTGGACTGGGACGGTGCTTACCCATAGCCTTCTCGTAATAGTCTCTTTAAAAGAAGATTACAAACGGACAAGCTTGGTACGTGCGAGCAAAGGTATTCAAAATCCCCGAAACGTGTTGACTGGATCATAGTTGAAGAGCTCCGTGACAAGATGGCGAGGTATCCGTGCTGTTGACCGAGAAAGGGCTACGTGCGGAGCCTCTTGACTGGGCAGATGTCCATAGGCTTGCTGGACGGCGTGTCTAGAAAGGATGGTATAGGTGAGCCAGCACGTTATCCATATTCTCTTCCGAGGGAGAAATTGATTGCTCTGTCGCATCAGCTACATATGATTAGGTTCAAGTTTATATACAGAATGTCACAGGACCAGAGATGACTGTAATTGTGAGGAGGCAGCGAGTCTGGCTGGTTCAGGGCGTAGGATCAAAACAGACGATGTAAAGAGAGGCAGCCCTACAACCTCAGCCGAATTGTTGACAATCACCATCATTTGTCAGACGTTGTCGTTGTGAAAGAATGGGACGCATGTTGCCGAGCAAACAGCATTGTTGTGGCGAGGGCGGCGGCGGCGGCGGCGGCGGCGAGGGCGGCTGCATCAGAGGCGGCAGTTGCGAGGACCACCCTGAATAGAATGGCTTCTCGTCCGAGAGATTCAATTGATGGCAGCCCCCCGACCTCCACCTGCGTGGGACAAGCAGAGACAGACAGCCCAAAAATGTCAAATCAGACACCGTTTCCTTTCTGACCATAACGCGCTTCCTTCCCCATACAAGGCCTTTGACTCTGCTATCCTCCAAGACCAACCCAGGCGGACGGGCAAACCACTTTTGGATGAACCCTTAGGAGCGTGTACGCATCAGGCCTGCTGTGTCGCCATCATGGCCGAGCCAGAAGGCATCTCTAAAGCAAGCCAGGATGACCAGAACGACAACATCATGTCAAGCCAGAGGGGCCCCGCCACGGCTTTAAGCACTCGAGGCTCCGAGACACCTTCGTCGAAGACAGCGGGGAAGACGGTCCAAGCACCTTCGGAGGCTGAATATCAGTGGTTGTTCTCAAAATCCGACCTGCTCCTGACACCTTCAGTTCTTGTTGCCCAAATTCAACCTGAGCTCGAAAGACAGCTCCGGGGAAAAGGGGTTCACACCATCTACAGGATCGGAGACTTCATGCGACTGTGAGACAATCTGACGTGCCTGAGATCGGTTTCTCAATCATCATGATGCTGATGGGTATGTTCTAGCGGCCAACATGTCCTGAGTACGGCATGCATCTTCTTCCACAGGTTTTACATGCGCAAGCCGCTCCAACATGGACCAAGTCGACAAGGATACTCCCACTATGTAAGCAGCGCCCAAGTATGATAGCGATCACAGCGTGGCGCTAGTACTCGATCTGATCTTGCCTGCAATGATACTCTAGGAGATGGCTGCAACTTGCGTCTTTCTAGCTTGCAAAGTGGAGGAGGCCCATCGAAAACTGCCTTCAATCATCGATGCTACGATGGCCTCGCTGGACAAGTCCCCGGAAGGTGTGCAAAAGTGGAACGAAAGGTCGTATCGGGCGAATCCAAATTCCAAGGTACGTGCCATGAGCAATGCGGCGGTACGACGACTTATGGCTCTGACTGGCTTTCTCTACTTTTGCCGTATTGACCTGGAACTGGTCAGGAGTACGGCCGGTGGAGGGACATTATATTAGTCTACGAAGAGGATCTACTCGAGTCTTTGGCCTTTGATTTGATTGTCGAGCACCCGCACGAGATCCTAGTCAAGGCAACATACAGATTGCACGTGGACAAGCCTGTTGCACGGCTTGCATGGACGATTCTCAACGACAGGTATGCATCTGGAGCGCGACAAGACGTGAGAGGTAATACTGACCGAGATGACGGAAAACAGCTTTAGGGATCCGGTTTGTGTCATGTTCGAGGCACCAGTTCTTGCGGCCGGAGCATTTAAGAAGGCGTGTTCCGCTAAAGGCGTCGATCCCGCCACATACAGAGCTGTTCAAGGCAGCCAAGACAAAGTCACAGATACGGTCGAAGACGTGACTGCCAAGGACGGGTCGAACGAAAACACAAATGTTGGATTGCCATGGACGGACGTCTTTGATGTGGACGAGGATGAGGCCGCCGAGGCATGTCGTGCGATAGATGAGGATGTCTACGACTTCCACGGAGGGCAGAACACACCAGCGAGGGGCTCCAGTGAGGGGCAAAGCTGACCGGGACAACTGCTTTGGATTCCCGCAGTAGTGTGAATTACGGAGCTCGAGCTTTTTATGATAGCGATCTACGGCGGTCATGTAAAATACCTGTATCTCGTCCAATCTTACAAGTTGGCAATCTCGCTCCAGCCCCGTGCGTTGGTGACCAGCTACAGACATGGGCTTGAACCGCGCTCAACGTGATGCTTGAGGATTGACGGGTGCCAGCAGCTTGCCGTCAAAAGCGCGCACCACCTAGGCTTCGGGTGCTGTTCCTTTTAGAAGAAATGCATGGATCGGCATGACGGGCGCGCGCGGCACCGGAAGAATGCGGTTGAAGCCATGCTTGGAGCCATGCCAAACCTCCAGGCGAGCGCGAGTGCTAAACTAGTTTCATGACCCGACCCCATGCAGTCAACTGCATCCTTCGCTGTAACCAGACTGAGAAAGGACGGACACGTTCTTGCCCTCCGAGGAGCCCCATCATGTACGCAGGGTCGATTCACTCAAAAAGAGTGCCTCTCATGTTCCGAGCCAGCTTTTGCTTGTTCACGCCCTTCTCGAAGTGTGACTGTATCAGAATGTACTCGATGCTGAACCGGCACAGTCCAGACGCGAGACTCAACTTGGCTTGAAACAGCTGAAATCACTCAATTATTACAGTGCGATCTGTTTGCGGAGCTGGATGAAAGGCGAGATGTGGGGAGCCAAATCGATTTGCGCCATCAAGTTCGTTCGCTTTTTCTCGCTTCCTCTCCGCCACTCGAGCCCGAGAGCCACCAAAAAGACAGAAACCAAAAAACCACAGCCATTTCAATCATGAAACCTGCCCTGCAGCTGACTTGACTGTGTTCTCGCGCCTGCCTGCTTTCCTGCCTGTCGCCCTCGCGCCGCGCCAAAAAAAGACCGAACGCACATGCACAGATGCTCTGAGCCCACTGGGATCGGTCGGTCATCGCGCTCCGCTCCGCTCTCCCGCTCTTCTCCTCTACTGCCTACCTGCCTACATGCCTACCTGCCTACCTGCCACCTCTGTTCTGTCCGCACCGGGACCGACCGCTGTCAACTACCCACCAAAGCTGGACTGCTGCTGCTTTGAAAAAAAAAAAGACCCATCTGCGATTCCTTCCCCCTTCCCACCGTCCCAACACTCAACACTTCATAAAGCAACGACTGCTCTGCAGGCCCGTGCCATACCGTCCTGACGTCGTCACACCTCCCGTCAACCCCAAGACACCCCTCTCACATACTCAAGATGGCCAAGGAACACACATCTCTACCCATGCAAAACCTCTCCATCGACGAGAAGGGCGGCCATGACCCCATCACCGGTCACAGGTCCCCTTCAGTCGGCACTCCTGGCGCAAGCGGCCTCGGTGTCCAGGCCCCCAACGGTGGCATCCTTCCCGGTGGATCTATGCAGCGTGAGAAGAAGAAGATTCACCCCGCTGTCATCATTGCTCTCTGGATCTCCCTTTCCAGCAGCGTTATCGTCTACAACAAGTAAGTCTGGGCCGAATGGTGACTTATGTGATCTTGATACTAACGAGACGATCAAATCCTCATCATTTCGCCTTGACAGATATGTTCTGGACCCTGCGCAGCTCAATTTCCCTTATCCTGTCTTCCTCACCACCTTCCACATGGCCTTCGCCACCGTCGGAACTCGCATGCTTGCGCGCTTCACGCATCTCATGGACGGTCTTGCCAATGTTGAGATGACGAACGAGCGATGGTACAGGAACATTCTACCCATCGGTGCCCTTTTCTCCGGCAGCTTGGTCTTCAGCAACATGGCTTACTTGACTCTCAGCGTCAGCTTCATCCAGATGCTTAAAGCATTTACTCCTGTTGCTGTGCTCATCATCTCTTTCGTCTTTGGACTCAAGCAGCTCTCTGGAACCTTGACGATGATTGTCGGCGCCATCTCATTCGGTGTTGCTATTGCATCGTACGGCGAGGTGTCCTTCGAGTTCTGGGGCTTCGTCTACCAGGTCCTGGCGATTGCCTTCGAATCATCCCGCCTGGTCATGATCCAAGTTCTGCTGCAAGGCCTCAAGATGGACCCTCTCGTCAGTCTTTACTACTTCGCGCCTGTCTGCGCTGCCATCAACGCATGTCTGCTGCCATTCACCGAGGGTCTCGTCCCCTTCATGGAGATCTCCAACCTCGGGCCCTTCGTACTCTTCACCAACGCCGCTGTCGCTTTCGGCCTTAACATCGCTGCAGTCTTCCTCATCGGAGCCGCCAGCTCCCTGACTCTGACTCTGGCGGGTGTTCTTAAGGACATTCTGCTCATTCTGGGCAGCATGTTCCTGCTTGGTAGCACTGTCACCGGCCTTCAGTTCTTTGGCTATGCCATCGCGCTCGGTGGTCTGGTTGCCTTCAAGACGTACAAGGCTTAATCCCGACGCCTTTTTGTTTTGCGCAGTGGCAGAGGGCTCTAGTTCTCGCTCGCTTCGTCTTCCTCTCGCACCAAGGTTGCGAACAACCCAAACGTTCGGTTTAGGCCCTCAAACGCGAATTCGCTGGACTTTCCCTTCTCCTCTACTACTTCTGATTACCCTGGACCACAAGGATGGCGCTTGTCGTCTCAGGTTCTTCCGCGTGACCTCCCACATGTAGCACTTGGCCACGTGACGGGGAAAACGGCCTGACCTGATCCTCCCTACGCATCCAGACATTCGTAGCCCACGGGCATGGCGGCACTCGAGCAAGCAACCAGATGCCTTGAATACCAGGGGAGCGATTGATTTGATTCGATTAGGTTGCGCGCCCCAGCCAGCAGCTGTCTTTTGCTATGGACATAGAGATTTGAATGATGACATGTAATTGAATCTAACTGTACCCTGTTCTCAACCCAACCCGACCCCAGTAACTCGGGCGATAGTGGGCACTCCGTGTGCAGTTTTGAGGTTTGAAGCGAGAGATGCAAATGACGCGCGTCTGTGGTGGTCGCCGGCCGGACGCGTCGTGTAAAAGAGGTTCACGGCTTCGCGCAATGACCACCCGGCCTGCCCGAAAAAGCTCGTTCGAGCCTTTCAGGGTCCAGGACCAAGAAAAAGAAACTAGCGGAGAAAAGCAACAACAACTCGCTACACCAACTCACTCAAAAAGGCAAACCTCATTTCGACATAGTTCCTGCTCGTCGCCGAATGGAAAATTGCCATCGTCATGGCTGGAGAGCGTTCATTGGTGCTCCCAACCCCTGGGGAGGAGGAGACAGCCGCTAGCAGTCCCGCAGACCTGTCTCCTTACGATGACAAACAGGCGACTAGCTACTCCAGGGCTTTCGGGTTTCCTTTCCCAAAAGCGTACGACATTCAAATTGACCTGATGCGCAATGTCTTCCGTGCTATTGAAGATGGCAAAATTGGCGTATTTGAGAGTCCCACAGGCACGGTGAGTGTCTCTCACATAATCAATCTCACCGATACCCTTGCCAATTACGCTTGAGATCAGGAATCCTGACCTTATTTTGACTCTCGTCGCTTTGTCTCGGTCCCAGGGCAAGTCACTCAGCCTGATATGCAGCGCCTTCACATGGCTTAGACGAAATCGGGAAAGGGCCGAAAGAGGTCTTCTCACTGAATCCTCATCCCTGAGCAGCGACGGTGAGTTCATTCCGATCCAAGTAGCAAAGTAAGCATGTCCTTCTTACAATACATTTGTGTCGAAGAACCGGACTGGGTGATCAAGCATCAACTCGAAAAGAAAAGGTCGGAGTTCTCGCGGCATGAGGCAGAGCTTCGAGAAAGGATTCGAGCCGCTCGCAACAGGCGAGCACATCTGAAGAAGGAGGCCAAATCGTCGGCGATTCATGGCTCAGGCTCCGAATGGCAACGAAGAAAGAAGCAAAAGCAAGCCGACGACATTTCAGACGGCTCTGACTCGGAATTCCTCGCGAGTGACTTGGATACTGAGGCCGAGTCGAGCCTGGCATCAGGGCGTGTAAAAAGCCGCCGAGGGGTTCTGAGCTACGCAAAAAAGGACGTGGTGAACGTAGAAGACGACTACAGCAACCTGTCCCCGCAGGTACGAGCTTTGATGGCGCAATTCGAAGCTGAGAAAAAGGCAAGGCTTGGGCCACTTGATGACGATGAAGAGCCCGAAACGATACCAAGGATTGTTTACGCCAGCCGCACACACAGCCAGCTATCCCAATTCGTTGCAGAGCTTCGTAAGACTCGTTTTGGCAGCAAAATCAAGATGCGGGATTATTGGAGCCATACGAGCAACATCGAGAACGACGACCGGAAAAGCGTTATGGGAGAGATGGAGGATGATCCCATCAGAGTGATCAGCCTTGGAAGTCGAAAGCAAATGTGCATCAATCCCGTTGTGCAGGAGCTCGGTAGGAAGGCAGGGACTGAGGCGATGAACGAACGATGTCTTGAACTACTGAAAGGCAAGGGCACTTCGTCGCAGATGAAGAGTAAAAGATGCGATTATCTTCCTCCTCAGGATCAAGACGGACGGGCCCAGATTCTAGACTTCAGAGACCAGGTCATGGCCGAGGTAGGAGATATTGAAGACCTTGTACAGACCGGCAAAGAGATGAAAACTTGTCCTTACTTCGCTGCACGTGCCAGTGCCAGACAGGCCGAGGTGAGTTGGATACTGGTGCGTGACAAAATGGGATACTGACCTGCTTCTTCTCCAGCTTGTTACTCTGCCGTACAATTTGCTCCTCCAGAAAGAAGGTAGAGCTTCACTTGGAATAAGTCTCAAAGACTGCGTGGTCCTCATCGATGAGGCCCACAATCTCATTGACAATATTCTGTCAACTCATACCGTGACTGTCACAATGAAACAAATCGAGCAAGCTCTCGACCAGGTGAACACGTACCTTGCAAGGTTCTCCAATAGACTCAAAGGGGTAAATGAGGAGCATCTACGCAAGGTTCGCAGTCTTTTGGAAGGACTTTTAGAATACTGCAAGACCTGGTCGCAATCGGCGCAGAAACGGACAGCCAGACGAGACGACAAGACGGTCGTTTCGGAAGAGGTGGTCAAAGCTTCCGAATTCGTGTCTCGAATGGGTCGCAACCTGGACCAGATCAATGTGAGTAGCGGAGCAAAGCAAGCACAAAGAAGCTGGCAAAGTCTTCTATGGACTGAATAACCTCAACTGACTGCTTCTGATGTGTCATAGCTTGTTCGGCTCGAATCCTGGCTCAAGGACACGCAAATTGCACGCAAGATTAGTGGGTATTCCGAAATGCAGGCCAACCGAAAGGCTGCGGAATCAGAGACGAAAAGTCGTCGAGGGGTCACACAAGGTGTTCACGATTCCTCTGCTGGATCAAAGCAAGCTCACCAACGCCCCAGCGCAATCCACTCAATGCATGCTATTGAGGCCTTCATTCTTTCTCTTGCTAACCGGACTGAGGACGGCAGGGTGCTGCTACGTCTCGACACGTTGTCGGGCTCGTCACAGGTGACAGCATCCGAGGAGGCGGACACAAATGCTGAAGGACCGGGGATGAAGCTCAAGTATCAGCTTCTCAATCCATCACATGTGTTCAAGAGTCTTGTGGATGAGGCACGATCGATCATCCTAGCAGGAGGGACCATGGAACCTATCTCGGATTTCCAAAGTCAACTCGTTCCTTCACTCGACCGGGATCGCTTTACAACCTTTTCATGCGGCCACATTATTCCACCTTCGAATCTGCTCGCTCTCGTCCTGGCTAATGGGCCCAAGGGGACTCCATTTGAGTTCAAGTACGAGAGCCGCAAGGACCCGGCTGTCTTGGACGAATTGGGATTAGCGCTGGTAAATCTCTGCAACCTGATACCTGGTGGCTTGGTGATCTTTTTGCCGTCGTACGGCTTCCTCGAGAGCGTAATGAGCCGCTGGTCTGGGCCAGATTCAAGCATTTTGAACAGGATGGAAGCCAAGAAGCGAGTTTTCCTGGAACCCAAAACTACCATGGGAGTCGATGAAGTACTCCGAGAGTATACGTTGGCGATCGACGCACCATCGGTGAGTTTCTTGGATCTCGGACTTGTGGAATGAACTCGTTCTGAACCTCATTTTGTGTCTGGATCGGCACGAACAGAAGAGCCGGTCCGGGGGAGCTGTTCTGTTTGCTGTAGTTGGTGCAAAGCTGTCGGAGGGTATCAACTTTGCTGACCAACTGGCAAGATGTGTCGTGATGGTTGGCATGCCGTTCGCGAACAGCAACAGTCCTGAGCTCCAGGAGAGGATGCGGTATGTGCGCGATTTAGGGAGCCAAACTGGAATGGCGGCGACACATGATCCAGTGAGTCAATATCATCAGGCAGTGGCCGCGCGAAATTGCGACTGACAGATAGTAGGGTAATGAGCTTTACACAAACATGTGTATGAAGGCAGTGAATCAATCGATCGGACGAGCGATCCGGCACCGGAACGACTATGCCTCATTGATTCTCCTCGACAGGAGATATGGAAGAGCGGACATTACGGCGAGATTGCCAGGGTGGATCCGAAAGGAGGTCACTGTTGCTGAGCGGTTTGGCGTGATGGCGCAACGGGTTGGATCGTTCTTCAGGGAGAAGAGGGCAGCTGAATCGCTATGAAATAAAAGACAAGCTGCACCATTAGAATCTGGGGAAAGCGTGGCAGTTGCATGCTTCAATGCTTGGAACCATGCCGTACGGGATGCGCGACCGTACCGCCAAGCCCGTCAAAGCCAAACGCGATGGCTGTCGCGGGGAAGCGAAATGTGGAGAAAGCGGCGTCCGAGGCCGACCAATAGTCCGTGCGCGCCAACACCGTCAAAGCCGACACGCAACTCGGGCAGAAACCTCTTTTTTCCAGGCCAGCAACAGGCACTGCAGCTGGGCAAACAAGGGCCTTGCTGGGCCCCACACACACTGACCCACCACACGCTCCTTACCCCGCCCAGCCAGCAGCTCACCCCGCACACCCTGGGCAAAGCTCAGGCAAATTGCCATCCAGGCTTATATACCCTCCCATGCCATTCTTGACGTAGTACAGGGTCGCCTCGCTCATTCGCTTTCAGAAGCCCTTCCCAAGCAACGCCAGCAACCATGCCATCTCGACAGGCCAACGGCTTGCTACGCAAATTGGCGCGTAATGCCAATGCCACCACCCATGAGATGGCCGTGCCATCATCAAGTACCGCACGCCTCTATCGAATCGGACGTCCCCTACTGACACAGTCGCCAGTCACACCGCAGCAGCAAATCCGCGCATATGTGACTCCTCGTCGCTCATCATCATCTTCGACCGCCTTCCGATCCTTTGCAACCACACCGAGAAGGCAGGCTACCCAAATCAAGCCTTACCTTCTAGCAGACGTAGGAGAGGGTATCACAGAGTGTGAGATTATCAAATGGTACGTTGCATTCCCCCACAGACCTTGCTCAACCAGTGTCACCATTCCATCAAAGCTCACAACAATTTAAATCCCACAGGTTCGTTCAGCCCGGTGCCACCGTTCAAGAATTTGACCCAATCTGCGAGGTCCAGTCAGACAAGGCCAGCGTAGAGATCACGAGCAGATACGCGGGAAAGGTCAAGAAGCTCATGCACAAGGAGGGCGACGTGGCCAAGGTCGGTCAACCTTTGTGTGAGATCGAGGTCGAGGCCGAATCTGCAGAGGACAATCAGCCTGGAGAGTCTACCTCAGAGTCCGTCGAGAGCCAGAGCCAGCTTGTCCAAGATCCTGCCACCTCGACGCAATCTTCCGAATTCGGCGGAGTTGACATGGAAGGCTTCACTTCGACGAGCACGCCTGCAACAAGCAGTGGCTCAGCCGCTGCCAAGGACATCTTGGCAACACCTGCCGTCCGCCGCGTCTCTCGAGAACACAACATGAATCTCGCCGATGTCGTTGGAACTGGAAAAGATGGCAGAATCACCAAGGAAGATGTTCTGAAATTCATCCAGGGTGGACCGAGCCAGTCCTCAACGACTCAATCAAGCGACCGCCAGCCAACTCAAGCAACTCAGAGCCCAGCAGGAGAAACACAGGTCATTGACTTGGACCCAGTTCGAAGGGCCATGTTCAGGGCCATGACGTCTACACTACACACGCCTCATTTCGCGTACTCGGACGAAATCGATGTCACAGCTTTGGAGAAGATCAGGGCTCTGCTTTCGGCGAATGTTCCCTCCAAGTATCGCCGTAGCCTTGCCGCTCACGAAGAACAAGGGCTCGATCGTGTCGAGGAAGAATCTCGCTTCGACAAGCTTACCATGCTGCCGCTGCTAGTCAAGGCTATGAGCATGGCTCTCCATGAGCATCCTTTGTTCCGATCGACTCTGTCGCTTCCCCCTTCCTCTCCAGAAGTTGATGGAAACGTGCAGAAGATCTCTTCACAAGCCAAGCTCCACCGACGATCTTCTCACGACATTTCCATTGCGCTCTCCAGCCCCGCTGGTCTCCTCACTCCTTGCTTGACCCGAGTTGAGACCAAGTCAATCTTTGACTTGTCGAGCAACATCGTCCGCCTCCAGAGCCGCGCTTCTTCACCCAAGGGGCTCGGCCCGTCTGACCTCAAGGCCACTGGTACCATCACCCTCAGCAACATTGGTGCTGTCGGAGGTGGTACGTACACGCACCCCTTGATTCCACCCACCGGTCAGCTAGCTATTGGTGCGCTCGGCAGAACCAGGCCCCTGCCCCGATTCGCCAGCGAAGTACCTGGCGCCGGCAAGAAGGCAACTATCAAGGATCCAGATCGTGTCGTCCGTCGCCTCATCATGCCTGTCAGCTTCACCGGAGACCACCGCGTCGTAGAGGGGGCCGAGTTGGCAAAGCTTGTGAACCGTTGGAAGGCACTCGTTGAGTCTCCTGAGCTTTGGCTCGGGCTGTTACATTGAGACGGCAGGGGGCACAGCACTGCTTGTTGATTCATATAATACGAAATTAGAGCATGTTCAAAAAATATCAACACCCGTTGCTTGACGCAAAAGACCACCGCCTGATGTCCACAGATTGTGTGGTAGTCACATCACCCTCAAACTTGTGTGTGCGGGCCCGTCTCTTCCACGTGGATCACCAAAGTTCGGACCTAGTCTCTATTGGATTCCAAGACATTGACACGTAAACGTTACAAGATGACATGGGCCGATATTAGTTGCATTTGACACATGAGCATACAGGGCTTCAAGGCTTCTGACACCATCGCGGCGTCCTTAGGGTTGTTGACACGTCAGAGAAACGAACAGCTTGATCGGTGAGCACTTAAATTTCACAAAGCTGAAAAGCGGAAAAACAAGACGACGAGGGCGGTCAGAGACTTCAAAGGAAGAAACTTTACTCGACCGTGACACTCTTTGCCAGGTTCCTCGGGAAGTCGACGTCGACACCGGCAGCGATGGCAAGGTGGTACGAGAGCAATTGGAGGGGGATGACAGTGAGAAGACCCTGGAGGCAGTCAACGGTCCTCGGCACCCTAATGGTCTTGGTACCTGCCTTGATGTCCTGGTCGTCATCGTTGCAGATGATGATGGGCTGACCCTTTCGTGCTGTGACCTGCATCAGCGCGGTCTGGACCTTGGGGTACAGCGAATCCTTCGTCATGATGAGAATTACGGGCATAGACTCGTCGATCAGGGCAAGGGGGCCGTGCTTCAGCTCTCCTGCGAGGATACCCTCAGAGTGCATGTAGCAGACCTCCTTGATCTTAAGGGCTCCCTCCAGACACGTGGCATGCTGGTATCCACGTCCCATGATGAGAAGAGACCTCTCCTTGGCCAGAGTGTTGTGGGCCAGGCTTTGAAGAGCCTTGTCCTCGGCGAGAATGGTTCGAATTTGCTCGGGAAGAGCATGCAGCCCATCGATGATAGCGTTCCTGCGTTCCGTCATTGAGATGCGGTCCTCGGACAGCTGCACAGCCATCATGATGAGGGCGATGTACTGCGAAGTGTACGCCTTGGTCGAAGCGACGCCGATCTCAGGGCCAGCGTTGATGTGAATACCGCAGTGGGTCTCACGCGAGATGGTGCTTCCGACAGTGTTGACGACACCGACGCAGAGAGCTCCTCGCTCCAAGCAGTAACGAAGAGCAAGGATTGTGTCCGCTGTCTCACCTGACTGCGAAACGAAAATGCAGACGTCATCCCTGAAGATTGGCGTCTTCCTGTCGAGGAAGTCTGAGGCCAGCTCAATTGAGACAGGAATCTCGGTCAGCTCCTCAAAGATAGCACGGGTGGCGAGACATGAGTGGTACGAGGTACCACAAGCGGTGAAAACGATCCTGCGGCACCTTCGAATGGTGTTGAGGAAAGCAGTCAGACCTCCCAGCTTGACCTGTCGCTTGTCAAAGTCAACTCGACCTCGCATGGTGTTGACGACAGATTCAGGCTGTTCGTAGATCTCCTTCTGCATGAAGTGGTCGAAAGAGCCCTTCATGATCTCAGCAAGCTCCATCTCAAGCGTCTCGATAGAGCGCATCGAGCTGAGGCCATCGTTTCGTCGCAAACGGTGAATGTGCAGCTCGCCCTCGGCAATGTGGGCAATGTCATCGTCTTCGAGGTACAGAACCCTCTTTGTGTGTTCGATGACAGCGCTGGCATCCGAGGCGATGAAGTACTCGATAGGCTGGGGGAGGCCATCCTCGGAGAGGAAGGCACGGGACTGCGAGCGGAGAAGCTTGTTGTTGGCATTGGGGACACTGAGAGAACCCGGGCCAGAAGGATTGCCTCCGGGAGGCGCCAGAAGACCCGCGTCTCCAAAGCCAGCCTCGTCCACAGCGCCTCCGAGCTCGACGTCGACAAAGTCGACCTTGAGCTTCTTCTCCGTCTTGACACCGATCAGGAGGGGAGAGCCTCGCCTGGCCACTACAACTTCGCCGGGGTAGTGGACCGACTTGAAAACAAACGAGAAGGCACCCTCCTGTAGGATACAAGCAGATGCTCATGCGCGTCAGAGGCCGGCACCAGATAGATAGCTCGACGGAAACGCTTTGGACTCACAAGCTCCTTGACGACGCTCTTGATGAGGGAAGTGAAGTCAGGCTTTCGGCCTTGGGCAGAGTCGTACAGGTACTTGCAAAGCACTGCCACCGACTCAGTGTCGGTCTCCGTCTCGAAGTGGAAGCCCCTCTTCTCGAGGACGAGCTTCAGCTCGCGGAAGTTAGTGATGATACCATTGTGGACAACGGTGAACTCGTTGGTGGGGTCCGATCGGTGGGGGTGGCAGTTGAGAGGGGTCGGCTGGCCGTGGGTGGCCCAACGGGTGTGAGCCATACCAATCTGAGACACCGATGTTTTGTTGAAGTCGACGGGGGCCTCAGAAATGTGCTTACGCAAGGCAGCAACCTTGCCGACCTGCTTGAAAATCAGCACATCCTTCTCATTGTCGCCATCGACGGCGAGACCTGTGAACGAACGACGGTAGAATGGTGAGCTGTTGTTGAACACCTGTTATCAAAGTTTGCAGATGTAAACGCACCTGCACTGTCGTAGCCTCGGTACTCGAGACGAGCCAGACCATTGACGAGAATGTCAATCACTTGTCGGCGGTCCTGTCAGCATAGAAAATGGTTTGCGAGCCGGGAAAGGAGAGAACATAACGCGTATCGATTAGTGAAAGCTGCTCATGGATGGATCGATTAGTGGATCGTCTTGACACGACCCATCTACTTACCTTCTCGACAAGGTGGTTGATGTATGCGAAGATTCCACACTGTTTGCCAGTGAGTCAAAGGGGCGTTAAGGTCACAATCGGGACACAAATCAGCAAATTGCGTAAAAAATGTATGAATAAGGCGATAAGGAGGAGTGAAGAGGAAAAAGGAGACGTACCATTGTAAAGTAGGATCAAGCTCAATGATCGAAACGAAGTAGAAGCGATTTGAACGCTCGAGAGAAGGCGTTGGCCAAAGATTTCTCTATGGGAGACTATTGTCCTATCGGTGCTTTTGCTTCTTGGGTCCGCAACTCGTTTCCGCCGCGAGACCAACCAGGGGAAGAGCAAAGATGGGTAAAGACGTGTATTAGTTTGTCGTGAGGATGAAACGAAAAAGACAGGGAAGAAGAGAAAGTATGAGGGTCAAGATGGAGCGAGTGGGGATGGTGATGGCGCTGGGGGAAGGGGTAGCGTAGACTGTTTGACGAGGACTGATGTTGTAAGTATGGCGAGGTGAGGCTTTGAGGCCTCCAGGGGGCCAGGCTGAGCAAGGGCCAACGTGCAGAGGATGGGCTGGGATGGGTTGACTGCGCGCCCCAGTGCAGTGCACGGAGATGCGTAGACCAACACATCGGTCGAGCCAAGTTTCTCACTGCACCTCCCGGTTGGAGGGGAAAGAGGGGGCTTTGGCCAACACCTGCGGCTGGCGCGCCGGCGCGCGAGAGGGCTGGGAGGCCAGAGGAGAGACACGACTGCTGAGATGCATACATCAGCCCATCGAGCTGCACAGTGCAGCAACGGCAGGAGCAGGAGCAGCAACTCGTGTTGCGTTTCGGTTCGTGTTGTTTCTTTTTCTCTCTCTCTCGAGTTTTCTTCCCTGCCTAACCTGCCTACCCTGCCTCCCCTGCCACCCCTAGCTGTTGGCATTTTTGCTTTGCCTTGCTGTGATAGTCACTGTGTGTGTGTGTGTTTTGGCTGATCGGGCGTGGAATCTCGTTGTGCAGGTCCCCTAGATCCCTATCCGAGCCGATCAGTGCATGTCTCATCCTCTCTCTCTCTCTTTCACCCTGCTGGTCATTTGTCGCTGGCACCAACGAACCCTGCCTGCCAAATTCTGAACTGGCCCAGTCGCGTCCCGCCTTTTTTTGCGGGAGGTGCGGGCGGGCCCGTCTAGGCACCGGGACTCCCGCTCGGGCTGTGCTGGACCTGCTCTCTCGCTGCATTCTGTCCACATCAACAAGCAGCCCCAAGTCCAAGTCGAGTTGGGAGAGATACGCATACTCATTCACACACAGCCTTACGCTGATGCCGGCCTTGCCAGTCACGGCCAAGGCTGGCTGGCTACTGTGGTCTCCGTGTTCGCCTCCTCCCAAATGGACTAGCATACAGCATTCTTGTTGCGTTCATGACTCTGATAACTGCTGTGGCTGTGCTCAAGCCAGCAATGCCGTTCCGACCTGTGCATAGAGGCTGCAAAAACAGCATGGCATGTGAGGATGTTCGAAAGCACCTGTTCGCTCAGAACATGTCACGTCATGAGCCAACCACTCAGCGAGTGAGTGTCGTTCTGGATCGGCGAGAGCTTTCTACAATGCGAGACGCTCAAAACGGGCCCGATCTGTCAGACCCTTCTGCCACAAGAGTCGGGCCGACTGTGAGAAGCCGAGCCTAGCCTAAGGTTCTCGACAGCCAGCCAGCCCTTCTTTCTGGCCGGCCTTTTTTCGGATCCGAATGCTGGGCAGTTGAGCATGCACCATCTGCCTGCGTGAGGGGCATTTTAGACCCAAGAGAGTGGAGGGCAAACAGGTTGGTCCCTCACGACGCGTGCAACCAACCGCGCGTCTTGTAAATGACACCCACTCCGGCTGAATGAAAGGAAGAAGGCGCAGCAACGGCCCACCGAGTCTCTCATCCGTATTCTCATCTTCCCTAACTTCCGCAGTGCCTTATCGGTGGCTTGAGGTTGGATTTGGAACTCAATGGTTGCTTCTCCATCCTTCAAGTCATATTCACAGTAATCGGCGACCTTGCCATGGAATCCGCCGCCAAGTCTTTGCCTCCCTCACCTTTGGAAGCGCCCGGTGAGTACCCGCGCCATGCATCTCGTCCTTGCCCCGAGCGTGCTGCTGATTAGGAGGTGTTCCATGTTTTCTCTTTCAAGGCTGTGCCGGTCCATCCAGCTTGAGCAATGCCATGGCATGCATTCCCGGGCCAGAGCTAGGGGAGGACCAACGCACAGGCAGCGCAAAATCGCAACCGGTTGCATTAACGGATGCCCCACCTGCTCAGAACAGGGCCGAACATCGGACTGATGCGGAACCTCTTCCGGGCCTGCAGAGTCTCGTATCAACCCAGCAGTTGCGTCCAGTAAGCGTCTTGGCCGAGAGTCCAAGCCATTCTCATGGTGATGCTATAGATCATAGCAATCTCTTCGAGGGGTTGGACGCCGACGCTTTCGATGATGTTTCATTAAGCCCGACAGCTACTGACAGGACATACAGCACGAGCCCAGATGCAACAAGATCGATTCATTCTCTGGTGTACTCGCGAAATCCATTGAAGTCGGCGATTGAAGGGTGTCAAGCGGACCAGTTGGAACAAGCGATAGCACAGGACGGAACAGGAAAGACAGACCCCCTTGGTTCTCCCACAGATCTGTTGGGATCAAATAGTGGGCTTTTTGATCTTCCCCAAACCCAAACGATGCAGGATAGTCAAGAGGACACCTGGATGGTGGCCAAGGACCCATCCAGCTCTCGTGCATTTACTCTGTCTGGCCCCGCCTTCACCGGTTTTCAAAGCGCGAAGGGCAAAGCCTTAGTACCAAGTGAAGCAGCGTTGGCATCAGCCCGTCGGTTGTTCGCGGAGCTTGCCGACGACTTCAACGACCCAGACTTGACGGAGGCTACGACATCAGCTTCTGACACGAGCTTTCGCCCGAGCTCCTACTTCAAAACTGGAAAAAGCGTGTCAGACCTCCCAGAGGACAGGGACAAGAATCACGCTCAACCCAAGAAGCGCGATCAGAGCATAACGCCTAGGATGCCTCTCCGTCAGATCCAGAGCAAACGGCCTGATCCTCGGGAGCAAGGAGCCGATCGGGATTGGTCGCCGTCTGCCAAAGTTGGGGATACAGAGGTGGAACGGCATCAACCTCGTGACATCGGTTTCATCACTCCTTCCGCCAAAAAGCGACGAAACGAAGACGCAGAGGCCGTATCGACTCCAATCCATCTAGGGGCTGTATCGATGCTTCGAGGCGCAGATGGTCATAGAAGTGTCGTCATGCGGTCTACAATAGCCTCACCAGCTCCAAGCACATCAGCACTTCGAACTCCTAACAGAAATTGCTCACCACAGACGAAGAGGATCTCGCTCGGGGTGACTCCTCGCCCCTTGCGACAGAGTTCCGCTGCTCCCTCTCCACGTCCACGGTTTCGAACGCCATTCAAGAATGGAATACGTCCTGTCATGGCCACTGCATCACCTGCAGACACTTCTCAAGTGTATGGATCACCCTTTTCGCGTGCGCAGGCCCTTCGTCCGCAACAAGGAAGTCTCAAGACATCCGTCAACATGGCTGAATCATCCGCCGCTGTTTTCTCTATTTCACATCGCGGCAAAAGGCTTGGGCTCGCGGAGTACGGGATATCTCCTGAGGGCATATCGCCTTTACAGGCGATAGCGAAAGGAGTTCCTGATGAAGTCCTCGTCATCTTGGACGACGCTTCTAAAGCGAGTCTCTATGCATTCGACGGTCCTGCTGGCGTATTGCTGGGCCCGAGCCAGGCCTTGGAGACTCTGCAACACCGGGGATGTCTTCAAGTGGATCTAGCCTGGGTTCAGAACCATTGGAGCTTGATTCTATGGAAAATGGCTAGTCTCTCGCGCCACTGTCCCAACGAATCTAGCTGGAGATGGACTTGGGATGAACTCATCAGCCAGCTGTTGTATCGATATGAGCGTGAGGTGCATCTCGCTCATCGTTCTTGTATCAAACGGATACAGGAGCATGACTCCTCCCCTCAATCTCCCATGACGCTTTTCGTCACGCGGATATTGACATATCAGGAGGAGGAATGCGATGAATTCGGCCAGAAGCTACCGATGGAGGTGATGCTCGAGCTTTCAGATGGGTGGTATCGAATCCGGGCCAGCCTCGACAATACGCTTGCAAGCGCTGTACGTCGCGGGCGTCTTAGAGTCGGGCAAAAGCTTGCGATCGCTGGTGCTAAGGTCAGTCTGAATTGAATCTGCTATGTTAGTATCGGGTGGACACTGATACTGTTCCAATCTCGTGTCTGCTCAACAGCTTCAAAGTAGTGGTGACGGAACCGAAGTTCTCGCCGCCTTGCTCACCTCGACTCTGCTTCTCAATGGTAACTCTGTCTCTCTGGCTCGCTGGGATGCCCGACTCGGCTTCAGTCGCGATCGCTACTTTGCCTCTTTGCGCAGCTTGACACCCGATGGAGGAATTGTTGCAGCCATGGACATTATCATAACAAAGGTATTCCCTCTTGCTTTTCTTGACACGAATCAAGACACCAGAGGAGCGCAAAATGCACGCGGCGAAAGCGAAGAAGCCGAAGTTCAAGAGTCATGGCGCAAGCGAAGGGAAGAGACGATGGCACGCCTTGAATCGCAGTTTAACAACCGTGGGCGAAAACTGGAGTCGCTCTTGATCGCCCTCGAAGAAGCTGGTGAGGGATCAAACGTTGGCCTTGGCACGGCGGCTGACTTTGTCTCTAATATTGAAGACGAGGCGCTGTCCGTCTTCCACACGATAGAGCATGCAGAGAACGTGGGCGAGACGCTTCAAGCCCATGTTTTTGGCCCACAGCGATGGCGTCTTTTGCCAGTGCTTTCGAGACTTGTCAGAGCCCGCTTAATGGCTGATGCGGACGATGAACGGGCGCAGGTGGAACGGGAGTTGGAGAGACTTTGTCCCTCGCGCAATGTGCGTGACTTTAAGGTGGTCAAGTTCCGAGATGCACGGCTCCCTCCAGCGCCAAAGGAGACGGTCAGAGGCAAGAACCCATATGCTCGGAGTGTTCAGCTGACCGTGTGGGAAGCGAGCAAGCTGGGCGATCTGTTGCGAGAGGGCGCAAGATTTATCGTGACGAATCTGGTCCCGACATCCAAGAGCGCCTGGCGTCAACCAGACGAAGAAGCGGACGTTTTCCTATCCACTCGTCGTGACACGCGCTGGACGCTGGTAGACAATCGCGCCGCTTTGTAACAGTACAGTACTGTACAGTAAAGCATTCTTCCTTTCACCCACATGGCTGCACATATTAGCTGCGCAACAATCAGAATCAGAACAATTTCTGAAAGAGGAAGATATAGTATGAATGTCATTGATAAAGAGGAGAAATGTATTATGAAGGGGACTCATTTACTGTATATCAGGTCGTGTGATGCAACAAAGGGATTGGAAAAAGGACAAACGTGAACAAAACATTGATGAGATCCAGGTTCAGGAACTCTGTACTGTCTGGAGAGACTGTGGCTCTTGACTTGTTCAACTTAGTAAGCCTGGACCTTGACATCACCTCCACGGTAGTTGAAAACCTGGTCGTAGGTATGATAGGCGTCAACGTAGACGTTGGGGAACTTGGAGAGGAAGGCAGAAAGCTTGATGTTGGAGCTGTCGAGTCTGCCGTTGTGCCTCAGCTGGACGTGGTCATCATCGAAGCGCCTGACGGAATGTAAAACCAGGGTTCAGTCAGTGAGTCCCCGGATGTTAAGAGGCAAGGCGAGACGAGAAATGGGGTAAATAAACCTACAGGTAGATAAGGGAGCCGCCGAGTTGAACGGTTCCGGTGGAGGTGGCGGGGAAGAGGTATTTCTCGAAGCCGTCACGGTCGATCGATCCGAAAACCTGAACCTTGGACTCGGCTCCGTCAACGTAAACACAGTGGTAGGCATTGCTGCTGCACTTGCTCGCGTCCCAGGCCTTGGCGGCGCCAGCAAAGAGAAGAGCGACAGGAAGGAAGGAGGAGTACTTCATGGTGACTGTAAGGTTCGGTGTCCGTTATGAAAGACTGTGAGCTGAAGATTTGGATGTGTGGATGTGAAATGGGGATGGGATGGCCAGATTTTGGCCATTTATACTGTACCTTTCAGTTGATGCTGAACTACAGTATCGTGAGTTGTGGCTGAGAACTGAACGTAAAGCACAGCGAACCTCGTTCGTGAAACACATTCTCAGGGAATTTCCCAGAAAACATCCCAGAGGCGATCTGAAATGCCTCACAATGATCGAAAGACTGTTGGTGGGTGCATCACTTTGTCCTCGTCAAGGGGCTCGCGACGGCGGCTTGGTGGGGTTGAGCTGCGCTGCCCGTTATATTGTTTTTATGGGGGTTTTTTTATTCCTTTTTGGCCGATGTGAACACAAACGAGACGGGATTGTCTGTCACGATTCTAGAAGAGCCAAGATGTGATTGGTATGGCGGCCCCTCGGAGGTGGGTTCGTCTGAATCAGAGCTGGACCCTAAATGGAACGACACGCATGATGATGATGGTGGGTGACCGTCACTGTATTTCTCCAGTCTTTTTCTTGTTCCCTCCGGCGAACGGGGTCCGTGAGCGTATGCGAGACAAAGCCACGCTGCACTAAAGGCCAATAAAGCCCGAGTGTGGGGCGTGCTGCCGGCAACGGGTGACAGTTGAGAGCGGGTACAGTACGCGGGTCTGTCAGGCTTGCGAGCCCGCGACGCGTGCGCGTGAGCTTTTGCTGGCAACACGCATGCATGGGCGGCTGGGCGTGTCAACCAACCCAAGCTGCATACCGCGTAACGAGACGGACTGGGCCCAAGTTGCGGTCCTGCCACTTTAGTGAGCGAGCTGCATGCATGGGAGCATGCCCATAGATGCAAAGTTAGTGCTGACTTGGGCGGTCCGTGTTTGGTTTGCTTACAACCAGCTTGTCACATCCAACTCGGCCCCTTTTGACCCTTTGACCCCCCCAAATTAAGCAGAACATAGCTTGGCTCCGCTCTCACCATTGTGCCTCCATCTCGATCAACTCAACATAACCCGTTTGTCTCCTGTTTCTCTTTCTTTTGCCTTTCCTTTCTACATTCCCACATATCATTCTTCCTCGACGAACCCACCTCCCACCAATCTGTGACTCTCTTTCATCCCGCATCCCAATTTAGTCACGACTTGAAACTTCATCTCCCTTCTCCGTGACACCCACCTCTTCCCCGTCCCTTCCTCCTCTCCTTTTCACATTCACTTTTGCCTTGAATCTCGAACAAAGCTTAACCATGTCAAGTCCCCGCCGGCCGGGTCCAAGCCAGACTTTGACTTTCCCATCCCCCGACGCTAGCCCGACCGCGCAAGTCCGCGTCCCGATGCCACGTTCTGGCAGCATGGCTGTGTCACCTCCCATTCCCATGCCTCGCCAAGAAGGCCCCACCACTCGAACTGTTGCTGTCCTCACTAAATCTGCTGCCAAGGTTCACCGACTCGCTATTGAAAGTCGCATCATTCAGGCTGGATTCGACATCATCGCTGAGCGTGCTGAGCGCTGGAATTCTCCGGATGACGATGATTTCCTCCACTACTTTCTTTACACTGACGCCGCTCCAGACTCAGACACTGCTGACTTCTCCACCTGGGCTTGCCGCTTGACAAACGGTCCAATCCATGTCCTGGTTCTCGAACGTGCCAATGCTGTCGAGACATGGCTTGAACTCCTAGGCCCCGAATCGGACACGGAGACCGATAACGACGACCATCACAATCTCCAGATACGAGATGACGGCCTCCCCATCTCCAAGAAGGGCCTCCGTCAAACCTACGGTGTCGATTCATTCTACGGTTCACCGAACGACCTTGTTGCTCAGGACCAGATTGCTGTCTGCTTCCCCGAGCTGGATTCGGATCACAATGGCCAGGACTCATACCACCAATCTGCCGCAAACGCAAGTCAACAAGAAGTGCAAGCAAACGATGCCAATGTTGCGGTCGCACAGTCTCAAGACCCCACGACGTTCCGCGCGCGTCCTCTCCCAGACTCGCTCAAGCGTGCATCGATCCAGCCGCGATTGAGTAAAGCGGCTGCTTTGCGCATGGGCATCAAGCTTCCAGATCCTCCGCGCCGCAACCCATCTGAGACGAGCTCCGCAAGTGGAGGAAGCACCAAAGGCGTTGAGGGCCCTGTTGGCATCTCTGGGCTGCCCAAGGCGCAGGTTCAGCTTCCCGCATCCTTGCGTCCACCTACGGTCGCCCCGCGCCTGAACAAGGCTGCGGCTGCCCGCACTAAGTCTGATGTTACTTTCTCTCCCGCTGCCGCCTCAAAGGTCCGCGAGAAGAAGCAAGTCGACTACTCAAACACGCCTGGACACAAGCGCAGCACTAGCATACAGGTTGCTTCCACCGCTGCGCCAACCATCGCACCCCGCCAGACTCGGGCATCGATGAGTCGTATCACAGCCCACACAGGCAGTCCAGCCCCTTCTGGTCAGAACGCCACGACTCCCGGACGAGGCAATCGTACGACCAGCATCACCTCTGTTGAAACGAACAGCAGCGCCGGAAGCGGGGAACGTGAGCGCCGACCAGTCGACTACTCGTCCACCCCGGGACACAAGCGCAACTCGCTGAGTCTCAACATTCCCTCTCTCGCCAAGCCGTCCATGGCCCCTCGCGCCAACCGTGCGTCGCTAGCTCGCACCGGAGGTGCGGAGCAAGCTGTCTCTCCTTCTCCTGAAAAAGAGAAAGAGAACCACCACAAGCAGGATCCTTATGTCAACACGCCCGGTCACAAACGTCGCAGCATGACTTTCAGCCTTGCCTCCCTCCAAGCTCCCACTATCGTCCCCAGGTCCAACAACGCCGCCAATGCCCGCATCGCTGCGGGCACACCAGTCCGTGATCGCCCAAGCTCAGCACTCGGCAAGACCGAAACGCCGCCTCCTTCAGCAGCGCGCAGGAACGCGCCGCCACCCTCAGCATATCGCAGCCCTGCGATGCCACCCCGTCCACAGAGTGTCAGCCGCGTCTGAACTCTAACCAGCTTGAGCCGGCGACTGCGTCGCCCGACTTTTCTCGTCCTTTTGTTTGTCTGCCATATTCACAAATTTGTACACCGCCCGCTTTGTTGTACTCTTGCTCCTCATCGCTTTTCACTGTATGATCGTTGCTTCCCTTGTACCTATAATAGTCTCGCGCTCACGACAAAAGAAATGCGATATCTTGTGCTTGGATTTCAAATAAATCGCGCATAAAGAAAACTTGAATGATCCTGTCAAGCATTTACTGACTCGACTATTTACCAGCGCACAATGAAAGGTCAAGAAGACATAAAAAGGGGGAGAGGAAGAGGGGGGAAAGATGGAAACGAGCCGAAAGGAAAAGGGATGATCACCAAGTGTCCGTTGCATGCATTTTGTTCAAACTTATTGTTCGGATGTAAGGAGTCACGCTTCCGAAAGCGTTGCTTCAATCTGGGCATTGATGAACGCCTTCTTGCTGTCAATCGGTACGCCATACTTCTGCTCAAGTTTGGCGCGCAGCTGCTTCTTTGTGACTGTTGTCAGGTCGCTCTCAGCGATCAGCTTGCGGATGTCGGCCTTGATGACGTCGTCCGAGGGTAATTGACCTGTTGCCCTAGTGTCGACCAGGTCGGCAGTGGGTGCCCCAAGTTCGCTCCTTGCGACGGTTCCCATGCCTAGTTGCGATCCTCCGTATGCAGATGGCGCAGCCTGCGGGAACTGAGGGAAGCCATACATGCTATTTGTGTTTGCAAAGCCTGGTTGCGAGTATCCGGTCGGCATGCCATAGGTAGATGCCGGCGCACCGTACATGGACATGGCCGGTGTTGCGTATCCTCCAAAGCCGCCAATACTGTAGCTCGACTGTCGTGCTGGATCCATCTGAGGGAAGTATCCTCCAATCTGCGAACCGGTACCAAACTGAGATGGCGTTACACCGATCTGGGACGGGGTGCCTCCGAACTGAGAGGGAGTCGGGCTATGACCGAAGCTTCCATTATGTGGAAGCACAGGTGCACCGTACAGGCTTGGAGCGTAGGCTGAACCGGCACGCGAAGCGTTCGACCTCTTCTCAGCTTGGGCAGCCTCGATGATTGAGCCGATCGAACGAGCCGAGTTGCGCTCCCAGAGCTCGTTCTCATACTCTGTCCATGTCTGGAGGGGAATTTCGCTCGGGTCGAACTTGCCTTCGTCATGAACCACGACCTTTTGACCCTTCTCGCCGACAACAACACGCGTGTTACCCCACGAGAAGTCGTCCATGTGCCAAAACGAGTAGAGAGGCAGGAAAAGACTCCAAATGGGGATACCGATGATGTAGACGATCATCCAGCCGATCATCTCGAACTTGCGGTTCAGGATGAAGATAACAGCCTGGCAGCCATAGATCGCAGCCAACATGATGATGGCAGTCAGTGGAATGGTTCCGGTGTCAGTCGCAACCAAGACAATCAGATAGACGATGTACGCCACTGTGACTGGAGCGATGACTGTGGACAGCAGGTCGATAAAGACGATGAAACGCATGGAGAAACAACAGAAACCACAAAGACCGGGTGTGAACATCAGCTCGACCAGGTTGTGGACTGTGGAGTTGATCCATCGACGTCGTTGCGAAAGCAATACCTTCCAGTCGTCCGGAGCGACGGTCCAAGCCTTGCAGTCTCGGACGAAAATGGTCTTGTACTTGCCGAAATGCTTGAGGACGAGCGTAGTCAGGTAACGATCCTCACCGAGGTGCAGCAGATTCTTGGTGTGGAGCGTGTCGACTCGGTTCTCGGCATAATCCTCAACAATTGATGAAGCGATGAAGAGGGGCCTATGAGTATCGGGGGTCCTGATCCTGAACATGGAGAAACATCCGGGCAGACAGGTGACTGAGCCAAAGAGACTCTCGAACGCCTTCGCGAGATAATGCGAGATGTAGTACTCGTATACCTGTAGCATGGTGATGATCGAAGCCTTGGCGTTAGAAAGAGCCGTTTCTCCGCAAAGACCGATGACCTTCTTGTCACGGATAAAGGCTGAAATGAACCTGTTGAGCGAGAGCGCCTCGACCTCGGTATCGGCATCGACCTGCAAAATGTACTCGTAGAAGCTCGGGTTAACTCCGATTACGTTCTTGATCTGGTGATAGACTTCAAGCTCCATCGGGTTCATCGGCAGACCAAAGTGAACCTTGTTGAGGAAACGCATCAAGATCAGCTGCGAGTCACGCTTTCCACGGTTACCTGGACGCGAACGCTCAGTAGGCTTGCCAACCTTGACGACAACAATGTACGGCACCACATGACCGAGGTGCTCGTACAAGCCACTGTAAATCTTCGCCATGTTGTGTTGCTTGGTGCCTTCACCGAGAGAAAGGAAGCTGAGCGCTTCAGGTTCAAGGTTTGGATCAGCGCCAAGGATGTCAAGCACAATACGAGGAGTAGGCCTGTCGTTTCCGGAACCAACGATCATACCGTCGCAGATCACGAAGATCAGTTTGCGCTTGTCGTCGTACTTGAGCGCGGCGAGTGAGTTGATCGTCTTGCGCATCGATTCTTCACCCTCTGTGTAACACGGAACCTGGCAGATGACGAACTTGTCGTGATCTTCTGGCTTGCGAGCTCGGCCGAACTGCAAAGCCGCAAGGAACTTGAATCCGAGAATGGCCACCATCAGCAGGGAGAGCGCGAGCAGAATGTACTGCGAGAACCTGCACTTTGGCGAGTTACGGTTGTCCACTTTGCCGATGAAGTAGAGGTTTCGGAGACAAACTCGCTGTCTTTCGAGCAGATCGGAATTAACGTTGAGGGAATCGAACTTCTTGGTGATGTCCTGGCCTGGGTTCTGCGT
The DNA here is from genome assembly GCA_026413255.1 of Fereydounia khargensis. Classification (NCBI taxonomy): domain Eukaryota; kingdom Fungi; phylum Basidiomycota; class Ustilaginomycetes; order Urocystidales; family Fereydouniaceae; genus Fereydounia; species Fereydounia khargensis. The sequence continues at coordinate 315,421 of JAOCZO010000004.1, read as the reverse complement.
GATGAGACTGATGACAGGGTCGTACATGAACTTGAGATCCGTGTTCGCAGGTGCTTGGAAGCCCTCCGGTGCCTTGATAGCACCTTGATTACCCTGTTTGACGTAGTCGGTAACATCGTAGACGCCTCCGCGGTAGATTGCCACCGACCTTGACTCCGAAAGGAGATCGCGGATGCCATCAGATGTGTATCCCATGAAGCCGCGTCGGTAGTTTGACCGCAGCAGCCACATGGACTGGTAATACCAATCTGGCCGGGCATCTTCGGTATGGAAGGTCCTGAAGTCATGGTATTGGGCATTCTTGTCCGTGGTGTTGTCATTGGTGAGCTGAACCCAAGGGCTGACTGTGCCGGTCACACCGTTGCAAAGCGCGTTGACCTGAACAGGGAAGATTCCGGTGGCATCTTCACCAGCATATGCCTCGACAGATTTGTCCGGAACCACCTTGACGATGCTGCGGTGCATCTTGAGGATCTCGCTCAGATCAAACACTTCACCTCGAATCGCTGTGTACGCATTGTCGCCTTTGTGGGATTGGAACTCTTGCTGGCTGTAGACGTGCTCCTTGGGGCAGATGAGGTTTCCGAGGACGACGATTACGAAGACCGCACAAGCGCAGATGAACCAGATCATCATGTTGATAGCCAGCTTCTCCCTCCAGGCCATTCGGATGTCTGGGCGTTTGAGACCTCCAATCCACCGCAGCAGGGGCGAGGGGAGCCAAAAGGTGAGAAGCCAGGTGGCTGCAACCCACTTCTTGCGTGCTGATGTAGTGCCAACCTCTTCGGCAACCTCGCCCGATGGCTCTTCGGTGAAGGCAGTTGTGCCCGTCTTCTCGTTGAGGCCGCCCTTTCCTACATCAGCGAACATGTTGCGCGAAGGAGCATAAGCCTCCGATCCGATGACAGAAGCGCTTCCGCTGAGCGCGCCAGCGAAGCTGCGCCGGGGCGCACCCAGACCAGAGTAGGCTGAGTACTGGCTCTTTCCATCGTCGAGACTGTCTTCGCCACCGACCAGCGGTAGAGCGGCACTGGATTGCTCTTTGAACGGATCGCCGTAAGCTCCAACAAGATCGGGGCTGCCAGGGGACTGGTGATCGCTGAGAATACCTGTTGGAGAGAAAGGGTCACCTTCGCCTCTCGCAACTGCATCAGCTTCCTGCAGCGCCCGACGCTCATTTGCCTTGACCTCATCAGGATCAGCTGCCCTCAGCTCATCCTCGACTTCGCGGAATGCATCGTGGGAAAGGAATACCTTCACTCGGCCAGCCGCTGCTTCGCCATCTGACCAACCCATGACCTCCTTGGCGGCAGAGAACTTTTGTTTGGCCTCACCAGAGACAGAGCCGTGCATGGAGACTGCCTGCAGAGAAGGAATGTCCGCGTACCTCTCGCAGAACTCCTCGTAGGTCATGCTGACGCTGTATTCGTTTTCTAGCTTGCGTGACATCTCCGAGAGCCCCAGACACTTGATCTGCTGCTTGACGACCCGTGCCTCAAACTGGTTTGGGAGCTGATTATCGTTCGGTCGGACACAGAGGGTGAACCAAGCCTTGGTCTCGTCTAGAGTCTCGAACAAAAGGTCGAGCGCACCCTTAAACTCGCCAGCCACACATCTGACGGTGGAGTTCTTCTTCGATCCAGTGCCCTGGCCGGCAGCATCGTCTCCGTTCTCATCGTCCGTGTCATCGTCATCGTTTGCCTTCTTGACTGTTGCGCCCCTCTTGACCGTGTTTCCACGGTTGGGGCGACGCACTGAAGGGGCCCGCATCGGTTTAACAGACTGCTGCGCAGCGACAATGGTCTGATCACTCTTTGGGTGCGACTGGGTGCTGAGGGCCTTCGTGTTGAAAAGGCTTCGGACAAAGGGAACCTTGGAGCCGGTGTTGGCGGAAAAGTCGGGACCAATCTTGCTGGTCTCGTTCGCTGTGCCGCGCAGTAGCGAGACAAAATCAGGACTGACAGTCTCTGTGTTTCGCTCCAGGAGGTTCTCGCTAGTGTAGGTAACCGCGCTGTTGTAGTGACTGATGGTGAAGCTAGAGAATCCGCTTCGGTCAGCAGGTCCCACCTTGAAAGAGGGGTGGTTGCCCCATCGCTTTCCGAATGCCTCAATCATGGTGTGATCCGTCTTCTTGGGCATTCTTCGCGCCTGGTCATCCATAATGTGGATGAGGCCACCTGGCTGATTGGTCATCAGGCGTAGGCAGTCGGCATTGTCGAAGTAGGGTATTTCCGGAGACAGATAGCTCAGTCCTTCATCGGCGTACTCATCCTGCTTGCGCTCGAAAACCGTGCGCAGCATGTAACGATGCAGACTTTCGCTTGCAAAGTTGACGCAGAACTGGTCGAGGGAGTTGCCCTTTGATAGATTCTGGAAGCCAGGAAGGTCAAGAATACCGATGAAAGTGTCGAAATCGTCTCGACACGACTTCTCGTTCAGGCTCTCGTTGATCCAAGCAAACAGCAGCGAGTAGAGCGACTTGGCCAAGTCATCTCGGTGGTTTGAGGCACCATCGGCGTCGAGGAGGATCGTGCAGACTTCGTTCTTGATCAGCTTGGTCTTGTACGTGAGGGTCTCCTCCAAGGCCTTGGAAGGGATTCCGAGGAAGTCGGCCACACGGTCGAGCACGTCCATGTTGCGAATGGAAGCCGAGTCCTGAGTGCGCTGACGATCGTAGTAAAACTCAATGTTTCCAAGGTGCAGAATGGCAGCAAGCACCTGGAAGATGGATGCGACGTGCCTCTTGGAGAAACCGACGTTCTTGAAGGCCTGCTTGAGTCGCTGCAAGCGAAGGGTATCCTCATGGACAACATCCTTGTGCCTTGACATCTGGCCAAGATAGCGGAAGTGGGAGCCGTCGCCGATACCGAGATACTCCTTCTCCTCGTCCGACGCACCAGCAACCATGTAGTAGAAGACGTGGAAGTTACGCTCGCTGGAGGCAGCATTCACGACGCGGTTACGCTCGAGGTAGTAGTCGAGGGTCTTGGCACCCATCAGCCTTCCGGCCTCGTTGAACTGAAGCTCCGTGTACTTTCCAAAGCGGGAAGCATTGTTGTTCTCCAGCGTACGAGAGTTACCGAACGAATCAAGGATGTACTCTGCTGACGGGATTTGCAGCCCGAGCTTGGCTCCCTTCTTTCCAGGGGCAGCGACACTGAGCTCGATCAGAGTCCTCACAGCAAGTCGGCGAATCTCGCTCTTGCCACTGGCAGTGTCACCAGCCAGAAGGATGCTCTGATCCTGGCCCGTACGCCTCATGTAGAAGAAGGCATTGCAGGCTTGAGCGAAAATATGGGGAGGGAGAGCAGCGCCCCTCGCTTGCTTGTTTGTCTCTCGGTAGTTCCGCGTGTACTCTCGCAGGGTTTCATCCGTGTTTCGGTTTCCTGAGGAGGCGTACGGGTTGACAGATACGAGAATGGAGTCGGAGAGCGCAGTGTAGGGAAGCGACGAAAAGAATCGATCTCTAAGCACCGAGAAAATGGAGTCAGGGGTGATGGAGGACAGCTGCGAAAGCTTGGCAACGTCCTCCGGCGCCTGGGAGGAGATCGCACCGGCCATGCTGCTCAAGCTCGTCTCTTGGGTAGAGACCGGCCTCTACGGAGAACAGACGAGAGGGGGGGGGCTCTAGATCGGGAAGGGGGTGGTCGAAAAGTACTAGCAGCCAACAAGGGCGATGGTAGGCGTGGTCAGGTGAGATGTAGCTGGTCTTGATGCGTATAAGCAAGCAGCGACGTTGACGCAGAGACGCCAAGGTCGTGGAAAAGAACTTGCTTCTGCCAAGCCCGGGTTTGAGGTTGAGGGAGCAAAGGGGCTTATAGGAGGCCGTGGGGAAGGATGAGGAGCAGGAGGTCAAGTCAATCGTTAATCGTCCGTCGCGGTAATGGTAAAGGCTGGGCAAGAGACAGCGGCTACGCCCTGTGAGGATGAAGGAGGAGGAGTAGATGGAATGGTTTGAAACGCGCGAAAACCAGGAGAGAGGGAGGAAGGGGCTGGCTGCCTGCTCGGGTTTGACTGACAGCAAATATCAGCAGGGTAGGGTCACTTGTGCATGACCTACTTTTGGCACCCGCTGAGATCGGTCTCTCATGCTCTACGCGAGGCCAGCAAGCCAGGCAATGGGCAGGCCAACCCAACTGACCAACCAGCCTGCCAGCCAGCTAGGCGATTCTCCTGCACGAACCAAGCTCAGCCCAGACATGCAGCGAAAAAACAGGTCGACCAGCTGCCCGTCGGCCCGCCCTGTCCAAAATGCCGCTAAGAATCGATCCAGCCAGTGCGCGATTACATTTGTATTCATTCTACCACGGTCGAAGAGCAACAACGATTTGAATTCGGGGTACCGCATTCTGGAAACCCCCCTTTCCCCATTTTATTTTTTTTTCTCCTCCTTTGACGCGCCTCCCCCCCAAATAGCCACCCCTTTTTCTGTGTCTGGCGCCCATGGCTTTGGTTTGCGATGCCACGGATTTCCGCGCAAGCAGACGAGACAGACAGACAGCCGGCGAGAGATCCCACTTTACAAAAGGTTCCAAACCGGGCTCGCTCAGGCCAAGAGGCCTTTTTTTCATTCGCATCCTGTGGGCGTAAAATGGCGTAAGCACTTTCAAGAGTCAGCCGCAAGCGGGTCGGCCCCTCCTTTGTCGTCCCAAGAATACATTGCCTTGCTGTGCGGTTATTGTCAGCCCTACCTCACACCGTATTACAATCGGACAGAGGTATACGTGTCGGCACCATGCTTGTCGTGTGATTGCGATCGCAAGAGAGTGGGCAACTGTGTCGCCCTCCCGAGGACCGTGTAACGGATTAGATCGCCTGAATTCACGGAGACTGGAATTCTTTGCTTCTCGCTGAGCTCGCTTCTACCAGCCGATCTGGAGAATGTCAGGAGCGCGAATTCCCTCCTCGCTCTGATGTGAGAAGCGCGCCAAGAGAAAAGCAGTCGCCATGATAGGCACTCGTCCGGTAGGTTGGTGACCTACGTTACAGAGCAGTGCCATACAATAGTTAACTCATACTGTACTCTTCATCTCTCTGTCTGGTCCAAATGGACATGGCACCATCGAATGGCGGCTCAGTTGAAGCGAATGCAGCCTGCAGTTTTGTAACACGGCTATCCGTTGTCAGGCAGAAGCACGCGCCCAACACCCAATGGTGAGCCGATCGGGTTCAAACCAGGGTGCAGGAGAAGCGACGACGCGACTCAGTGTGTGTCTCGCCCGCTTCGCTTTAAGAAAAAAGGGTAGAAACGCGTCAGGCGGCAGAAGCAGCGCGTCCTCGCCCTGGCTGGAGGGGAGACAGACAGGCTGAGCGGTGTTGCTCACTAACTGGCCGGCTCCGAATTGAGTGCAACAGAACACAACATGAGTAGCAAGACAGAGAAACAAGAGCTGCACAGTGAAAAAGACCCGGTCTTCCTCTGCAGTCAAATTGGCACACATCCCACCCCAACACTACCATAACATCGTAGCACAGCGACAAAAGAAAAATGAAAGAAAATTCATCAGCGTTGCATCGTCTACGATTCGACAGAGATGTCATGTATCACTGCAGGGCTAAGCTGGCAAACGAAGCTCAAAAGCCATCCTTGAGCTTGAGCTTGTTGGTAGCTTTGTCCATCACTGCCACCTTGCGGACCGCAGCGCTGAGCAGCTCTTTAATCTGAGGTTCCGTCTTGAGCCGCTTACGGAAGTGATGAACCAGCTCACTCGTATTGGCGATCTTGCCCTCCCGCACCAGCTGGATGATCTCCGCTTCCACCGCGTTCGCTGGTGCTCGTGGTCCACTGCTCCCAGCTGGCGCCCCAGGGCTTCCAGCACGCGAGCCTGGCTTGGACCCCGGTCGAGAACCGGATGGCGAACCTGCCCTGGAACCAGATGCGGTCTTGATCCGCTTTGCATCTGGCTTCCCTCCCGAAGCGGACGCCGATGGAGCAGGACTCGCGCCAGGCGACGCTCGCTGAGCATCCGTCTTGCGTTTGACACCTGCTTGCGACGGACCACCCGCGCTGTCTCCACCAGGTGACTCTGCCCTTCCAGAAGGGCTGGTGGCTCGAGCTGCGCTAGGGCTTGAGGAGCGGCTCGTCTGGCTGCTGCCCATCTTGGACAGATTTCGGGCGGGACTCGTTGCACGCTGCGCAAGATTGGCGTGGCCAGCTCCTGGTCGCTGCAACGTTGCTTTAAGGGGATACTGACCAGCAGGTTGCGGCTTCTTTTCCGTGCGTCCGGATGGAGTGTTGGATCCAGAAGCAGTACCAGGCGTGCCCTTTCCCTTGCTCTTTGCCGCCTCTTTCTCTCTCCTCTCTCGTTCTTCTCGAGCGATCTGCATGGCCTTTTCGGGATTCGCCACAAATGTCTCTTCTTCGTCTTCGTCAGATTCATCGCTGGCGTAAGGGTTGCGCAGCTCGTCATCCTTCTCATAGGCCTCATTGCCGTCTCGTCGGGCAAGAGCCCTCATGATCTTCATCATCTGGCGGCCGCTGCCGGTCAGCATGTGATCTTCCTTCTCCTCCTCTGCAGCGCTGTCTTCCGGCTCCTCCTCATCGCCTTCGTCGCCGATCTTGTTCGCCCGTGCCATTTCCTTCTTGAGACGTTCCTCAAGCTCCTTCGTCTCCTCATCCTCGGCATACGGATCTCCTTCGTCCATTTTCTCCTCGTCATCCGCGAATTCTTCCTCATAGTCCAGTTCATCATAGGTTCCGCCATCGTCCTCCTGTGATCGATTGATGAGAAAAAGTTGTCAATCTCAGTGAGCAAAGGTCCTGGCAAGATTCGATCGTGGAAAGCCATTCCGGGCCTAGCATAAACTCGGACATGTGACTTACCCTCTTTCTTCTCCGTGGAGCAGCATCATCCTCATCATTATGGAGGAGCTCGCCACCATGGACGGCCATCAGGTTTCGTCGTCGGCCACCGACGCTGGGCAAGCCTGAGGGCAGCGAGAGCCGACCCAGCCCTGGCCAGTTAGACCAGGCTGCGGCATCCTCGGCCTTGATGGAAGCCCGGCTTGAGACACCTTCACCGCGACGGTTGCGGAAAGCCCAACGATCAATTTCCTTGTTCTTTTGGTAAGCTTCGTATTCTTGCTCAATTTCCTCGTTCGAGAGCACGGAGTGCTTGGGTTTCTGCAAGAATTTGTACATTCTCGTGACGGGAACCACCTTGAAGCCTCCTGCATCTCGCTCGTCAAAGACAAACAGAACGTGGTGGGAAGACGAGTTCTCGTCCGAGTCTCCTTCAAGCTTGCCGATCCAGGGTGCGTGGGAAGCACCAGCAGTATTTCCTCGTTCGTGCTTGACCGCAGCTTCATCCTTCACTGTGCTGGATTCGGACATGGGCACGTCAGCCGTGCCATCCTCCTTCTTCTTCTTGAGCTCGTCCATCCAGTTCTCGAGGGCTTGAAGACCAGAAGGGACGGGAACTCGGGTACTCTCCCACTCCTCTGACGTTTCAAAGTCTTCCAAGATCCAAGGGAAGTGTTCTTCCTTCATCGTCTTTCTTGCCGAGTCCGCGGCCTTATGTACTTCCTTGACCTTCTTTTTGAATAATTTGTTCTTTGGTACCCTGGCAGCACTTCCTGGAGCGATGAGAGATTGGTCTGCCCCGGGAGCCTTGGCCGGAGTGTCCTTCTTGACCACCTCTTCTATCCGCGAGAGATCATCGCCGGGGGCGGGCCATGTGAGCGGCTGACCATCCTTGCCCAGCATCTGCTTTCCATACTTGTCAGTGATTGGATCCCCTGGGTTTGGCCTAGGAAGCTTGGGGCGCGGTGGATTTTTGCGGTTGAGCTTGAGAGGAGGAACAAATTGGTTCGTATCGCACGGATCGACCCGAGTATGGTGGGCAAACTTCATGAGATGAGTGATCCATGGTCCCGAGTCGGTGGAAAAGAGAGGGATGTCGCGATATGTGGTCGGTGGAGGAGGAGGAGCGTCTTTCTTGTCCTCTTCCTTCTTCGGAGCATTGACATTTCTGAGACGCTGCTGTTGCCCAGAGGCGAGAGAGCCATTGCTGTTGGAGGGCTCAGATTTGACTGAGACAGAGCCCGCGTTGGGTTCAGACTTGACAGGCGGCATGGCGAGAGAAGGGCTGGGAGAGGGAGATGATGCGGGGAGATAAGAGCCCTTTTCTAGAACCGCAAGGTCGAGACGACACTGTGCGGAAAAGATGTGAATGTGATTGAACGATGATGTCTGTGATGGTGTGAAGAGGGGAAGGGCTGTGATGAGTTTGGCAGAGAGTGCCATCAGTGACAACTTTTTGGCCTGTTTGCTCCACTTTTTGCAACTCTGTCGGCCTCTGCGTCTGCCTCGTCCGAGACCAGACGCGAAGGCCAGACTGTGGGTTCGTGCGCGCGACCTGTTGAGTAGCGGCTGAGCCCGCACGCATGAGCCTGAGCGTATGAGAGCGTCTTCTCACCGAGTCCGGAATGCCAAAAAAGTCGCGTGTTGCGCCTGAGCCGCCAAAGGATCACGCTCAGGGACCAGGTGAACTTTCGAGCCAACATCCGCTCGTCAAGAAAGGTTCTCTGCTTTGACCATCACCGTCGGCACATCCGTCACCGTTCCACGCCAGTTCTCTGCGCATCGGGAGGAGAACTTCGTCATCGGCCGCCCCTTGTTTGTGGTCCCCTGCTGGCTAGCTTGGTCACGGCTCGGCATCTTCCGCACACAAGCGGAGCAACCCCGGTATCAGGCGGAGGTCAACTGACGGCTACATTACAGTATTCCTCGAGCTTTAGCCTCCGCTCACAGCCGGCTCTTCAAGGCAGGTCTGAGACCACTTCCCTTAGCTCCCACACCTGAGCTCAACAAGTGGCTGAGCGCCTCCTCTCACGCTGAGTCAATTCCCATCGTCACCGGCCTTGTCCAGCATGAGTGCCAGCAATGAGCGTGAGCCTCAACCGCGCCGCAAGCCGTCCATGGACCTGAGCCGACTGCGTGATTTTCCCTCGTCACTGTCTTTGCGCAAGGACACTTCACCATCATCAGGCACTATCGCGACCTTCTCTCGGCTTCGAAACTTTGGATCGGCTCGCCTTCGCAAGGAGCCTTCTGGGAAGAATCTCTCGGCAAGCTTCGGCTTCGACCGACATCCCTCAACGAATGTTTCCCCCACAACGGCCGATGCGAGCATGTCTCCGAGCATCGAGGTGACCAGCCCTGCTGTCCAAGCTACCGATATCGCTGAAAAGCCGGTCAAGCGGCGATCCCGATTACTGGACGCCTTCAAGTCTTCTCGCAAGTCCCAGGGCACGTTCGAGGTCATTCGCAAGCCACAGACGGCTCGCCACCACTCTTCCTCATCAAAGTCTTTTCAAGGATCGTCTCTGGCAGAGACCAACAGCAACCTCTTCGATCCCGACTTGTCCGCTTCGTCCCGTCCGGACGTTGATCGACAGATGACACAATCCTCCGTCGACACCACATCTCCGAGGTCTCGCCCTACATCGCTCCCAAACGAACGGAAGGGTGGTAGGAAATCGTTTGCCTCAGATCGCAGTGCTGAAGGTGAGGCCAAGCCCCAGGACGTCAACTACCGTGCCGCGCATCCCCCCTCGACCTCCAAAACGAGAAGGCCTGCATCATCACTCACAATGGGCTTCGGAAGGCGCACCAGCGGAAATTTGGATCCTGCCCCTGCGATATCAGTTGCTCCGTCGCCTTCGCCGAGCCCCGGCACCGAGGCTGCAGCAGGAAGCTTCAACTTGCACTCATTTCGCAACATCAGAAGAGGAAGCGACGCCTCCCGTCCAGATCTATCCACCACTTCACGCAGGGAGAGCCTCAATGCAGCCGAGGACTTTATCACGCCTTCCGAGGAAATTGACCTGCCCATCTTTGGTGAGCGACCCAAAGCCCAGGACACGAAAGGTCCTGCTGCCGCCTCAAACGCCCTGCCTGCAGCCAAGTCGCCGGCGATCAGACCAGCAGCTCCGATCTCCGCCACGTTCACTCCGAACCAGCCGAATTCGAGCAGCATCTCAGTCGCACGCTTTCGCCAGGCTGCTAGAACTCGGAGCGAGACGGGTAATTCCCAAAATGTTGAAGACGTCGCTGCCGCCGCGAGCCGCTTTCCCCAGGATGCTGTGGCTGACGCAACGCCCAGTCCTGGCCTCAAACCGATGCTGTCTCTAGGCGCTCCAGGCACGATGTCGCCGTCACAGGAGCTGGCGGCGTTGGAAGCCGAAGTCATGCAGGGAGGACGATCCACTCCTCTCTTGAGAATAGCCCGAGAGCAATCGCCTCTTGCAACCAAGCCATCAGATCGCGATGAAAAGGAGTTGCCCCCCATTGCTGCAGAGACGCCAGCATCACAGGCGCATGCCACATCGACAAGAACTGTTCGGGATCTCCCAGCACCTGATGCCGAGCGGAGGCGGGGCTTCTTCATCGTCGTTGAAGGCCTAGACCGTGCCGGGAAGAGCACGCAGGTAGCGAGGCTGTCTGAAAAGCTTGGAGCCAAGGAGATCAAGTTCCCCGACCGGACGACTGCGATCGGGCAGATGATCAACTCTTATTTGGCGCAGACGAGCGACCTTGATGACAAAGCCATCCATCTGCTCTTCTCGGCCAATCGATGGGAGTGCGTACAATCCATCATCTCGACGCTTGCTTCTGGTGAAAGCATTGTTTGCGACCGCTACGCCTTCTCTGGAATCGCCTACTCGTGCTCGAAAGGACTACCCTACGAATGGTGCCGAGCTCCCGATATTGGACTTCCGCTGCCAGATCTGACCGTCTTCCTTGACCTGGATGCTGAAACAGCAGCAAAGCGTGGAGGATATGGGGAGGAAAGGTACGAGAAGCAAGAGTTCCAGGCCAAGGTACGGGAAGCTTTCAAGAAGGTTTCGGCTGATGTCAAGGGGCACGGTGGCACGTGGATCACCATCGACGCAGGCGGAACATTGGACGAAGTCACTCGAGATATTCAAAAAGCAGTATTTGAAACAACATCGAGGATCGACACTCGAATCGGTGCCCTTGGTAAATTATTCATCGGGACGAGCCAAGAAGCCCGCCTCGTTTCCCATCTTTCGAATGGGCCAGATGCTCAGCCTGACTACGATCGTCCTCCAGTCAGTCCGTCTTTCTTCAGCCACTTCCGAAGTGCATCCCAATCCAATCAGGGGCAGAGGAGCTCGTTTAGTTACGCCAATCAATTGGCTGCTATGCGCGCTGCTGCTACAGATACCCTCTATAGCCTCTTTGGCTCTCATGGCGAGGAAGAGCCCAAGAAGGAACAAGCAACAGAGCCACCGGCTGGGTCTCCAGTGTCGAAGGGGCAAGGAGTCGATGCAGGACGCGTACTTGCAGGTTTCAATGGCTCAAAGCCTGGAAGGAAGATGACGTTGGTTGAGATGATCGACCAGATTGAGGCTGGCAGAAGTCCTCCAGTCTCGTCGGCCGAAGAGCTTCCACCGCCCACGCTTCCATGGGTTGCAGGCGAGGCCAATGCCAGAACTCGATCGGCGTCCGTCGGTGAAACTTCCACCACCAGATCGGCGTATCCTGCCTCCGACGCCATATCACAGTCCACAAAGCCATCACAGAGCAAGTTCCCATCGACTTTCGCACTTGCAAATCGGTCACGAAGAAGCTTGAACGCTTCAGATACATTGGTGGTTGCAAATCATGATTCTTCCTCTGATGAGCAATCCTTCAATGATGCTGACCACCACCAGGATAAGGACCTTGCGAATCCAACGTCGAGTGCGGCCTTGACGGGCCCTCTGGGTTTGCATAAGGCTCCACCCAAAACAAATGGCTCACAGGGAACCCCTCTGATCTCTCCGAGCCCCCAGCGAGCCGCATCTATGACACGATCCGCCTCGAGTGCCCTGGAGTCTGCCGTCATGGCGACTTCACCATCGCCGGGCGTCGAGTCTCCACCTGCAGGGCCCCTTTTGCGGCAGCTTGGGTCGCCACTTGAGACTCAACGTGGCAGCAAAAGCCCTGGCGTCTCCTCCGTTTCGAGCTACAATGATGCCAAAGACTCGCTGCAGCCGCCGCGTCAGCATCGTACAAGCGCTGTCAGCTCATCACAGTCTCTCCGGTCGCCAAGTTTGCAAGCTGCATCGCCAGCAGCTTCTCCGCCTCCGATGGCGCATCCCAACCATGGCATGGGAGACGGCGGCGGCATGGCGCCATCTTCCTACTACCTTGCGATGATGAACGCGCAACAGCAGCGTGCTGACATGCAAGAGGCGTACATGCGCAACTACATGGCGATGATGGCCAACCCTATGATGGCGCAGCAGGCTCAGTACCAGATGATGCTGATGCAGCAGCAACAGCAGGCATACCTGAACGCTCGATCCATGTCAAACTACCCTATGAGTGAAGTCGGAACTGGGTCATCGTCCAGCAAGCCCGTTGCAGCTTTCATGCAGCCAGGACACGGCGTATCGGACCAGGCTCTGCAGCAGGAGACAAGTGGCCGGCGACACACGCGCACACGCAGCGGCGCTAGTCCTGCACCTTCGCCGCCTGGATCGCCACAGATGCCAATGTTGTCCATGATGATGGCCGCACCTCCGCCTTCTGCGGCACATGCGAATATGCCCATGATGCAGCCGCAAGCACCTTTCATGCACTTTGGCTATCCTGCAAGACCAGCTTATGCGTCTGCGCAGAGCGAAATCGGCACTGGTCCGTCTCGCTCTCATCGTGCTCTGGACAAGTCGCGGGCACATGCAAACCGGCCTACCTGACTGCTTTGATGAAGCGGTTGCCAGTGCTCGCGATCAACATTTCAATATGCTACTCAGCATACCACTCTTTCCTCACAACAAGCGATACCACGTGCGTACAATGCAATAGCTTTGATCAAACAAGTGTAAAAAACGAACTTGAAAGTGCGTGTGTGCGTCATGCGTATCTAGATTATCGATGCAAGCAACTCGGTCTGCCGTGTATAAACTCGAGATTGATGAAAGGAGTGATCTGAGGAAGCGTTGGTGTTGGTCTAATCGATCTTGGTCTCGACGAGCTCGTAGCCTTCGTTGAGGGTCGCCTCTGTCTTGGCGTCGGAAGGGCCGGACATGACTGAGAGGAACGTGTTCCAGAATATTGAGACGACGTTGCTGTAAAGGGAGACGGAGAACTGTTAGAGGCTGAACAGCAAGCGGCTCGGGGATGCAAAACGTGCCGCTGAACACTTACACGAAGAGGAGACGCTGAGGGGGCGGGATGAACGCCATGTTGATGGTCTGCACAGGGATCCACAGAGCCCAGCCGGTCTTGACGGTCGGCCACCATGCCTGTCGAGAACAGCGGGGTCAGTAACATGATACGTGCGTCGCAGATCGTAGGAACTGCAGCCGTAGCAGCCGTAGTAGGCAGGACATACCTCATTCAGTTTGCTCTTGACGTCCGACTTTGACCCGCCAGCCATGAAGGTAGTAGCGGTGAAGAAGAGCGCCGTGAGACTGGGGGCGGCGATACCCTGGTCGAGGGCTACCTTGGTGGCAATGTTAGCCGCGCGAGCCTTTAACGGGACACGTTCTAGCACCTTTCCGAGCCAGACAGCCGCGATGGGGGAGAAGATGGCGCCTCCGTAGATGCCGAGTCTAGCCGTTCGCACCCAGTCATGGTCCCGTCCCTTGCGCTCGACTCCCTGCTGCGCAATAATGTCTCCGGTGGCAAACAGCACACCACCAGACAGACACTGGCGTGGAAGCGTCGACGAGGTCGCAGCGAGGAATCGTGAGAGCGCAGACATGGTGTTGGTGGTGAGTAGAAGAACGACAAGTGGCCCCGACCTTCACATTCCCCAACGCGTCCGTGCAGACTCGCGCATGACCAGGCCAGCAAACACACATCCCAGCCAAGAAAAGTCTGCCAAGTACCGTAGACGCCGACACGTCTCGGCCAATTTCTTACACCGATATCGATCGGGGCTAACTCACAGACAGTCGCATACTCTTCGACACAACCCCACAGCACAGTGGCGTTTCAACAGACGGCGATATGAAGCAAACCACGTATTGCATTGCAGTGCAACCACCACGCTCCGAGGGGGAAAGAGGTTGCAACTCACACGCATGAACGGTCTTGCTAGTGCGCTGGCAAATGAGTAAAGCGGACGGAACGGGGGTTTTTGGTTATCATCAAGCGGAGCGTAGCCTCACGCACCTGGCAACTCGTTTCATTTCCACTCGACTCTGCGCGCAGCAGTCTGCCTTGCCTTTCGTCCAAGCATGGGTATGAAGATGGTAAAAATGGTACTACACAAAGGCAAACGTGCACAGTTGGCGAGGGCAAGGACTTAACTCCATTATCAATGCTAGTCTGAATTGGATGCCAGTAACGTGATGGTCGCTCTTGCTGCTCGAGGTCGTGTCCGAAACTGATCGCGCATCGGAAAGCCTTCAGATGCCCGCTGCTGCTGCGAGCGAGTCGACCACTACCATCCTCCAGAGCTTGGCGACAAAGCTTTCGGCCTCTTCCGCCAGGACCTATTTGGCAAGACACGCAGATAGGTGTCAGCTTTTCTCCATCATCTTGATTGATAGACTTGATCGAATCTGCGTCATACTCACGGGCTCGATGCCAGAAATTAGCTCGTCCGCACCCTTGTGCGCTTGCAGCGTCTCGACGATGAACTCGACCAGCTCCTCGACCTGCTCTCCCAGGCTATCTTCGATCTCAACATCTGCCCATTTTTTGTACTTGCCTTGGACAAGAGACTGGGTGGATCAAAGGGGGCATCAGTGGCCCATTCGCTATCAAAAGATGGCACCCAAGATGACGTCAGTACATACCTCGGTGACCCATTCCCATTTGGGCTGTAGCTTGAACAGTGCTTCAGGCTCTGACGGTACCGTCTCTTCAAGCTTGCTGAACTGAGCCTGCTTCTCCTCGTCTCGCTGCGTGTCCGTGAGCTCATCGTTGAAAGTGATCTGCTTGATTCTGCTGGCACGCTTGCCAAGATCGTCGTCATCTACGTCGCCAAGCACTGTCGGCTTGGCGACGCGAGCGGCCTGAGCAGCTCCTCCGTCGCCAGAAGCATCCGCCTTGACAGCGTTGGTGAGGTTGAGCTTGAGTGGAGCCGAAAGTCCTCCTTCCTGAGGAACGAGCACACCAGCAGCTCGCTGCTTCTCTGCGAGCGCGGCCATGTCGGCTGCTTGCTGCGCCAAGAAGCGTTCCGTCTCCTTTCGCGCCTGCTCCGCCTCTTCCACCTCAGCCTTGCGATCGCGCTCGTCCGCTTCTTCTTCCTTTCGTCGATCATGCGAGCGGTAATGCCTCCAGCGCTTTCTGCTCGACAGCATCAGGATCAAAAGAGTCAGTCACGAGTCTACTCATCGCATATCGGTGCCATGCGAATACGAACCTGTCAGTGTAAAAGAGCTCTCTCTCGGATGCAGAAGAGTCGCGCCAGTCCTCCCACTTGCGAAGCAAAGCGATCGCATCTTTCTCCGTGCGTTCCTTATCCCTTCGCTCCTTGTCCATCTCCTTTTCCCAGAACGCGATCCGTTGCCTTTCCTTGGCAAGATAGGCACGCTCCGATTCTGCGGCTGCTGCTCGGGAGTGTGCGTCCTTCTCCTCTCGCCGCCTCCTCTCTTCAAGCTCGTCGAGCTCGTCTGGCTCGAGTTGAGCTGCAGGCTTTGCGTCCCTGGATGATTGCACAAAAGGTACAGGCCTCTGATAAGACTGTGGTCCTTCTGAGCCTCGACCATTTGGAGATGGTCGTGACTGATGAGGCTGTTGTTGGTCAGCTCGCCTGGCACGTTCAGCGGCTCGCTGCCTTTCGAGCTCGAGCTCACGCTTGCGGGTCGCCTCCTCACGTGCAGCCGCGGCCATGCGGAACTGCTCGATCTCGGAAAGCACACTGCCACGGTGCTCTTCCGGCAGCTCCTCCGGTGGAAGATCTTTGAGGTGTGCGGGCACTTCGTACGCCGGCCTCTTGGATACTTCGTCCTCAGTGTCTGCAGATGTCTTCATATCCTTGATAATGCTGTCAACTGCAGAAGCTGCATCGCCATGGTTCTTCTCGTCCGCCTGTGATCAAAGAGGCAGTCAGCCAATCGCAATTGGTGAGGTCAGCATGAAAATCATGAAGGGGGGGAGGGATCAGAAGGGGGCTAAAGCGTACCTCAGTGGTGACCCTCTTTGACTCGTATTGCTCGAGGAACTTTTTGGTCTTCTCATCTGCTTTGACGACGAGCTTTTTTGCTTGACCGGACTGACCCTCCACGCCCATGGGGGGAAGCTCCCTTCCATTCAGAACCTGGATGGCCCTGATCACCGCATCTGGCTCGTAGAATTCGGCAAATCCAAATACCTTGCTGACCCGTTTCAAGCTGCGTAATGAGCCACAGGCCTCGAGAAGTTTTGTGAGCCATGTGTCATTGATGCCTGGCGAGATGCTGCCAACAAAGAGAGTCGTCGCAGCCTCCGCGGGCGCTATAGATGTTGGGAGTGGGGCGGCTGGGAGACCAGGCGCAAGCGGCAGCCCTGCTGATGGTGGTGCGCCTGGTGACATTGGGGAAGGTCCGCTGCCAGGAGAAGGGGCGTACCCCGCGCTGCCCAGACCGGCGCGGGGGCGGGGCGGAAGGGGTGCCATATTGGGATTGGAGGCATTCTGCCAATTCGAGTTGTAGCCCCGCCTGGACATGGTTGCCTGGGCGTGGAGCAGATGCCAGCAACACGGCTGAGAGGGAAGGGAAAAGATCGAAAGATTGACGGTCCTATGATGGGAAGGCGAGGGAATGTGGATGCGTGTGGAGAAAGAAAGGGATGCTGAGCAAGTCTGGGAAAAAAAGTGGACTTTGACAGGGTCATGCGGAACCGAAGCTTTCGGGTTGACTAATGCTTACGGGATTGGATTGAAGGCTGAGGCGAAAGTGGCTGCAAATTGGGCAAACGACATCGCTGCGTGTCTGCGTGTCTGCGGGGGGGGAGCGGGCAAGCGTGGCTTGGGCCTTGCGAGAAGTGACACGTTGCAAGCAGGTCTGACTGGCAGGGGGTTGCGTGTTGGCCTGCAGCTCGCTCGCAGGCAGACTGAAAGCGCGACGGCTCAGGCTCATCAGCTGCGCCAGCGCAGCCCGCTTCATGAGAAGGAAGAAAATCGAAAATCCAGATGGCGCAGACAGGCAAGGCAGGCAGGCAGGCAGGCAGGCAACGCGCCGTGCTCGCTTGCTCGGCCTGCTGGCAAGACAGCGAGTGTAAAATCAGGTCAGTGCACGCTCCTTCCGCTTCTGCCAACCAACTACAGTACTCTAACTGATCGGGCTGGGCTGAGCGACACTCTCACTCGCAACCCGCAACGCAACGCAACGCAACCCCACTGCAACAACCGCGCGGGGCTCTGGCTCTCGACCCAAGAAGCTTCCCTGAGACCGGGCCAAGTCCGACAGCTTTGATATCGACACATCACCCATCACACATTACACCTCACACTTCACACTTCACATCTAATCGCATCACCTCTTGGCGTCGCTCCCCTCCCTTCCCGCAGTCTCTCGTGATTCCCTTCACCTTCCTCACCCTCACTCTCTCTTTCACGCACGCACAGCGAGGAAGGCTTGGCAACGCTCCCACAGCCTAACGGACCCACCAAGGCCTCCGCATCTCTGCCGACTGCTCCTGTTCTGCGATCTGCGGTCCAGGCTCAGGCTCCGACAGGGACTACCTTTTGGGCATTGTCAAACATCCTCGTAACCATCTCGTCGCCTCATCTACCCATCTGTTCGTCTTCTCGCCGCCATGTCTCAAGTACCACCCCAGCTGCCTCCGGGCTGGACCTCCCAATGGTCAGTTGATAATCCTCATTCCGGCTCCGGCTGCACACTGCTGGCATCTATCCCATCCTCTCTGTGGCTCAATTACTTACTGATTCGCTCTGCACTCTTCCTTCATACTCCTTCTGCCGGAATTGTAGGGATCAAAGCGCAGGTCGATACTACTTTGTTGGTTGGTAGCATCCCATCCCCGCTTCTTGACTCGCTCACGTTCTGATCACCCTCTTTGATCCCTGCGCTTCATTGGCTACATCTTTGATCCACCACAGAAACCGCAACAGGACGAACCAGCTGGCAGCCTCCCACTGCCGGTTCTCCCGGCGGTCCCCCTCCTGCAGGACGTCCCACCCACCCTCAGGGTCAAGCTCGCATGTCCATGCCTCAGATCCAGCCCCCTCCGGGCATGCGTGGTCCTTCCCTCTCTCCTGTTCCGAGCGCTGGCCAGCCCCTTTCGCCTCCGCCTCAAGGCAGCCCTGGAGGCCCTACGTCCCCCGGCTCTCTTGGTCCTGCTGCCAGCAGACGTCGTCAGTACCCTACCGCCCACCTTGCTGCCAATAGTGTCAGCTACAGCTCTGGCTTTGATGCTGGTGCTACTGCTGGAGCGACTGCAGGCTTCCCTGTCGCAGGTCAAGATGCCCAGCCCCAGCTTTTCACTCCTGGTGCTCCCGAGCCCGCTCCGTTCACACCCGGACAGCCTATCGGCACCGGAGTTCCCCCTGCCCAGCCTGGATATGCTAATGGCCAAAGCGCTGCGCCTGCCGCTCCTTATGGCCAGCCTCCCGCCATGGCTGGCCTGGCTAATCAGTTCCAAGGCATGGGTCTTGGTGCCGGTGCCGGTGCCGGTGCCGCACCGAGGGCTGTGAGTATATTTCCCTTAAATCCGGGCACCTTACCAGCCGACACGCCGACACCGATACTGACCAGATTTTCTGTCTCTTCTCGCTTCCGTCCCACCGCTTTTCAATCATCTCAGAGCTCACTTTTCACTGTCAATCTGAGCGGAGCTCAGCCCAACATCGCCGCCCTTGAGCACCCCCCGCCCGAAATCAAGCTTCCCCCCAACTCTTGCATCACCACCAATCCTAAGGCCAACGCGGATCCCTCATACCAGCGCAGCACTCTCAATGCGATTCCTACTACGTCGTCTCTTTTGTCCAAGTCCAAGCTTCCCTTTGGTCTTATTCTCTCACCCTACCGCAGCGTCCGAGAGGCTGACGGTGATGAGCCCGTTCCTGTGGTCAGTGACACTGTCATTGCACGATGCCGTCGCTGCCGAACGTACATCAACCCCTACGTGCAGTTCATCGAAAACGGCAACCGCTGGAAGTGCTGTATGTGCAACATCAGCAACGAGGTTCCTCAGCTCTTTGATTGGGACCAGGAGAAGAACCAGCCTGCCGACCGCTGGCAGAGGCCAGAGCTGCAGCACAGTGTCGTCGAGTTCATCGCCCCGCGCGAGTACATGGTCCGACCTCCTCAGCCTCCCGTTTACACCTTCCTCATCGATGTCAGCTACCAGGCAATCACCAGCGGCATGGTCGCTACCGCTGCCCGCACGATCCTCGAGACCCTGGACCGACTGCCCAACGAGGACAACCGCGCCAAGATCTGCATCATCGGTGTCGACACCAGTCTCCACTTCTTCAGCATTACACCGGAGAGCACCGAGCCCGAGATGCTGGTGGTCAGTGATTTGGAGGACGTGTTCCTTCCCAAGCCCAACGACCTCCTTGTGAACCTGACCGAGTGTCGTGCCGGTGTTGAGGCGCTCCTCGGTAAGCTCGGAGACATGTTCAAGGACTCTCACGTCACTGGATCAGCCCTGGGAGCCGGTCTGCAGGCGGCATACAAGCTCATCTCGACGATTGGAGGCAAGATCATGGTCCTCACCGCTTCGCTGCCCAGCGTTGGACCCGGTGCGCTTAAGAGCCGTGAAGATCCAAAGCTGCTTGGCACTGCCAAGGAGAGCACTCTTCTGAGTGCCGCTTCGTCGTTCTACAAGACTTTCCCGATCGACTGCTCGCGTAGCCAGGTCTCGGTCGACATGTTCCTGTTTGCGCCCTCGTACACAGACGTGGCTACCCTGTCTTGCCTGCCCAGATACACTGGCGGTCAGACGTTCTTCTACCCGGCTTTCCACGCCGGACGAGCCGAGGATGCAGTCAAGTTCTCGCACGAATTTGCTGAGGTGCTCGCAAGCCCGATCAGCTTTGAGGCCGTTCTGCGTCTTCGTGCGACCAAGGGTATCCGAGCCAGCGCCTTCCACGGCAACTTCTTTGTGCGATCGACCGACTTGCTGGCGCTCCCGGCTGTACCTCTGGACCAGAACTATGCGATTGAGTGCGAGATTGAAGAGACCATCAACGCACCTTTCGTCGTCTTCCAAAGTGTGGTGCTGCATAGCACTGCTTACGGTGAGCGTCGTATCCGAGTTATCAACTTGGCCTTGCCGACGACGAGTTCCATGTCGGAATTGTACGCGAACGCGGACCAGGTGGCTATCGCAACGCTTCTTGCAGACAAGGCGGTGGAGCGTTCGATCCACTCGAGGCTGGAAGACGCCAGGGATGCACTGTTCAACAAGCTGGTTGACATCTTCTCGACGTACAAGAGCACGATGACGAGCGCTGGCTCGGGTGCCAGCCCTCAGTTGAGCATTGCGCAAAATATGGCTCTTCTGCCTCTATTGGTATTGGGTCTGCTTAAGCATGTGGGCATTCGACAGTCTTCGCAGATCCCTTCGGACCTTCGCGCTTATGCACAGGCGCTGCTGACGACGCTGCCGCCGCAGCTGCTGATCCCATACCTGCACCCCAGCTTTTACTGCCTGCACAACATGGCGCCCGAGGCGGGTACGGAGGGCGAGAATGGATTCATCTTCCCGCAGAAGCTCAACCTCACTGCGGAGCGATTCGAGCGCCACGGCCTGTACCTGATCGAAGATGGTCAGACCATCTTCCTCTGGATCGGTCGTGATGCTGTGCCACAGCTCTGCCTGGATGTGTTTGACGCGGCCAACTACAGTGCGTTGCGCGGCGGCAAGACGACACTTCCCAAGCTGGCAAACAGCATGAACGAGCGAGTGAACGCGATTGTGGACCGCATCCGCACGATGCGCCGTGGACCTTACAGGCCGCACGTGTATGTGGTCAAGGAGGATGGCGAGCCGAGCCTGCGTCTCTGGGCGCTTAGCATGCTGATTGAGGACCGGTTCGAGCAGACGCCGAGCTACATGCAGTTTATCGTGAGTATCCTTATCCAGCTACCGATGCGATACGAGAAGGAGAGTAACGTGATGCTGACGAAACGAAACGATGCAAATCTACAGGGTCAGCTGCGAGACAAGGTCAACGGCGGCTCATAAGTTGACGAATGGTCAGACAGAGATGGGATGTGAAAAGACGTATATCGCCATGTGATTTTCTTGTATATGAAGAGGGAGTCGATGGGATGGGATGGGATGAGGTGGCCAGCATTCGTGCTGTTGGACTGCTGTGCCTGCTCGATTCCCACCATTACCGCACCGCTCGCTGAACGAACGCCAAAACTGCCCTTTTTTTTTTCCTCTCTCACTCGGTGCGCGTGTCTGTCTGTGTCTGTGTTGGATTGGCGGAGCGAGTGGCACAAATCGCGTGGCGGCGCGCGCGTCCAGACTGGCGGACCCGAGCGACCGAGCTGGAGGGATTTTGGATTTTGGATTTTGGATTTTGGGACGCGGGGCAACGGACAGCACGCGCCTGTGATTTTGGCGGCACAACGCAACGCCGCAACGCAACGCAACGCATTAGTGCTGTGGTGTGCGGTGGGCGCGACTTGTCGTTACGACCAACACCCAACATCACCATACACGACAATGGCGCGCGAGCCAACATACCAAGACTATGTGGAACGGTACGTGTGCCCGCCTCCGCCTCGGCTCGGCTTTTGTTTCCATTCACTCACATACTGTACCGCGATTGGCAGGATCCACTACTCGGAAAAGTACTCGGACGACAAGTGGGAATACCGGTACGTTGGGCGTCAACTCTGGGCTGTTGTGATGGTGTACTGATGACGCTGTGTGGGGGGTGGGATAGACACGTGATACTTCCGAAACCACTGCTCAAGCTGATCCCCAAGAGCTACTTTGACCCGGAGGAGCCGGGCGTGCTGCGTATCCTGTCCGACTCGGAGTGGCGAGGCATCGGTATCACACAGAGCATTGGCTGGGAGCACTACGAAGTACACGGTACGTACCCCCCCTGCTTCCTCCACTGGTGTGGCACCTGACTCGCCCCGGCTGGCTATGATAGCACCGGAACCGCATATCCTCCTGTTTCGTCGTGAAAAGGACTACCAGATCAAAGTAGGTCAGCACAGCTCCACGTCAGCGTCCGCGTCCGTCTGCGCTCTCAATACTCAACTATGACTACCCTGCCCAGTACGGTCCACAGGGAACTTCGGAAGCAGCCGCAGCAAAGTAACTCTTATCTCGCCCTCTCGCCCCCACCGAGCCGCCCACCTCGCACGCAACTAGGCCAGGCCGTCCGTATCTGCACCCGCAATCCAAAGCTACACCTCAGTTCAGTACTTGTCAGATCAGAACGAGACCGAGGCCAAACACACTTCCTGTCTCTTGGCCAGGGGTTCCATTGCTAGCAAGGTGACGTGTATCCGTACATGCGTCTGCGCGGCTGAAAACCGTGGTGGGGAAACAGCCCAAGCCAGGTCAGGCAGCAAGAGCCAGAGCCAAGGCCAGGACCAGAAAGAACAAAATGACCATGAAAGAGCAGAGAGGTACAACCAAGAGATCTAGGATCAAAAGTCAAAACAAGGAGCGGGCCGGCGGGGCGATGAATGCACAAAAGAAAGTGTTACAAATGACAGGCAGATGCAGTGGGTGAATGGGACGGTCGCAAGGGAAGCAACGGAGACGAGGTGATATAAATGTCTACTGGAGCTGGGCGGGCATGGTAACGTCGTTGTCCTCCAAGCTGAACGCATTCATCTCCATGACGGGAGATTCTTCTTGATCGTCAGGAGGAGACCCACCGAATGTGCCAAAGCTGTCGGCGATCGAGGCAGCTCGGTCCGACTCAGAGCTGCTGCGGCTGCTGCTGCCGCCGCCAAACGCGCTGCCTGGGTAGGACGGGTCAAAGTGCGCAGAGTTGCGCTGCGTAGGGCTGGTCATGTGCGCCTCGCTAGACGTCGGCGGTGTGTTGGGCAACGGAGGAGGCGCGTAGCTCGGTACCGGCGATCGCAAGGGCAGCGAGCGGCTGTGGTAGGATGCTCGTCGAGGGAACGAACCGCTCGAGGGAATGGGGCTCGACTGGTCCACCGTCGATGTCGACGAGGCCGAGCTCGATCGACTGCTCAAACGCAGCGGCGGCACTACCTTTCCAGACGCGCGGCCGTACGTACCTTGTCCTCCTGCACCTGTGCTCGGCGCATCAACGCGCCCGGATGAGGCCGGCGAAACTGGGTCTCTGCTACCTGCTTGCGAGGCGGACGTGGGTGTAGTAGCGCCCTCCCTGCTGCTGTTTTCCTGATCAAGCGAGTCGCGCAGTACATCACGCCTGAATGTGCGCCCCAGTGCGTTCTGCCTCGTCGGCATGACCGTGTCAACGCTGCTGACGTTGGCAGAGCGCGAGGACGGCCGTGGAACGAGCGGAGTCGTATATCGTTGCTCATCGCTCGGCGGCGTGTACGATCTTGTCCCGAGGCGGCGCTCGTCATGGAGCAGTCCTCGGACCAAGATGCTGTCTGCTGTGCGCGATCGGCTGCCCTCGTTCAAGGACCGTTCAGTCGCGGATTGGGCAGGAATGGAGCGCCTGTGACCCGAGTCCGAGAGAACTCGCGACATTTGCGTTACTTCTGAAACAGCAGGCTCAGGAACGGCAGGGAGGCTATCCTGGGCCTCCTCAGCCTCAACAGAATCCTTGGCATCTTGGGGCACGTCTTCAGGACCTTGTGATGGCCTGGTGGGAGAGAGAAGGTACTCGTTGAGGTCAAACTTGCTTGCCAATGAAAGACTGCTCGATCGCTTGCCAGGCGCAGGCTTGCCCTTTCCTGTGTCGCGGCGGATAAAGATCGAGTCGCCTGTACCAATATTACCAGTAAATGTATGATCAGAAGTGCTATACTGCATGCTCGAGCTCTGTGGCGTGTGTGTATAGGCATGTGGGTGAGAGTAGGAATGAGAGTTGACCGAACTGCCGACGCTGGTCCTAGCGGTGGAGTTGGACCCATTAGACTCTGTCGAGCTTGCGCCCCAACCTTCTTGAATCCTGCGGACGTGCGGGAAGCGCTGTAAGCTCGAATGATCAGAGTCGGGAGTATCGGGACGATTGTGGATGTGACCGTTTGGCAAAGGGGGAACATTCTCTCTTTGCAGATGGCGCGCCGAGTGCTTGAACTTGCCAGATTGGGATCGAGTGGCTCTTGGGTTGTCATACGGTCCATTCAGCGGAAGGTCGTCGAGACTGTGATGGGCAGGCTTGATGTTGCGTGATTCGACGTAGAGCGGCTCATCAAAGGACTCGACATCGCGAGCCTTTGGGGAGAAGAAACCCTTGAGATTGCGTTTTGATTTGGGGCGCAGGAGCTTGAGCGCCTTTTTCTCGTCCTCTTCCGGACGTTCGCTAATGGCAGCAGCAGCAGCGCCATACCGAGGGGCAAGTCCGATGCCTTTGCCCGTTGCAGATGTAGAGGCGCCGTACATGACGCGAACATTGCTGCCGTCTTCGGGTCCTGCCACGAGCTCGTTGTCGTGATGCTCAAAGTAGAAGCGTTCGCGACCGGCCAATTCGTGCTCGATACGGATGAGCCACTTTTCTGCAAAGGCGTAGTGACCCTGGTAGTCCCAAACACCTTCAGCCATGGCGCGTACAAAGCCCTCGTGGTCAATGATAAAAGTGCATCTAGCATCGACCAGGCCAAGCATGGTGCGTCCCACATCCCACTCGTCCATCACCCTGCGGTCTTCGTCGTGGAGGATACGGAAGCTGAGTTGGTGCTCGTCAACGAAGCGCTTCTGACGAGAGACGTCATCCTGACTGATGCCGATGACGACGGCATTGAGCTCGTTGAAGATGGGAGAGTTGCCCAGAGCATCGCGGAAGGAGCATGACTCCTTGGTGCAATGGGGCGAGCCGGCCAGAGGGAAGAAGAAAAGGACGATGGGTCTTCCGAGGGCGATCGTAGCATGCAGCGAGACAGGCCTTCCAAGGTGATCGTTGAGGCGAATTTCGGGGGCAAACTTGCCAATGAACTTGTGAGGCTTTTCCTTGGCCGGGATACGGAGTGCAGCGCCACCGGTGGTGATCAGCGAGTTCTCGCCTGCTATAGGGAAAACAGGGACGCGCGGCAGATAGTAAGGCATGATTAGCGACTGCGACTGCGAGAGCGCTTGAGCCTGAGGATGGGCCGAGAAAGGTGAGGATGAGGATGCTGTTTGGTCGAGTAAGCTTCGCTGTCAAGCTTGAGTCAGGCGAATCGGAGGTCGGCCATTGCCAGGCTGGGAAAGCAGGTCGGAAAGGAGACTGAGGCTGAGTAGCGATATGGAGAGACTGTTGCCAGAGCGAGTACCGTAACTTGAAGGAGTGCGCAGCGGGTCGCAATTGCAAGCCAGCTGATAGAGGCTGCCGTGCCTAGAAGCAGTAGAGAAAGAAGCCAAGGGTTGCTAAAGCGTAGGAACGAGTAGATCGGGTGACGAGTCAAGAAGTCCTCTCGAGATGGGCCCTTTGCTGGATTATAGAGAACGAAACGATACTGAGCGGGGGATGTATGAGACCGGGAAGGGTGTCTGACAATGTACTATATTGGGCGACGACGCAGGGCTGCCAACGTGGAAGGAGGCGAGGGGAATAGTAGGGTAAAGGTTGGGAGCCAAGGTTGAACAGAGATAGTTATGAGGCTAGGACAGGATGGTCTGTCTCGCTCAGGACTCTTGTTACGGATAGCAAGGTTTCTCCCATATGCCAAGCCGGCAGTCGACAGCGGGAAAGCGACGGGAGGAGGAGGATGAGGGAGGGTAGGAGAATAATGGGCGGAGGCCAGCCAAGAACAGAGACGCTAGCAGGGAACAGATAGTAGGGAGCAGAGAGCAGCGGGCAGAGCACGCAGCAGCGGAGAGCGGGGCAGCGCGGCGTGCTTACTGTGGGAGTTCTGCCTGCGCTTGCCGTTGCGTGAGAGAGTGAGCGAGAGTGTATCAGCGCTGCGCAGCGAGGGAACGGCGCAGCGAGGCTACAGTACTGTACTGTAGTGTGTCTCAAGCAGGTACCGCTAAGCGAAAGCAGGAGCAGCAGCCGCGAAAGCGTTTGACGAAGACGGGCTGCAGCTGCACTGCTTGGATCTACAAATTACAACGAGCGGTCCCCAATCAGCCAAGCCAGGCAGCAAGGCAGCAAGGCAGCCTGCTCCACCCCACTTGTAATCGGGTCGCCGGATTTGAAATATTGAATACAAAAAAGTCGAAGGCCGAAGGCCGGCATTTTCTTTTCTTCACCCTCGATCGACCACAACATTTACACTTGTCTGCGCATGCCGTACTGTCTTTCCAGCACTACAAATGACGGTAGGGTGCAAGAACTCAATCGGATTGTGCAGTTGTTATCTGGCAAGCCACATCTAGCGCTGCGATGGAACAAAAGATCAAGTCGAAAGAAACTCAGTGGCCTCTCTGTATTCAACTCAGATGCCGTCATCACCCTCATCACAATGGAAGTGTATTCCCGCTCTCCGTATGTTGCAACAGCCTCTGCTCTGTCCAAACCTTAGTCCTCTGGTGGGTGACCAGAAGAACAATAAGCCACAATAACGAAATGCAAACACGCTTTGGCCTACAGCGAGGGAACATTGCTCATTCACTTTTTTCCCCCCAAGTACGGTGCGGACACGCGGTCACTGAGTGTGTGACCGTCTCGTGCACCAACTGCAGCCTGCAGCCGTCCACGGTGTGGGCGCATCGGGACTTGATCACAACCGGTACCAAGAGTGACCTAAGCGAATTGATGCAGAACGCAATACAACAGCACAGTAATGCGCACACCCTCTCCTCTCGCCTCCCTCGAGTACTGTATCTCTCTGCCGGTGATTGCAGCCGTGAGTGTCACACATACACATGCAACGCAGCGTGGCAAAAGCGGACAGAGCAACCAACTCGTCTGCAGCTTGCATGTCCGGATACATCTGGCCTGTCCTCACACAATCAAACAATCAAGCAACCAAGCAAGCAACCAAGCCCCGATCGTTTCTTTGTGGCTGTTGGTAGTCTTCGCTTAAGGACGACGCTAGTGCTCGCACCGCCCGGACTATTCTTTCCCTGCTTCTCAGAACGATGTGGACAGAATGCATTTCTCCGCCGCTGCCGCTCATCAATGTCGCCCGCAGCTCTACTTCCTGAGCCGTCGCAGCCGACATCTCTCGCAGCTCAACAGGGGTATCCTGATCTTCGGGTTTCCGGTCGACCAACGTAAGTATTGCATTGCAGGTTTCATGACCATGTAGCGCTAGCCAATCCCTAGCGTATGACTCTCTACTGTATCTGTACAGTACTGTAGCAATCGTGTTTATGCATGTGACACGTGCTTAATTCCATCTCTTCTCCATCTCCCGACCCGACTTTTTCAAGTCCCGATCGGGTTGCTTCAACCACAAACACAAAAAGCACAAACAGTTTGACCGGAGCGCGAAAAAGAAAACAATTGGGCGGAATGCTGTAGTTGCAATTGCTGTACCGTGAAACAGCCAGTGAATAGCTACCTTTTTGGGGAATAGTGGACATCCCCATCCCGTCCAGTCCGCCTGCCACGATACAAGTGCCAGGGGAGGGAGAATGAGAGCAAAAGTCGCACCAAGTTACCAAACAGTTTAAGGTGGTATGGGGGATAGATGATGCAGGGACCATTGAACGGCCTGCTTTGTGGAATGTGGAGGGGACAGCTATGAAAGCAGAACGAACGTAGCCTGTAGTATACAGTGGGAGGAAGCCAAAGACAGATGCAAGAAAGATACAGCGATCAGGGGAGGTGCCCATCGTCACGGACAAGGGCCCTCCATCTATAGTGATGAGGTAGCGAAAACGAAAAGAATCCAAGGTGGTGGTAACGACGTCACTGGGCCCAGCCAGCCCGCAGAGGGGGAGGCCCAATCATAACAACGTCATGGGACCATCATCTTGGCGCTCAACGCGGAGAGGTCGAGACCCTTAGTTCATGCCCCAGGTGATGTCGACGACACCGGTGGACTCAGAGGCGAAAACGTTGAAGAGACCGCGCGAAAGGTCAAGAGAGCCGTAAGAGCAGGTAGGGCACTCGTCGGCAATCTTGGCAGTGGTGGTCTTGCCGTTGGCAGTGATCCAGATCTGGCGACCGCAGTTGCCCTGGTTGTACTGAGCCGAGTTGACGGCGACGATCATGTCCTGTTGAGTAGAGGAGCAAAAAGTGACATGGATCGAAAATCGGTTAGCGCGTTGGATTTGATAGGTAGAATCACGTGTACAAATGGTGGAAGTCCGAACAAGTACTCACGTCATCGCTGTGGTACTGGCCGCAAGCACCGGGGTTGCCGTTCTGGAGGTAGTAGGTGCCGGTGCCGCTGGAGCGCTTCTCGACAGGAGCGGCAACGACGGCAGAGGCGAGGGAGAGGGCAGCGACGGCAAGAGTAGAGAACTGCATTGTGACTGGATGGAAAAGTCTCAAGAGATAGAGAGAGAAAATGTGTGTGTAAAGGTGGATGTGGGTGGTTTGATTGTTGGAAGAAAAAGAATCGACGGAGATTGACATCTCCCTCTTATACGTTTGATCCCTGTGTTTAATGTGTATGCTGTAGACAACAGGCGCACCATCAGGGACACGATGCTGCATCTGCCGTATTCTTTTGCTTGGCCCCTTGTAGAAAGGTGGCATTGCTGCGCAGAATTGGGGGCCTCTTACCGGCGACGTTGACGGCGTGGGCAAGCATGCGACATCGAACGAGGCTCTGTCACAGGCGCAGTCCCCCAAGATGCAAGTTGGCGCTCAGAGGAGCGCAGACAATTTCTGCCCGCCACGAGTATGCTTTCGACGGCACTGTTCAACGGCGTGTGTGCGTTGCCGTCCGAGGGCGGCGGCGAGGTGGTGAGCGAGCCTTTCTCAACATGCGTGTGAGACCGAGCGGAAAACTGCGTGAGTGAGAGGGCTCGAGCCATGTCTCCGTTCACGAAATGAGGGTGTAGCAATGGCCCCGGTGAAAACAAAGGAAAAATCCCGGAAAAAACAAAAATAAAAAATCCAGGCGTCAGGCCGGTGGACACCCTAAAAATCGAGGGACTGCTCTCTCGAGCCGAATGCAGGATCACCACTGTCGATCTGCTTGCGATCGCGTCCATCCCTGTCAGAAAACGAGGGGCAGACCTTCGATTTACGCGCGATCTGCTTGCTTGCTCGCTCGCTCGCGTGGTGGAGGAACCGACCTGCTCACGCTCACTCGCCTCGGTCCGCACTCTTCCATTCCCAAGCCGGATTGATGGATGGATTTGAAATCAGACAAGTAGATGAGCCGGCTGCAGCTCGGTCTGCACCAAGTCATGTCTGATACCGTAACGAGCTGGCACCGAAGCCTGTAGGTGGGCGTCATGGCCGTGTGTCCCGTCTGCCTTCATCCCTCTCCCCCAGCAGCGGCGTTGTGTGACACACCCAGCGTCCGGCGAATTGGTCCTGTCAGGTTGGCAAGCGACTCTGGCATGTGACCCGACTTACCCAGCTCCCAGCTCCATCAAAGGGATCCAGAGGGTGGGCCCGAGCCATCAGCATTCTCTGGCGAACTCATGCCTGTCTTACTCAACAGTCAACACAAGCGATCGAGCGGCTGAACTGGCCTGGAATCATGACTGTCCGTCTCATCCGCTACGTTTCTTGCTTGAGATCGGAGAAGAACCATCGTCAACGGCATTCAGATTTCGGCCATGTGTTTGCTCTGCATGTCGACAACGGTTTCGCCGTTTTCCTACCACAAGGTGCCATGACCCCATTCCTGAGCTGTACTCACGTTGTCAGCTTGTCGGGCTTCCCTTTGTCATACTGTATCCAAAATCGACCTCGGTGAAGGTCAAAATGGGAGGATGACCGAGATTGAGCATTTGCTGACGAGCGCATGGAGGCCAAGGGCAAGCGAGGGTCCCTCTTTCAGCACTTCTTCCTTTGTAATCACCCGACACAGGACCAAAAAAAGAAAAGCTCGTTCCTTCTTGGCTGTCTTTCGGTTTAAGGGGTGTTGTGCTAGGCGTTCGATGTTAACTACTGTACAGCAATTACTTTCGCGCCATGGTCTTAACGCAGGGACTGTAGCGAACAAAGCAACAGCTGGCTCTCGCTCCATAGGCTCGCTAGCTTTGCCTCTCTGTTTGCAATGGCTTCTATGAACGAACAATGATTCAAACAAGCGTCTCGGTTTCCCGAGTAGGAAAGAAAATCGAAAAGGAACACGCCCAATCGTGGCTTTTGGAGAGGTGTGAGCTTAGAGCCGAAGCTTTGGAGTTTCTTCCTGCTGATCGCCTGAGGAAGCAGCTGATGAATCGACAGGCGTTACCGTAGCTTGCGCCTGCTCGCCTTTTGAAGCGAGGCCGCCTCGGAATTGGCTTGTGGGAGACAATCACCACCCCGCTACGCCGGGATCGCTCCCCTCCCCAATTTGGGCGAGTCCCCTTCTCTGCTGAAAGCAACAAGCCTCCTTCCTGTCAGGCGATCGCACCTTGCAAAATTTTGAGGGACCCACTCACTCCCTTATTCACTCACCGGTGCTTGACCGGTCCCCTAGCTGGACGTTGCTATCACATCGTGACCCCGCCTTGGCCCCTCGTTCTCAGTTCAAACCTTGTCGGTGAGCATGGGGTTGACAGCAATTCCACCCGTCAGCCCACGTCTGTTTTCAACTCCGACTCACGCCCAGACGGCAAGTCGCCCGCACCGCCGTCGGCATCGCGCTTGCCCGCACACCGCACGCGGGGTCGAAGAAGCAGGGAGAAAAAAATCAGAAGAAGAAAAGAAGTGCAAAACTCTCCGATGTTCGCTCCCGTTCCCTCAACCGCCAGATGTGGAGGGCAGCAGTGTGGCTTGCGCGCGCGCACGAAGGAGCCAAATTTGGAAGTGCTGTTCCTCCCTGTCTTGCCCACACCCTGGCCGCTGCCGCCATCCGGGACCGACCATGAGGAAAATCAGGCATGCCTGGATGTGAAACACAGCAGAAACCACACGGGAAACGCCGCGCTGCGGTGCCGCACAACATCTTCTCAGAGCCGCAACGATCACCCTCCATGTGTAGGTTACCGCGAGACAACATTTCATCCCTTGTCTCGCCAACCCCGATCAGCAGAGTCAGGGTAATCCTGGGCCCACCAGATGGCCCGCGGTGACTTGAATCCGGTCGGTTTGGCACCGTTGAAGAGCCCAGCTCATCGCGTGGTGGTCAGCGTGGGGTGTGAGTCACCCTCCGTAATTTGTGGACAGGATACTCCGGCCAGAGCCACTGTCTGAGGCCAGAGCTTTTTTCGACCGAGAGAAAGTCACAACTTGGCAGCAGCCTTTCTCCTCAGAGGCACCGTGGATGGACCCCAAATGCCACAAGGAGGGTCGTCGCCGGAACCGGAACCTCAACCCGGATCCTCCGAGAGAGCGTCATACTGTGATGAGAGGGACATACCCGCTCCCTCCTACACCTTGGGCATGCAGTCAAGTCCGCTGTTGACTGTGTCAGATTTCCCGATAAGATCACGCCAAGAATGGGGGACAGCATGGTTTGGGGCGCATGGAAGGAGAAGCTTGAAGTCTCCATGCGCCCTTTCGGAGGTGGAAAGCGGGGCGTGCACCAGCTACACCCTTGATTCGCGTTCTGGGGTTAGACAGCAGTTGTCATCGGCAACATGCCGATACCATGGACAACTTTCCCACGGTTGAGATGATGGCCGCAACCCCATCGCAAAGGCTTTATCGGGGCTACATCAAGCAAGACGATCTGAGCCCGATCGGCTCGCATTCAGGGTCAATGGTAGTGTTTTTTGGGGCTGTGTGCCTTCTTGTTCATCCCGAAATGGATTGTTTGCGTGCCTCCGTCCTGTCTCACTCCCGAAAGCTGATCCACTCTGAACCCTTGTCGGTCGCAGAGATGGCTCGGTCCCGCCATCTCCGGTCGATAGAGAGATCAAGACCCTCGCCGGAACGACTTTCATCCACCATCACCACACATACACCCTAGAACCTTGCTACATGCCTTTGTCGTATCGATGCTGAGCATACCTTCGTCCATGCTCTAAGCGATGACGTTTGCTGTCGTGTTGAGTCAGGGAAAATAGATCGCGAATGGTGTATTCTTGCCAGAGTCGGCCACTTTCACATCTACATGTACATTCCTCCATCCCCGAGGATGTTTCGCGGCACTTCTGGGCGACGATTGCGCACAAAGTCAAGCAGAGAGGTTGACCCTGACTCCACCGGTGAAGCGCGTGCGGCCACTTTCGGGATGAGCGAGCCAATCGCTTGGTAGGCTTCCTCGTCCAGTCGTGCGGGAGCAGAGCTTCGTTTGCCCTGCCCGGATCCGTAAAGCTGTGCGTGGCTCTGGGGACTTTGATCCGGCACCTGAATGGCGATGACTGGGATGCCTTGCACAACGGCCTAATCTCAGCGACATTTCATCACCATCATTTTCGTCGTCAGCTCTCGCGCATATCAGAGGCAGGGAGAGAACGGTAGGCATCCACTCACCCGTGCAGCAAAGGCAGCCGTTGTGCCAGCGATAAAGTCAGGAGCTCGAAGCTTTTGCCAGCTCTTCGAAATGAGGGTCTTGTCGGCCTCGCCTGAGCTCAGGTAGCGCACGGGATGTGCATCCTCCTGCGAGCGGTCAATGTGGTAACCAAAGGCCAATGGGCTGTACGAGTCGATGATTCGTAGGCTGGACAGGATGGCCAGGCAAGCTGTATCAGCGTCTTATCGAGCCTATTCGTAAAGAGAGTGAATACTCACGACTTTGGCTTGAGAGCTTCTAGCACTTTACTCGCGACATCGTGCAAGTGGCTCTGAGGCAGCTTTGAGGACGGCATGACAAACACTACGACAGGATCGTCCTTCGCTTGTGGAATATGAATGCTCGCTTGCTGAAAGACATTGATCGACACAGCGCACATGTCAGCAATGGACCGTCAGGGCCACTTTGTTGAAGACATGTCGTTCTACTCACCTGCTCTCGTTCGAACTGAACCGTTCCGTCTTCAGGAGGAACCTGGGCAGCGTCACGCTCTAGCCACGCTCGCCCAGCACCAGCGACGAATACAACCACATCACGGGATTCAGTGACGTCTCTATCAAGGTCAAGCAGCACGTCTCCGACCGGAAGCTTGGCAGTCCTGTCGTTTGCTTCGTCCTCAGAGCCTGACTCGACTTGGTACCTAGGTGGGGGCAAGTCCCTTGCAAGGGGATCGAAATCCATCGTGAATGAGTTCTTGGAAGAAAGAGCTTATTCGAAAGTGCGAGTTGAACTGATGGATGCTGGGAAGTTGAGCCTTTGAACCGCGAACCAACACTTGGAAGGATACACTGTGCTGGTCGCATGCGAGAGGCGTCGTCAGCGTTCCGGGAAGCAAAATCAGACGCGCCCAGCACCCTGAAGAAAGTGGAGGGAGGCCAAAGCCAACCAACACCGTCGCGATCAAAAGTCGGCCCTCTCGTACGGGAAAGGGGTCACGAGTCGAAGACCTCGACTGCCAGTGAAACCGGCATGCTAATAGCACACAACATGCACACCCTCTTGACAACTATCGTTCAGAAAGCACTAGCAACGCATGGAAGCAAAAATCGTTATTAGACCCTGCTTCCATTTTGGTGTGGCCCGTGGGTCAGGCGGGCTTGCTTGCAGGTTAAGCTTGCCGAACAAGTGTGCCTGCTGTGCCCCTTTTTCCGGCTCGGCAGGGCGAGCACGCGCATACCTTTGTCTGCGCACCAAAGACCACGTTGCGCAGCTGCCGAATGCCGAAGAGGGCGTTTTGCTCTTACCTAGAAGACTGGTGCACTACTGCGGGAAAGGGGCCAAGACGCTCAGTCCAAAAGCACCGTAAATGTATCTTGCCTTGGCTGGTGCAGGCGACAAGCTTGGCAGGCAGATAGTCGGTCTTGCAGTCGGCGGAGCTCCATGGGGCCAGTCAAGCAGAAAGCCTGACTGCGTGCCTGCGAAGACACGCTTCGAGAAAGGCGGGCTACGCTGTATGAAAGTCACTTTGAAAGGCCTGCTTGCTTGGGCTTCGGGGCTTGGCACATCTGTACAGAACACTTTTGCTTTCTCTCTTTCTTCAAAGGAACCCAAGGACCCAGCCAAGACACGTTCGAAGTTGAGCATCGCGGGGTGTACCGCCAAAGACACGTTTCCGTACACTGGTGATAGGAGTGGTCCGCCTGTCAGTCAGCCAGTCTTTCTGTTACACTCTGCAAGTGGTTTGCAACAGTTGCACGTGAGGTTCTGGGCCAGTCAGGC
This sequence comes from Fereydounia khargensis, assembly GCA_026413255.1. Taxonomy (NCBI): domain Eukaryota; kingdom Fungi; phylum Basidiomycota; class Ustilaginomycetes; order Urocystidales; family Fereydouniaceae; genus Fereydounia; species Fereydounia khargensis. Next base: position 281,206 of record JAOCZO010000004.1, on the reverse strand, counting down.
AGGGCAGCAGGGTTACGAAAGGGAGAGCGACATACAGTATGATACTACTGTACATTGACTGTTGCATTCGCCGGACTGTAGGCGAGGTTTGATCTAGATACAACCGAGAAGGCAAGAGCGCAACTAGATGCACACTTGGTTTGAAATGCAGGACAGACACTGTCACACTTATCGCGATGACTGTTGTGGCCGATCCATCAACAACAGGGCTGGGCTGCGCTCAATGATGGTGGTGAAGGATGATCCGCTATTTTGGGACTAAAGCCATCGATTCCGACCAAATACAGGATGAAGCTGGTTGGCGATGTTCCTATTGTTGGTTTCAAACGCAGCACGCAGCGCAAAGATCAGAGATTAGGGATAATTCAAACGGTGCGACAGGAGCGCTCGAAAAATGCTGTAAGATCCAAACGCTACAATATGCGATGAGCACTGGCTGGCTGCCCGCTTTTGAATACGGGCAAAGAAAGGTGGAAAGACCGCGGATCCCCTGGGCAAGGCTGGTGGACAGAAAGCGAATCAAACCAACAGCAAAGAGCAAATACAACACGAATCGAAAGCAATACAGTAACACGCGTCCGTTTGAAATTGAAATTTCAGACTTAGTCTCAAGATGGTTGTGATGGGTTGGCCTGTTGTTTTTGTCGTTGCTTGCAGGCGCCTGAATTTCCTTCTCCTATACCGACAGAGAGAGGGGCCAAAATTCAAGCCGAGGCAGCTGGCTGCCAGCTTGCACGCAACGAGACGCACGCATTCATTTCCTTTGCCTGTCATCGGCCCGTCAGCCTCTCGTTTTTCCTGCACCTGACTGCCAGCGCTGTTCTTGCGAGGGTGCAGCAGCAGCACCACGCCGCCCTGCACCGCGCCGCACCGCACAGCACAGCACGGTTTGCTCGCTTTGCGAACTGTTGCGTCTGCCTCGTTTCCCTTCCCTGCTCGGTGCAGTGCATCATCGATCGGCACCCTGAGAGGCCAAACCAGTTTCTCGACTACAGCAACAGCAGAGTTGGCTGGCTGCCCTGCTTCGCTTCGACCCACCTACCCACGGCAACCACCAACCAACCTGTACCGATACAGACAGCCACTCTTCCTCCCTCTCCTCCTACCTCATCCCTGCTCCGTGCTCATTCTTCATCCCGGTCATTGCTTCGAGTCGCGCCTGCAACACCGAGCGGACCGCTTCATTTCACCTTCACCCCCTCTTTCCTTTCCTTGTTTCGTTTTCCAACCACCCAGTCGGCGCAGTGTGGTTCTGGATTCTTAGTCGTCCTTCCTGTCACGACATTAGCCGACTGTCATCCCGGCCTCAGACGCAAGCTGCAGCCGCACCTCTTCTCTCCGGCTGAGCAAGAGCCTTACGCAGATTACGACGCTGGACCCGGAAACCGTCTCGGTCACCTGGCTTACTGTTCATCTCGGCCGCGCCGCACGCTTTCAAACAGCACTGATTGAAGCCTTGCAGCGGTTCTGACGCAGCTTTCTGTTTCATTTCTACAATTTGATTCGCTGCCCTCTCTCAATTTCATATCGACAATCGGCCTTGTGCTATCGTCACGATGGCCTCGACCAACTCTCCTGCGTACGCTTTCCATCACCGCTTCTCAGTGCAGCCGCAGGGCCAGAATGGCAATGGGCAGCCAGCCTCCGATCCTTCAGCCGCGGACGGCCAGCCTGCCCTGCCACGCACGAGCACCGACAACATTTCCTATCCCGATCTGGACGGCGGTCAGTACTACTCATCCGCTGCTCCGCATATGAATGGCGGCGCCGCGCATGCCCCTATTTCTGGCGCCCCATCTTCATTTGCAAACTTCCCCGAGTTCAAGGGACTTGACTTTGACTCGTCCTTTGACTCGGAAGACCATTTCGCCCGCTTCCGAACAGCACCGACTGCGACCAAGCAGGTTGACATCGAAGGGAATCGCACTAGCTTCGAGCCTCAGATTGCCAGCCCCAAGCTCTCAATCAGCAGCTCCCAGCCGCACCAGCTTCACAATCAGCAGCAGCAGCAGCCGCAGCAGCAGGAGGCAGCAGAGGCCAAGGGCGACGCCGAGTCGGACCCGCACGCAGTCCCGACTCACCCTCTCGACAACGCCCCGCCGCAATCACCGCCACCAACGTCGGCCGCGGATGCGTACAACCAGCCTCCTCAGCGAGGATTCTCGTCGGCTAGCTCGTATCAGGCCCAACGCCAAGCCCAACTCGCTCCAAATTCTAGCCATCCCGACCATTCTAACGTCCCAACTCCCCCAGCAAAGTCCCCTCACCGAGCTTCCCAGATGCTTCCACAGCAAGCCAACAACCAGCAGGTCGAGAGCGAGCCTCGCCGCTCCGAATCCCACAATCATAGCAATGGACTTGCTTCGCCCAGTAACGAATCCCACGGACCATCACAGACGGGACACATGTCTCAAAGCTTCGTCTTCCCCTCAAGCAGGGCTCCTGCGTCTCCTCCCAACCCAGCAACTACGGCCGCTCTTGTGAACGGACTGAACTTGGACCAGCTCAACATGAATGACGGACACGCGGCTGCCGGTCATGAAAACGGACCGACTCAGCGGGCCGAGCCGGCTACTGACCGCAGCAGACCGAGCAGCTTCTTCGGCATGGAGCGACCTGTCGCCGCGCTGAATGCTTCAGGACAGCATGTTCCTGTGCCACGTGGCCTTATCCCTGATGAAGAGCCGGCTACCGCTAGGGCAGCCGGGCTGAGTCAGGCTGACGACTTGCAGACCCGCCCGGCTGGGATCCCTGTCTCTGCCTATCCCGTTCAGCAGAGGGACCCCGGCGTTGGCTTGCAGAACGGTGCGCGGCCTTCGTCCTTCTTTGGCATGGAGGGCACTGCGCAGCCTCCTGCTTCAGGGTCCGACTCCATCCCAGGCTCTCCTCCTACCCCCGACAACGACGCTCGCGCCCACCCCTCCCGTGGCTCGAGCTACCATCGCAGCGAGTCCTCATATCGTGGCATCTCTACCGCAGCTGGCGGAACCGGCAACGGTCCAATGCCTCCTCCGACCGGTGGCTTTGGTGGTCTTGGGCCCTCCGGCGCTACAAGACCGGCTAGCATTGCGCCGACTATCTCTAGCGGCCCGCTCCTTGATCACAGCCATCTCAAGCCGGGTCAAAAGGCTTCGCTGCTTAGCCATGGCAAGACTCTCGAGCTCTATCGTCAGAACGCCAAAAAGACCAACGATCCAAACCTCATCTACGAGCTTGCCGTGTTCATGATTGACGCTTCCAAATCGATGGGTTCGGACGATGGCTCTGGCGGCTCGGGCTCCAAGGAGGACACGGCGAAGGATGAGCTGGTCAAGGAGGCTACTGGTTTGCTCAAGAAGATTGCCGATCGCGGACACCCAGATGCCCAGTACTTTTTGGCCGACTGCTACGCCAACGGCATTGGAACGACCAAGGGCAAGCAGGACTTTGGCTCTGCGTACACCTACTTTGTCCTGGCTGCAAAGCACGGCCATCCGGATGCTGCCTATCGCGCTGGTACCTGCTACGAGAAGGGATGGGGATGCAGGCGTGACAATGGTAAGGCTCTCCAGTTCTATCGTAAAGCAGCTGCTCAAAACCACCCCGGTGCCATGTACCGCCTTGCCACGGCTGAGCTGAACGGCGAACTGGGCCTCAAGAAAAGTGCCAAGGAGGGTGTTAAATGGCTCAAGCGCAGTGCTGAGGCCGCCACACCCGAGTTCCCGCACGCTCTTCACGAGCTGGCACTGCTACACGAGCGCGGTATCGACAACGTACTCTTTGTTGACCCAGAGTACAGCTGCGAGCTTCTCGCCCAGGCCGGTGAGATGGGCTACGCACCTAGCGCCTACAAGCTTGGCGTCAACTACGAGTACGGCCGGATGGGCTGCCCGCAGGACGGTGGTCTCAGTATCCACATGTACAACATTGCGGCGCAGCAGAACCACAAGGAGGCGTGCTTTGCACTGACCGCGTGGTATCTTGTCGGCGCGCCCGGAATCTTGCCGCAATCAGACACGGAGGCATACCTTTGGGCCAAGAAGGCAGCAGAGCAGGGTCTCGCCAAGGCCGAGTACGCGGTGGGCTACTTTACCGAAATGGGCATTGGAACAGTCAAGGACCTCGCCGAGGCCAAGGCGTGGTATCGCCGCGCGGCTGAGCATGGCGACAAGCGAGCCAACCAGCGCATTGCCGCACTGGGAGGTCGACCTGAAAAGACGCTAGCTGGTGTCGGCGCCGGTGCCAACTCGACCGACTATGGCAAGCGTGGGCAGCCCTCTTCCGCTCCATTCCCTGGCAGCTACCAGCAGAGCTCAATGACTCCAAGCGCGCAGATGAGCTATCCTACGCCGATCGCCATGCGCGAAGCCCAGACGGCTCAGCGCGAATCACAGTACCTTGCCAATGTGGCAGCCGCCGAGCGAGCCCAGGCGCAGGCACGCCAACCCGCTCGCCCTCCGCCTTCGTCGATGGCAGGTGGACGGCCGCCGCAGCAGGCTGGTCAGTCACCATCGTCAATGCCACAGTCTCCGTTCCCACCCAGGCCGTTCTCGCAAGCGGGAGCTTACCCTTCGTATCCGTTCTCGGCCAGCACCGCTGCACCAATGTCGCATGCCGTCGCACAGCCACCGAACGGAATGCCTGGTCCGCAGATACCCATGTCACCACCAGGCATGACGACGAGTCCAGGCGGCATTGCCCCGGAGGCAGCGGCTGGAGATGACGGCAAGAAGAAGAAGAAGTGGTTTGGACGATCGTGAATTGACTACCAGCCCTCATCTTGAAAGGGCGGATGCAAGACACGCAAGAATTTGCCCACTATTGCACCATCGTTGCCGGCACTTTTATGATTCAGTCATATTGTATTGTACATTTGGCATTCGTCCACCGGGGTGGAGGGACACACTCTCCATTACACTTTTGCCCCCTCCTCTTGCAATCCCCTTGTCACCTCTTTCTCCTTCTCCTCCTCTTCCTGACGGGCCTCGACATACGCTCGTCCAGGCAACATTCACGACCTGGAAGGCGAGCTTCGACGCTTCGCCGCCGATTTCACTATTGCATCTCGTCCGGAAAAGACAGTGTCTTGAGGGCGATGGCTTTATCTTGCATGTATATCGACAAGTTGCGCATCTGGTTTTCAAATCATTCCTTTGCCATGTCCATCTCTCGACCTCCTGAACCGTTTCGCTTGCTGACGGGAAGGCTGGCCGATGAGACTCGATCCTCTCGCTCTACCGCTGGTGCCTGTACGGCATTGGCTGCGACTCCCATGCAACAATCAATGGACAATTCGCTCGACGTCACGGTCTGACTTTTCTTGTGATGGATTGCTGGTATTGGATGATGAGCCGCAGGCTAGGATGTGAAAAGAGAGTGCGTAACGGTATTACTGAGCGTCGAGTGAGTGAAGGTCAGGTAAGGATGCGTGCGAGAGAGAGAGAGAGAGAGATTGAGAATGGGAATGGAGGCTAGTGCCGTGTTTCTGGGATGGGGTCGGCCATGAGTTGCGATAGGTCTACCGCACGGTCCTTTTCGGTATCAAGATCTCCCACGAGGCAGCTGTGTTTTTGGTCAGAGAAGTGTAATCGACTTTGGAGGATGAAAAGAGAGAGAGGGGGGAGGGGGGGGGCTGGGACTCACATGCTATCTCCACGAAGAATGTAGAGCCCGAGGGGGACTTCTTCTACGCCTGCATCTGGGCTGAAGATACGTTCGACGGAAGAAGCGAGGATGACGCTACCGGCGGCATCGGAGCCCTTGAGTGTCCCGACTAGCACTCGTCCGTCCTGCGTTACGATCAGAACTTGCTCTGTGGAGACGAGATAAAGTGTGATTAGCGTCTGAATGACTGTGCCGAATCAGCAGGGAGATAGGCAGGACTTACGATCGATGTACGACTGCAGAGAGGCAGACATGGCTGTGTGTTCCGCTGGGCCATTCGCTCTCTCACTGCCAAGCGCTTTGCTTTGTGGGTGGAGAAGGGAAGGTGCGTGGTGGTGAAGAGACAGACAGATGGCGAGGTGTGTCTCTGTCTCTCCACATGGAGGAGCGAAAAGTTGGATGAGCGGACGCGAAGTAGGTGCATGCACGTGATCGGAACATGGCGATACCCTCTCTCTCGAACGAAAGGACAGTCACTGTTCACCAGAACGGTGAGTTGACGGTGGGCCTGAGCATCGGAAGAAAGTGGGACAGTTAGGCAGTCCAGGAACGGGAGGCTAGACGCACCTTACGGTCAAGCTGGCTTCTATCAACGCCGTCACCACACCCTCCTTCGCATCAATCCGTCTTCCTTCGTCATGATCGGTGCCTCTTGCCTTCGGGCCACCCTCTCTACCTCGAGGGCGTCCGCGGCCAGCGCTGCCAGGCAGATCCACATCCGCACTGCCTCGGCTCGCCCTTCGATGGCCAGTATCGCCTCAGCCTCCTTTCAGCAGCAACAGCAACAACAGCAACGATCTCTCTTCTCCCGTGCCCCTCCCTCGCCTCTCACCCGTGTTCGCCAGCTGACCTACCTCCTGCTCACCCTCGCTGGAGGCACGCTCGCCGTGGCCTACTACCTCGACTCGCGTTCCGCCATCCACCGATGGGTCGCCATCCCCATCCTCAAGGCAACCACCGACCCCGAGACAGCACAAAAGCTTGCCATCAAGATGCTGGAGAGCGGCCTTGCCCCGCGCGATCTCGGAACCGATGACCCCGTGCTCAAGACCGAGCTCTTCGGCAAGCCTATCTCCAACCCCATCGGGCTGGCTGCTGGTTTCGACAAACAGGCCCAGGGCATCGATGGTCTCCTCAACCTTGGCTTTGGCTTCATCGAAGTGGGAAGTGTCACCCCCGAGCCCCAGCCAGGCAACCCACAGCCTCGATACTTCCGTCTCACGGAGGACGATGCAGCAATCAACCGATTCGGCTTCAACTCGGACGGCCACAACGTCGTTCTCAGCCGCCTGCGCGACCGTGTCCGAAGGTGGCTCTTGCACGCGACCAACATTGCTACCCTCCACGAAGCACTTAGCGAGTCCCCCGAGCAGGCTTCTGAGGCTGCGGAGAAGCTGCTCGCCGGTCATCCTAAGAGCAACTCAGCATTCATCGATGCTGCTGGCCTCCCGCGAAGTCTGCACGCGTCGCAGCTGCTTGCCATCAACCTTGGCAAGAACAAGACCAGCAAGGAGGAGAGCGTCGACGACTACGTCAAGGGAGTCGAGCGTCTTGGTCCCTACGCCGATTTCATCGTAGTCAACGTCAGCAGCCCCAACACGCCTGGTCTCCGACGACTGCAGCGTCGTGGAGTGCTTGAGGATCTGCTGACCCAGGTCGTCAAGGCGCGTGACAGCATGGTCGCCTCGCACCCAAACCCGGCCAAGGATGGCAAGCGCGTTGCCGTTCCGCTTCTGGTCAAGATTGCGCCTGACCTCAGCGAGGAGGAGCTCCACGATGTCGCCGATGCGGCGGTCAACAGCGGTATCGATGGGTTGGTGATCAGCAACACGACCATCTCGCGTCCTGCCAGCCTTCGCTCCACGGAACACGTGCGCGAGACGGGCGGTCTGTCCGGGCCGCCGGTCAAGCCGCTTGCACTCAAGGCGCTCCAGACTGTGTATAAGCGTCTGAAGGGTGAGCTGCCGATCATTGGCTGTGGTGGTATCGCGACGGGCCAGGATGCGCTCGACTTTGCCAAGGCCGGTGCGAGTGCGATCGAGCTGTACACGAGCTTTGGCTACCATGGCGTTGGCCTGCCACGGCACATCAAGGACGAGCTGACCGAGCTGCTCAAGGCGGAGGGAAAGACGTGGCGCGAGGTGGTCGGCACGGGCATCAACCTCTCTCAAGTGACTACGGCCGCGCCCAACGATTCGGTGCCCATGGGCCTCAGTCCCGCGCGGGACGATGCGTTCCTTAAGAGCGTGGCGAGCGTCAAGGAGGAGCTGGAGGGCATGCGATCCTCGCTGGGCCTCTCGCAGCCCCGCTTCATCCCCGACCGCAGCAAGGAACCAGAATACTACACGCTCCTCGAGAAGACGCATGCTGCTCTCGGGCTCAGCTTTGATGCGGGCGAGAAGTCAGCTCCATCCGCAGCCTCTGACAAGGCGCAGAAGGATGCAGACGTGACAGCAGGAGAGCAGGCTGCCAACCACGCTCGCGACGTGCTTGCGGATCCACGGGGCGCTGAGATCCGCGTCGTGATCAAGGATAAGACCAAGCAGGTCTACAGCGACAGCCCAGAGTCCAAGCTCGCCGAGGCCAAGGCTGCCGCCGAAGAGCGCAACTTTGGCAAGGTAGACCGAAGCCGTGTAGTCTAAACTCGCCCTCGCCCTCGCCCTGGCCGAGGCCGAAGCCTAGGTTTGGCTTAGCTTCAACTTTATGTGGGGTGTGTGAACATGTTCTTGCAGCGCTACAGAAATGAAACCATACATCACGCCTTTCCAGCAATCACATTGTGACGAAAGTGAAGAACGAGTAAAGTACGGCAACGAATGTGACGGCTGAGAGGCAGAAAAAAAAAGTTACGGTAGGTAACTACAGCAACAAGGAAAATCGTTGGCTGAGGTGACTGATGGGGACGGGTGACGCTCGGACCGCCCGCGTCTCGATTCCGTCAAGTCGAATCAAGTCGAGTCGGCTGAGCCGAGCGCACGCTCACACGTCTCTGCCTGTCTGCGGTTGTCTTTTCCTCAGCCACGCCTTCCAACTTGAACCCTGACCCGGACCAAGGAGACTTGCCTCCCTCTCTCCTTCTCTCCATCCCCCATCCCCCATCATCCATCCTTCTCCACTCTCTCTGCCCTATCCTTCTGGTCAACAGCACAGCAGAAAGCGAATCACCGCGCCCTGGGCACTTTGAGAGAGAGGGGCCTCATCCTCGCTCCTGCTGCGCGCTGATCTGATCTCCCATCCTCTCTCCTTCCAATCCACCAGACGCCATTCTCGCTCCTGCCGCACGCATGCCAACAATCTGATACTATCACCCTCCTACCTCGATAGCCAACTACGAGCTTGCTCCACCGGCCATGTCGCTCATCGCGGCACAGCAGAGCGATACGCTCAATCGCATCTTCACCGCACTCAAGAGCCGTGACGAGCAGACCCGACAGATTGCCGGAAGGGAACTCGGCTCCCACGTTGCCCTTGTCACCACTGAGCTCAAGGGTGACAACCTCTCCACGTTCAACAATGATCTCCACCGCCGCATCTTTGAGCTCACCCACTCCCAACATGCCCACGAGAAGCTCGGAGGCATCGTCGCCATCGAGGGCCTCATCGACCTCGAATCCGAGGACAACAGCGCCCGTCTCTACCGCTTCTACCAGTACCTCAAACCCAACCTTCCTTGCAGTGATGTCCAGGTCATGATCGCTGCGTCCAAAACGCTCGGCCGTGTCTCTCACTACGGCGGTCAGTCCCTCGGCGACCAGTTCATCGAGTTTGAGGTGCTGCGTGCCCTCGACTTTCTCCAGGCTGGAGACCGCAACGAGTCTGGCCGGTACGCTGCTGTGCTCATCATCAAGGAGATTGCCCGCAACGTGCCCCACCACTTTCACCTCTACGTTCCTCGCGTACTTGACCGCATCTGGATCGCTATCCGCGACACCCGCGTAATCGTCCGTGAGGGTGCCGCCGAGGCCATGGGTGCCTGTCTCGAGATCATTGCCAGCAGAGAAAAGCAGATGGGCAGTCACTACTTTGAGACCATCTACGAGGAAGCCGAGCGCGGTCTCAAGATGAACACAGTAGAGGCTATTCATGGCAGTCTCCTTGTCGTCCAGCAGCTGCTTCAGTACTCCAAGACTTTTATGCGCTCACGATTCCACCGAGCTTGCGAGCTTGTCTTCCGTCTCCACAAGCACCGCGATCCGCTCATCAAGCGAACCATCACAAATCTTGTTCCCGTTCTCGCCCGCTATGATCCGCAGTACTTTGCCGACGAGCACCTTGGTCCTGTCATGAACATCCTCACAGAACAGCTCCGCAAGGAAAAGGATCGCTCTCCCAAAGAGTCATCTCAGACCTTTGAGACGATTGGCTTTGTCGCTGCTGCGATGGGAAACAAGATGAAACCGTACATCGAGCCTATCCTCGCGTGCGTCAAGGAAGGTCTCCAGATGCGTGGCAAGAAGAACGCTCCGCCAGAGGCACCCATCTTCCTCTGCATCGGCAACCTAGCCACCGCAGTTGGACCCGGCCTTACCAAGTACATGCACGACCTCCTTGACCTCATGTTCTCATGTGGTCTTAGCGTCTCCCTCGTCACTGCACTCGACCGTATCGTCAAGTCGATTCCACCCCTGATGCGAATCGTACAGGACCGCCTTCTCGATATGCTGTCCATGACGCTCATTGGTCAGCCATATCGGCCTCTGGGTGCGCCTCTGTCTATACGTGCTCCGACAAGCAACCTCGGCCGTGAAATGGTTGCGGCACAGACCTCTGAGGCCAAGGGTGTTGAAACGATCACCGTCGCTCTCGAGACGCTTGGCAAGTTTGACTTTCAGGGCCACATTCTCAACGAATTTGTGCGCAACTGCACCCTCCCTTATCTCGAAGACGACCACGCAGCTGTCCGCAAGGCAGCAGCAGAGACATGTGCCGATCTCTTCGTCAACGACCCCATCTGCTACCAGACGAGTATGCATGCGATCGAAGTGGTCAACGATGTGCTTGACAAGCTCATGACTGTTGGCATTGCCGACCCAAATTCTGAGCTTCGATACACCGTCCTGAACAAGTTTAGTGGGTGCGAGCAGTTTGACCGCCACCTCGCCCAGTCCGAGTACGTTAGGTCGCTCTTCATTGCTCTCAACGACGAGAACTTTCGGGTTCGCGAGGTGGCTATTGTTATCATCGGCCGTCTGGCCAAGCACAATCCGGCCTACGTCATGCCTTCTCTCCGTAAGGCACTCATCCAGCTGCTTACCGAGCTCGAGTATTCGACCGTGAGCCGCAACAAGGAGGAAGCTGCCAAATTGCTGACCGAGGTCGTTCGCGCCAGTCAACGTCTTGTCAAGTCGTACGCACTGCCTATGCTCGAGGTGCTGTTGCCGAAAGCCAGCGATCCAAGCGTCGGCGTTGCAGCTCGCGTCATGGAGTGTCTCGGCGAACTTGCCAAGGTTGGGGGCGAGGACCTGGCCCCGCACGTGGATCAGCTTATGCGTCTCGCTATTGACCAGCTCTCCAGCACCGCGCCGCACTCTTCCACTGCCAAGCGCGACGCAGCGCTCAAGACTCTTGGGCTGGTTGCCTCTAATACTGGCAACGTGGTGAACCCATACCTGACGTACCGTAACTTGCTCGGTACCGTAGTCAAGATCCTCAAAAGCGAGCAAGTGCCCGACGTGCGACGTGAGACGATCCGTGTGATGGGTATCCTGGGTGCACTCGATCCGTATCGGTACAAGCTTTTGGAGAAGCAGGGCGAAGATCAGGGCTCGGAAGCTGCCAAGGGCAGCGGAACCGACCTTTTCGAGCTTGCCCTCCAAATTGGCACCTCAACGGACGACTACTACCAGAACGTGGCCATCGATGCTTTGATCACCATCCTCAAGGACCCGTCGCTATCTACACATCACCACGCCGTCATTGAGGCGATCATGTACATGTTCAAGACGCAGGGCCTCAAGTGCGTCACCTTCCTTCCCCAGATCATTCCGGCCTTCCTCAACGTGATCCGCACCTGCACCACTGGCCTGTCCGAATTCTACTACCAACAGCTGGCCATCCTGATCTCTATCATCAAGCAGCACGTTCGCAGCTACCTCGACGACATCTTTGAGCTTGTTCAGGAAAATTGGAACCCGAATTCGAGCATCCAGCTCACGATTGTTTCGCTTGTCGAGGCTGTTGCCAAGGCACTCGAGGGAGAGTTCAAATCGTACTTGCCAGTGCTTCTTCCCAACATGCTCCAGACCCTCGATGGCGAGATCACCGCCAAGCGCCAGCCAACCCTGCTGCGCATCCTGCAGGCCTTCTACGTATTTGGCTCGAACATTGAGGAGTACCTCCATCTGGTACTGCCAGTGATCGTCAAGATGTTTGAGCGCCCAGACGCCTCAACCACCTTGCGCAAGGCCGCCATTGTAACGATTGGGAATCTGTCGCGCAAGGTGAGCTTCTGCGACCATGCCTCTCGAGTCATTCATCCGCTTGTCCGTGTGTTGCCAGCCAACAGCCCAGATGTGCGCAACGCGGTGATGGATACGCTAGCTGCGCTGGTGCTCCAGCTCGGCTCGTCGTACGCCATCTTCATCCCTGTCGTCAACAAGGTGCTAGTCCAGCATCGCATCCAGCACACGGCATACGATCAGCTTGTCGGCAAGCTGCTCAACGGCGAACGGTTGCCGCAAGAGCTCGGTCCTCTCGACGGCTCGCTCGACAACAAGGCGGAAGAGGCGCCGTTAGCAGAGGCAACAAAGATGACAGTCAACCAGCAGCATCTCAAGCAGGCCTGGGACACGTCCAAGGTCTCCACCAGCGAGGACTGGCGCGAGTGGCTCCGTCGCATGGCTGTCGAGCTCATGCGCGAGTCGCCTTCGCACGCTCTTCGGGCATGCCGTAGTCTTGCAGATGTGTATCAACCGTTGGCGATGGCCATGTTCAACACGGCTTTCATCTCATGCTGGACCGAGCTGTACGAGCAATACCAGAGCGACCTGGTGAAGGCCATTGAGACCGCCTTTGATGCACCCGAAGTACCTGACAGTGTGGTCCACATGCTGCTCAGTCTCGCCGAGTTCATGGAGCATGACGACAAGGCTTTGCCCATCAACATTCGGACGCTTGGCGACCGTGCCTACAAGTTCCACTCATACGCCAAGGCGTTGCACTACAAGGAGGCTGAGTTCCTCACCGACCCCTCACCGCAGGTGATCGAGTCGTTGATTGATATCAACACCAAGCTCCAGCAGTCTGACGCTGCGTTTGGTGCGCTGACGTACGCCCGTGAGCATCTCGACACTACTCACCACGAAGAATGGTACGAGAAGCTTCACCGTTGGGAGGAAGCACTGGTCGCGTACGAGCGCAAGGCCGAGCTTGATCCGGACGATTATGAGATTGCCTTTGGCCGCATGCGCTGTCTGCATGCTCTCGGCGAGTGGGAGCACCTGGCCGACCTCGTGCAGCAGAAGTGGAACAATGCCGATTCCGATGACCGTCGACACATGGCACCGCTGGCTGCTGCTGCAGCTTGGTCGCTTGGTCAGTGGGACACCATGGACGATTACATCTCGGCCATGCGCTCCGATTCATCGGAACGTTCGTTCTACCGAGCCATTCTGCACACGCACCGCTCGCAGCGTTCCTCGGCCAACAAGCAGATCGCCAGGGCACGCGAGGCGCTCGATTCGGAGCTCACTGCGCTCATCAGTGAGAGCTATGGCCGTGCCTACGACTTGATGGTCCGCACTCAGATGCTTTCTGAGCTGGAAGAGGCATTGGCGTACAAGCTGGACTACAAAGACCAGCCCGATCGCCAGGCTACGATCCGATCCACCTGGATGAAGCGACTGAAAGGGTGTCAGCCAGAAGTGGAGGTTTGGCAACGCATCCTTTCAGTCCGCAGCATTGTTCTGACGCCGGCTGATGACACTGAGACGTGGATCAAGTTTGCCAACCTTTGCCGAAAGTCAGGTCGAATGGTGCTGGCTGAAAAGACGCTCAACTCGCTGCTTGGGCCCGAGGGCTCATCTCCCGATGCGCGCTCGCCAATCGGACCCAAGGCACCACCGCCGGTGATCTATGCACACCTCAAGTTCATGTGGGCCAGTGGAGTCAAGGTGGAGAGTCTGAACTATCTGCGTGACTTTACACTCAATCTGGCTGAAGACTTGGGTATCCACGCTGTCGACGAGCATGGTAACCAGATCGCCCAGGACTGGCAGAACTCTCCACGTCTCGGCGAGTTTGCACGGCTGCTGGCCCGCTGCTACTTCAAGCAGGGCGAGTGGCAAACGGCTCTGAACGAGGACTGGGTGACGGATGACAACTGCGACGTGATTGAGTCGTACAGGCGTGCCACCGAGCTCGACCGTAATTGGTACAAGGCATGGCACGCATGGGCGCTGGCCAACTTTGAGATTATCACGCACCACGAACGCAAGGGCGACCAGATCACGCCGCAGATGATTGCAGCCAGTATCGTACCCTCCGTCCAGGGCTTCTTCCGCTCCATCGCACTTGCGAGCGGAAACTCGCTGCAGGATACGCTGCGTCTGCTGACGCTCTGGTTCAAGTACGGCTACCAGGAGGATGTGGCTGAGGCGGTAAACGAGGGCTTTAGCAGCGTGATCGTCGACACATGGCTAGAGGTGATTCCGCAGATCATCGCGCGTATCACAGCGCCCAGTCAGAAGGTGCGACGTCTCATCCACCATTTGCTGTCAGACGTCGGTCTTGCACACCCGCAGGCGCTGGTGTATCCGCTCACGGTGGCGGCCAAGTCGCCGAGCCTGGTGCGTATCCAGGCGGCGATGGGTATTATGGACAACGTGCGCGAGCACAGCCCCGTGTTGGTGGACCAGGCACTTTTGGTGAGCAACGAGCTGATCCGAGTTGCAATTCTGTGGCACGAGCTGTGGCACGAGGGACTCGAAGAGGCGTCTCGGCTCTACTTTACCGAGCACAACATCGATGCCATGTTTGCCACACTCGAGCCGCTGCATGAGGCGCTCGAGAAAGGACCAGAGACGCTGCGTGAGACGTCGTTTGCGCAGATGCACGGACGGGATCTGGCCGAGGCTCGCGAGTGCGGTCGTCGATACCGACAGTATGGCGACATTAGCGACTTGAACCAGGCATGGGACCTGTACTACCATGTGTTTAAGAAGATCACCAAGCAGGTGCCGTCGTCCAACTCGGTGCAGCTGGACCTGCAGTACGTGTCGCCCAAGCTGCTTGCCACACGTGACCTCGAGCTCGCGGTGCCCGGTACGTATCAGAGCGGCAAGCCGATCGTGCGCATCATGCAGTTTGAGCAGATTGTGCTGGTGATCGCATCCAAGCAGCATCCGCGACGACTCAAGATGAAGGGTAGCGACGGCAAGACGTACCAGTACCTGCTCAAGGGGCACGAAGACCTGCGACAGGACGAGCGAGTGATGCAGCTGTTTGGTCTGGTCAACACGCTGCTCTCGATTGACTCGGAGTCGTACAAGCGCCGACTTGAGATTCGTCGCTTCTCGGTGATTCCGCTGTCGCCCAACACGGGTATGATTGGGTGGGTGGAGAATACGGACACACTGCACGTGCTGATCAAGGAGTATCGGGAGCAGCACAAGATTTTGCTCAACATTGAGCACCGGCTCATGCTGCAGATGGCGCCGGACTATGATCACATGACGTTGATGCAGAAGGTGGAAGTGTTTGAGTACGCACTGGACAACACGCCGGGGCAGGACCTGTACCGTGTGCTGTGGCTCAAATCGCGCAACTCGGAGGCGTGGCTAGAGCGACGGCTGGCGTACACGCGGTCGCTGGCGGTCTCGTCGGTGGCTGGCTACATTCTGGGACTGGGTGACCGGCACCCGAGCAACCTGCTCCTGGACCGGCTTACGGGTGAGATTGTGCACATTGACTTTGGCGACTGCTTTGAGATTGCATGCCACCGGCCCAAGTTCCCGGAGAAGGTGCCGTTCCGGCTGACGCGGATGCTGGTGAACGCGATGGAAGTGGGCGGGATCAAGGGGACGTTCAAGGTCACGGCGGAGAACACGATGCGCGTGCTGCGGGACAACCGGGAGAGCGTGTTGGCGCTGCTCGAGGCGTTCGTGCACGACCCGTTGATCAGCTGGCGCCTGGTGACGGACGAGGAGCAGAAGGCGCCGGATGCGTCTGAGAACGAGGCGGTGGCCGGAGCGCGGGCGACGCAGCCAGGCGACGTGCGCAACCAGCGGGCACTCGAGGTGGTGCGGCGTATCCAGAACAAGCTCAACGGGCGCGACTTTAACCCGAACGTGAGCCTTGCTGTGCCGGCGCAGATTGAACGGCTGGTGCAAGACGCTACGTCCAAGGAGAATCTGTGCGTCGCTTTTGTAGGATGGTGTGCCTTTTGGTAGGCTAGGCCAGCCCGCCTGGCTGCTGCTTGTTGTCTGTACTGTACAGTAATTCTCTTTCTCTCTCTCATATATCTCGTAATTGCACAATCAAACAGTGTGTGATTACAGTACCTGTGCGCAAGGCTGCGGCAAGACACCAATTCTGGGGGGGAATACAGGGGGGAAATGTGGCCAAGCGGATTACGCGGCGGGTTGCTGGCTGCTGCTAGCGGCGGCTTTGGAGCTGCTCTCCTTGAGGGCGAGGAGCTGCTTTGACCTAAAGGCCTCGTAGTGGATTTGTGCGGTAGTCTCGATGAGGTCCTGTAGGTGGGTGCGGGTGAGAAAGTTGCGGAGGTAGACAAACTCGCAGTGGTTTTCGTTTTCGACGTTGACGACGCCGTATCGGTTCTTGCGACCACGTACGGGTTTGCCGTCGATAATGACGTTGCGCTCGGACCCGACGACGGCAAAGGGGATGAGGGAGCGGATGCGCTCGTTGAGCTCGCGCTCCTCGGTCTCGTAGTCGTCCGAGTCAAAGGGGTACACACGGATCGAGTTGTACTGCATCTCGGCGCGGATGCGCTCCTTGAACAGGTCGCGCTCGTCGAGGGTGAGCGAGTCTGCCTTTGCAATCACGGGCACAACGTTGACCACGTCCGAGAGCTTTTTCATGACGAGCACATCGATCGGTCGCAGGCCGTGTCCAGTACTGCGCAAGGGAACGGGAACGTGAATGGGAACGGGTTAGCTGCGAGTGGGACCAGACTCGACTCTTTTTCTTTTTTTTTTTTTTACTCACGGGTTGATGAAAAAGAGACAGCAGTGGATGCGCGTGTCGGTAATGTAGCGGTCACGCATGGCAGTGAGCTCCTTGCGGAGGTAGGCGCTGTGCTGGTCCTTGATGTACTTGATGATGGGGTCCCAGCTGTGGAACAAGAACATACGAGTCAGTCGGGCCACTATACGCATCCGCAGCCGCAGCCTTAGCCGCAGCGCACGAGGGCAACTGAACGCACCAGTTTTCGTTGTTGACCTGGTCGCCGTATCCGGGAGTATCGACAATGTTGAGACGGAGCTTGACGCCGTTCTCGACGATGACTGTGAGAGGGGGGCATGGGTTAGAACAAGTGTCTTTGATGGTTGTGGGGCGGGGCTAGATGTAACGCACCGTGGGAGACGGGGTGAATCTCGGTAGTCTGTCTGACCGACTCGTGTGCCTCAAAGCGGCCCTTGGAGTCGATGAGGTGTGAAGCGAAGAGGGTGTTGATGAGCGTCGACTTGCCGAGGCCGGTCTGGCCTACGACCATGACGTTGAACTGGAAGCCGCGCTTGAGGAGCTTGGACTCGATCTGCTTTGTGATCGAGTCAAAGCCCACGTAGGATTGGAGTGGCGTATGCTCTTGCTCGACGGCTGCCATTTTTCTTTCCTGTAATGCGATGCGGTGCGGTGCGGTGCGGTGCGGTGGGGAGGGGAGGGAAGGGGTGTGGTGTGATGGTGGGAGTCCGAGTCGCGCGCTGGCACTCAGTCACTTGGTCGGGGACGCACGCAGATCACTCTCAGCCCAGCCCAGTGAGCCCTCTGCAGTACAGTACAGTACAGTACTGTAAATTGAATTGCGTCTCGCGCTGGCTGGCTGGCTGGCTGGCTTGTGCGCGCCCTGCCCCAGCCCCTGCTGCTGCTGCTGCTGCTGCTGCTGCTGCTGCTGCTGCTGCGCCCTGCCCTGCACCTTGTTCCGTTCTTCCTTTCCTTCCTTCTATTCTCGCTTGCATCCCAACCAATTCAATTCAGCCCGCACCGGCGCGCTTTTCACGGCACACAGCATACTGTGCTGCACTGTACAGTAAAGTACGATACGGCTTGGTTACAGGTACAGAGAGCAGGAAAAAGAAATACGAGTTTCCGTACGAGTCGAGTCGCCTTGGCCTCTTCAGACCTGCGAGCCTCGTGTGCTGCAACACAGTCAGCGCCGTCATGAGCCATGGCTTTGGGGCCCGCGAGAGCGAGAGCGAGATTCAACTCACAAGTAGGCCTTCATGCCGTGCGTCGTGAGCTCTTGCTTGGCCTGTGCGAACGTGTCTGTCAACGATAGGACAGCATAGCAGTCAGCCAGCCTGCACATTGCAAACATATCCTCTCCACTGTACCCATACTCACGGCCCTCTGTCAGCGCAAGCGCAAGCGCAAGCGCAAGGGCAAGGGGAAGAGCAAAGATGAAAGATACAAGCCAGTCAGTTTCGCATCGCTGTGCCCGTCTTGGCGACCAGGGTACCTACGCTCGTGATTGTGTTGCCAGATCTGCAACGCATAGAAAACAAATCAAGATCAGAGTTTCTTCCCTCTGCTTGTCCGCCCCTCTCTCTCTCTCTTTCTTGACACTCACCAGCCGGTAGTACCAGAGGTTGCCGAGGCCCTGGAGGCCAAAGCCAACCGTGGCAATCGTGCCCAGGATCGCAGCCACAATCCGGCCGCTTGTGTAGCTCTGGATCGTGTTGATCAGGCCTGCCGCTCCCGTTCTATCATCCTGTCAGCAAGGCCATCTCTCGGGCTTGATTGGGCAAAGTCTCGAGCCAACTCACGATGGGATGCCAATAAAGCAGTAGAGCGAAAAGGCAACTGTCGAGGCAAAAGCGAGATACAGTTCAGCTCTCCTTTGTCGTCCACATTCCGAGTCGAGTCGAGTTGCGCCGTGCACTTACGGTGGAAGCCACAGCTGTATTCCAATACCAGCATGATCGCATAGGCATGTAACAGTCAGCAATTCTCTCCCTCTCTCCCTCTCTCCCTCTCTCCCTCTCTCCCTCTCTCCCTCTCTCCCTCTCTCCCTCTCTCCCTCTCTCCCTCTCT
>JAOCZO010000004.1:0-262251 GCA_026413255.1 Fereydounia khargensis | reverse complement strand
CTCTCCCTCTCTCCCTCTCTCCCTCTCTCCCTCTCTCCCTCTCTCCCTCTCTCCCTCTCTCCCTCTCTCCCTCTCTCTCCCTCTCCGCGTGCGTCGGCTTGTACACTTACAAGCTGTGAAAGAGAAAGAGCAAAGGTCCAGTCAGTATTGTGTGGACAGGATAGCACGCGGCGCTCGGGGCAGCTTAAACTCACATAAAGTACATGTAGTAGAAGAGCGAGTGCTCCTTCATAAAGCCATTGTAGACGGGACTGTGGACAACAAGTCAGCAAGCTCGCTCTCGCTCAGGGAAAAAGGACGAGACTGACCGGTACCAGAGGAGAAAGCTAGTGACGGTAATGACGGGTACGTATACGATTCCAGAGATCATGTCCTTGCCTCCGTCGTTTGCGCCCTGTACGAGCAGGAATACAGTGGCGACCATGTTGACGAGCAGAGTTGCGACGAGCAGGAGCCAGAGGCGGTAGAGGTTGTTCATGATGGGCTGTGCGTCCGGGGGGATTTCGGCGTCAATGTCGTGGTAGATGAGCGGGTAGAAGAAGGGCCAGTTGTTGCGGCCATGCTTTTGGATGTGGGCCGCGCGGTTCTCCAGGTCTCGTTCGCGGCGTTCGAGCTCCTGCTCCCTGCGACGGAGCTCCTCCATGCGTGCGGCATCGTTGGCGGACGGCGCCTTGTAGCTAGAGGCAGCGTCGTCGTCGCCGCCGTAGATGCGGGACGAGTCGTTGAGCGCGCCCTGCACCGAAGGGTCGGCGAACGGGTTGGCGTCCAGCGCGTTGCGGTCGGCAAAGGGGTCTGCCATACTGGAGTGCGAGTAGAGACTGGTGTGTGGTCGTGTCGTCGTATCGTGTCGTGTATGGTCGTCAAGGGTGCCCAAGCGTGGCAGGCAGGCAGGCAGGCAGGCGTGTCCAAGTTGAATTGGGGTTGGCTGTGCCTCTGTTGAATGGATGGGCCCTGAACGCGACTCGGTGCAGGGTAGCCCCGCTCGCCTCGCCTCGCCTCGCCTCGCCTCGCCAGCAGGAACGTAAACGTGCCGGCAACCCAAAAAAAAAGGGGGGTCCCACTGGTCCCGTGATCGAGTGCGGATCCGAGAATGGCTCGGTGCTGGTCTGACGCCAAGTGGAGAGAGAGAGGCGGAAAACGCGAGAATTGCTGGAACGCAACGCGACTCTCTCTTTCCCCATCGACACTCCCGTTCCGTCGTCGTCGTCTAAGACCAAAAGCCACCCCTCGACCTCCGCCTCCTCCATCCTGACCACACATCCAACCATCACTCTCACCCACTCATCATTCCGACTCTCACCCACGCCCGTTCGATCGCTTCATTGCATCACCATCCATGCCGGGCACCAGGGCCTCCGGTGGCGCCGGCATTCAGGCCTCCAATGTGAGTATTCCTTTCCTCTCCTCTGTTCCGCCTCAGCAACCATCCCCGCCCCCGCCCCCGCCCCCGCCCCGGCCCGGGCTCCTCCATCTCCCATCCTCGCCACAGAGACCTGCCAGCATGGTAGCTGGAAGCAAGAGAAGAGCCTGGAATCAAAAGTTGAAAATGTTGGAAATGGAAAATAAATAAATAAAAAAGTCGGATCAGCGTCGCGACCGACGACCGACGACCGACGACCGCCGACCGACGCGTTAAGCTGTCCAACACCACAGCAAACAGGCCACCACAGTAGCAGAATGGCAGCACTGACCCTCTCCTGCCCGCTCCCTTCTTCCTCCCAGATCGTTGAGGGATCTCGCAAGCGCACCCGCGGAGCTGTCGACAGTGGTGACGACTCGCCCGCTCCTGGTCTCGCTTCCGCCTCTCACTCGGCCACGGGCTCCATCGAGCGTCGCATCAATTCCCTCTCCAAGGCTCAGGTACACCACTATGGCTCCAAGCTGCTCGAAACCCTCATGACCGCCGTCGACCCCAGCGACCCCGAGTCCCTCCTCTGCGAGCCTTTCCTCAAGCTCCCCTCCAAGCGCCAGTACCCAGACTACTACGAGATCATCAAACGTCCACTCACCCTACACGACATCCGCGCCCGTCTCGACCAGAATGACTACTCCTCCCTCCCGGACGTCAAGCACGACTGCGAGATTGTCTGCATGAACGCCAAGCGCTACAACATCAAGGACAGCGACATTTACGTCCAGGCTCGAGAGCTCCATAGCATTGTCAAGGTCACCTACGTTCAGATTGTCGAGCAGCTACCCGAGCCCAATGCCCCTGTCCCTGTCCCAGCAGCAGAGTCATCCAGTGTAGGTGCCGCAAGCCCACGCTCCCAGCCACACGGCTCATCCTCTGCGTCCCCTCGGCTCAAGAGGATCACACTCCGTCCGACACGCTCCCAACAGCGCCTCGGCCCAACCTCTCCTGCCAAGGATCACGAATCCACTCCGCCCAAGCCGCCCGCAGTCGCAGTCAAGCGCGAAGGTCAGTCCGAAGGGACACCTTATTCCACCCGCCGAAGTGGCCGCCGACCCAACTACGCCGAGCCTGATCCCAACGCCGCAGATATGGACGTCGATCAGGATGACCAGCCTGCCGAGCAAGAGGAGCAAGAAGAAGAAGAAGAAGAAGAAGAAGAAGAAGAAGAACCAGAGAAACCGCAACGCGTCGAGCTTCCAACTCAATCCCAACCAAGCAGGCAGGCCAGTGCTGCGACAGCGACAGCGACAGCGGTAGCAAGCCCGGCCAAGCCAACTGATCCGCCATCAGTCCCCGCTGCCAGCAATGGACATGCACCAGTCATCACAGCAACCAAGACAGAACAAGGTCAAGGTGCAGCACCAGCAGACGCTCATGGAGAGGGGGACGGCGATGACGAAGATGATGACGACGAAGACGATGACGATGACGGCGGACGTGACACTCGCACTCAGTCACCTGGTGGTGAAAACATCCGCCTCACCAAGGCAGGCATGCTCGATGGCCGCAAGCGGCCTGGCAAGCGAGGCAAACGCCTCAAGGCTACATTGCGCGGCCTCATCACGGCTCTCCGCAGGGTGGTAGGCAAGCAGGGACACGCGCTCACGCAGTACTTTAACGAGCTTCCCTCACGCCAAGAGTACCCCGAGTACTACCAGGTGATCCAGCGACCTATTTCTCTCCGAGAGATTGAGGAACGCGTGTTCCGAAAAGAGTACATTAACGCGCATGCGCTCTTCCTCGACCTTGAGCTCATGCTGGACAATGCGCAGTTCTTCAACGAAGAAGGCTCTGTTGTATGGAACGATGCCCAGGAGATTCGCCACTACCTCGAGACTGTCTCGATTCCCTCTCTAATTGAGGACGGCTTTACACTCGAGAAGGACGATGTGAGGCAGTCTGCGCTGCCGCTCCATCTCGCAGCCAACAGCACAATCGAGGCGCATAAGACAGCCTACCGTCTCTTGGTCGCCAAAACGCAGGGTCTGGACCCGGGCACACCTGAGGGTCGTGCAGCGCTAGCCGGTTCCGCGAGTCCCGACGGCTCTGGCCAGCGCCTGCGACTAGGTGGCGCAATGTCTCCTTCGCTCGGCCTGACGGGTACGCATGCGGCGTCTCCGCCTGGGATGCAGGCCCCCGTTCCTCTACCAGAGGGAGGGGCTGTTGGCGTCATGTCTCCTCCGCCTGCTGCCGCTGTTCCTTTTGGTAGTCCCGCGGGGGTTCCGGGGTCACTGCCGATGGTGTCGCCGCTGCAGCCACCTCCTGTTGCGGCTGCTGCAATGTCGCCGCCACCGCCAATGACACCGGATGTGCAGCTGCCAACGACACCGGGTCGATCTACACGGTCAAATCGGGCAGTATCAAGGCCTGGACATCTAGGTCCTGTGACGCCTTTGACTGAAAGTGGCGGCCAAAGACGACCAATGCCTGTGATGCCTCCGCCTCCGCCTCCCGTTCCAGGCCCAGGTCCGGGGGCTGCTGGGTGGGGCCTGCCGAATGGACACGCTGCACCGAATGGCGTTGGGCTGATGCCGCAGCAAGCGCCTGCACCCATGCCTATGGCGATGGCGATGCCCATCACGATGCAAAAGCCGGAGCTGGCTGGGGCGAGTGGGCCGTTCGCGGGGGAGAAGCGTTGGCCGCTCATCTCGCACTTTAGGGTAGACGTGTACTGCGAGTCGGATGCTGGTCGCTCGGTCAAGCGCGAGCCGTCGCTGGTGCTGCGCAACACGGCCGTGCAGCAGCATGCGGTGCACCTGTCGGCTGGGACGACGACGTACATGATGGTGCGCTTTTCGCTGCGCGTGCTGGCGGACAAGGCTGCACCTGCGCCTGCACCTGCACCTGCACCTGCACCTGCCCCTGTGCCTGAGGCTGCGGCTGCGGCTGCGGGTGTGGAGGGCGAAGAGGATGCGGATCCGCGCTCACTCACGTGGCCGTGGTGGCCGACAATCCGGTTCAACGGGCGCGAGACGGGTGGGAGCTGGTCACTAGCAGCCCCATCCCCAGCCACAGACGGAGCCGGAGCCGGAGCCGGAGCCGGAGCCGAGTCGCAGTGCAAGGTACGCCTGCTGCCCAAGCGGGGCCTGAACACACTCGAGATCCGCATCAAGCCAGACGATGCGTGTGAAGCGCTGCGTGGCCTTGCGCCCGAGCGATACAGTATCTACTTTTCCTGCTGAGCCTGCTCGCCCTTTTGCTTGTTCCTGTACTAGTAACACCAAGTACTGTAATGTATGGTATGGTATGGTATGGTATGGCCATGGTTAAGCAATGCCCTAGAATGCAAAGCCCTGAAATACAAAAGCAAAGCAGTACTTTACTGTAGCAAAGCGCAGCGCAGCTCAGCTCTGTTCTCAACAAGCAGCAGTCGCGTTGAATTTACTGCACAGTTCATTTCAGGGTCTGGCTGGATGGCGCGCGCGCGGACCACCTACGGCCAGGCTGAGGCTTGCCTTGCGTTCACCACCGCCACCACTGCCGCCGCGGCCAAGAACAGACAGAATGGACCACCACGCGCACATGCACATGCCCACGGACGGCGGGACACACCAGCACCCACCCATGGGCGATGGCGGCGCAGACGAGTGTCCCATGCTCATGACATGGAACTGGGCCACGCAGGACGTATGCATCCTCAGTTCCAGCTGGCACGTCCGCACGCCCTCCGCCTTCCTCCTCAGTCTCGTCGTCATTGCCCTCTCCGCGTTTGGCTTTGAGTGGATCCGCTACTCTCGCCGTCTGTAAGTGCATTGCCGCTCCCCCCTTGGGCTTTGTGATGAAAGCTGCGATCGTTGCTGCTTGCTGATGGCTGATTGCTGATTGCTGATTGCTGATTGCTGATTGCCGATTTGATTGCACTCGACGACGACGACAGGCCAAGGAGAAAGCTACACCGCGCGATACGGTACGCCGTGTCGGTCGGCATCTCGTTTGCCCTCATGCTCATTGCCATGACGTTCAATGCGTACATAATCGCTGCTATTGTGCTCGGTACGTGGCCTGGCTCTCACACACACATGATATCGTACACGCTGGCTGATCTTGTGGAAAACAGGAGCAGGAGTCGGGCACTACACGTTCAGTCCAGAGAACGGGAGAGACGACGATCTCGGTCTCGCTTGTCACATGTAGCACAACACGGTCATCATCGGAGCCTACTACTATTTCATTCCCATTCCAAAAGGAGAGCTGACAGCTGACAGCTTACAGCTTGGCCGAGGGAGCCGCTGCTGCTGCTGGGGCCCTGTCTAGGTTGGACATGGCGGTCTCGTGCTTGGTGCGCATGATGGCAATCTGCGGGGCGTAAATGACCTGCTTGTTGGAGCCCCAGACGTCCTTGGAAGCCTTGATCTTGACCTTGTCGGCGAGCTTTTTGGCGAGCTCGAGCGTGCCAGCCGCGCCGCCGTCCTGGCTGACGGCGTCGACGATGCCGGCCTCGAGCGCCTCGGCGGCGGAGAATCGGTGACCCTCGAGGACGATCTTGCGCATGGTCTGCGGGTGTACGATCTTGGATGCCAGGGCCTGCTGGAGACCGTGGGGGAGTTGAGCGCCAAAGTCGATCTCGTTCATGCACAGGTAGCCGCGCTTTGCGTTCATGACTCTGTAGTCGTGAGCGCAGGCGAGGCCAAAGCCGGCAGCGAAAGCGTGTCCGCCGAGACTGGCGACGGTGGGGATGGGGAAGGTGAGCAGCTTTTCGTAGAGCGGGTTGAGGCACCTGTCGAAGAAGGTGGGGTCAGCGATTGCGTTCTCAAAGTCGAGTCCGTTCGAGTAGATCTTGGCCTTTTCGTCTGTCGCGCCCGTCGTGATGAGCGCGGCACCGGTCGCGGCGTCGCCGGAATCCACGAGCGCGTCCCACTCGTTCTCCACGTGCTCGAGCGCAGGCAGCAGGCCGTCGAGGATAAACTTGTGCGACAGCCGGTTGTCCGGCGTCTCGGCACCGAGAAAATGCAGCACGTACAGCTGCGACGAGCCGTCAAAGTCGAGCCGCACGACCGGCGACGAAGATGGAAAGTTGCGCGTGTACGACGACGGCATGGTACTGAATGCTCGCAAGATGACTCGTGGCTGGTGGATGTGGATGTTACTGCGGATGTTACTACGGAAAAGGGCAGAGCTACGCAGCATGAGGTTGGGATGAGACAATCGAGGTCGTTGGTCAAAAGTGCGTGCGTTCCTGGTCCCGTTTTATGCCCCACACTTTTGCATCCGGTACAGGACTGAACAGTACTGAACAGAACAGAAGGCGGGCTTGGCTGCCCAATCGAGCCGGTCAACCGGTCTGTAATTTCACGCGCGAGAGGAATGCATGCAGCAGTACTGTACTGCACTATACAGAAACGGCACCGGGGGGGGGGGGGGTTTTTGGAAAGGTGGCCAAAGCGTGAAATTTCGACTGAAATACAGCAAGTTATTTCCGGCCACGCAGTCTGTCTGCTCTGCACGTGAGTGAGGGATTGGACCCTGACGACTGACTGACTGACTGACTGACTGACTGACTGACTCAGAAACTGGCTTTCGACTCGCTGGCCGACTCGACTCGGTCTCCTCCACGACCTCCACTCGACCGACTGAGCATACCGTCTGACCATGGCCTCCTCCTCGATCTTGGGCATAGACGACGTGGTCCCCTTTCCCGCCCCGCTCCCGTCGCGCGACCCGACGCTATCCTACTGGCTGGCCACCTCGCCGCTCGATCCTCGTCCGCCCCTCGCTCCAACCGCTTCAACTCCCACCTTGCCCTCCCACGCTCATGTGGTCATCATCGGCTCAGGCATAACCGGAACGTCACTCGCCTATCATCTCAGCCAGCACCTTGCCCAGAACACCAGCATCGTCCTGCTCGAGGCACGCGACTTTTGCTCCGGCGCCACCGGTCGCAACGGCGGTCTGCTCACGCCCGTCTCAGCGCTCTCCTACTCGGATCTCGCTTCGAATCCTGCTCACCTACACCGCTTTTCACCCACAAGCAGCACCTCAGACCTTGTCAAACAGATCCTCGAGTTTGAGCACAATGTCGTCGACCGCCTCCTTGCCATCATCGACACGGACGCCCCAGACATTGAGCTCACCAACGGAGACAACTGGCACCTCTGCTTCTCCCAGACCGAGGTCGACAGGTTTGAAAAGTCCATCGCTGAGGCCAACCATGCTGGCCTGCACACTTTTACAGCCCGAGTGCGTAGGGTAGAGCGGGAGGAGATCGATCGCACCCTACACAATCCAAACGGCATTCTCGCCGCCTACCAGATTCCCGGACATACGCTGCACCCTCGCAAACTCGTCTCACTCCTCTACCGTCGAGCAGCAGCAGAGGCAGCCAAACGCAACATCAGCCTCCAGCTCTTTACACATTCTCCCGTGACCCGGACAGAGCAGCGCAAGGGCCCTATTCACCGCGCTGTGGTACACGTCGGCGCGCACACAATCAATGCACGCTATGTGGTCCATGCCACCAATGGATACGGTGAGTCCTACGCCATCCTCACCATGCTTCATCACCAATACTGACCTAGTAGCGATTGCGTCGCCCGCTCCAGTCTCACACTTGGCACAGCAGCTCGCCGGTCCATCTGGTGTTGTGCCCACACGAGCACAAGTGGTGGCCGTCGAGCCCAGCCCCTCAGATCCCTTCCAGGCAGCCAGGAGTGACGGCTGGTCCGTCATTTCTAGCTCATACGCCAAACCAAAGCCGCGCACGCTGTGGAGCATGGGTCTGAGTGCGGGCGAGGGGTACGAGTACGGCCACCAGCGCCCCGTGCTACCACGATCCGCATCCGCATCCCCGCTTGCAAAGCTGCAGCACCCACCGGTCATCTTTGGCGGCGGCCGTCAAGTCGCGCCAGGACGAGAGTGGGGCGTAGCTGACGACGGCACCACCAACCCTGTCGTGAGCAAGGTACGTCACACTGCACAGTGGAGTCGCTGTGGTTGTGGTTGAGGTTGATCCTGACATCCGTCCCGCTGCTACTGGGCTATACTCTAGTTCCTGCACGCCTGGCTACCGCGCTCGCTGCCGAGCGACTTTGGACACTCGCGCGTCGTGCTCGAGTGGACCGGCATCATGGGTTACACCAAGAGCCAGGACCCGATCGTCGGCCCACTGCCCGACCCCTCTGGTGCCGAGGGGCAGGTGGTTCCTGGCCAGTTCGTCAGCGCCGGATACAGTGGGCACGGGATGAGCCGGGCGTTCCTGTGCGCTCAAGTTGTTGCCGGGATGATCGTGGCCGAGGAGAGGGGGAGCCCCTTCCACACGCCAGACTGGTTTCCAAGCTGCTATCTGTCTGCGGTGCCCAAGTAACCTTCTCTCAGCTCACTTAATATACCGCACGTTGCGTTTTCTTTACCCCACACGGCCGGCTTGGATTCGAGTGTGTGGAGAAGGCTGAAGGCTGAAGGCTGAATCGGGCGAGAGGCGTGCGCGCGTCTCGCTACTCGTGACAGTTTCAATTTACTGCAAGTCTCAATTTACAATGTACCGCACAGTAGATTACAGCACTGCGCTCTGCCGGCGGGCGTTGTCTACTGTACTGTACTGTACTGTACTGCACAGGGCACACCCCATCCGAGCCCGAGCCACATGTATTGCCTGCTTTGCTTATGGCCTGCTCCTGCGTGAAAGCATTCAGTTAAAATTCCGCTCGCAGATACAGTTGTTTCCCCACACAGATCCACAGTACTGTACTGTACAAGTATATCTTGACGACCTCACTGGCCTCGCTAGAGTCGCCCGCCTCCTCCTTGTATGCCCATCAGCACCACCATAACTGATAGAAAGACAGACAAGATGGCACCTCGGACACTCGATTCGGCGCGCAAGCAGCTCGACAAGCCGCGCGTCTTTACCGTCGATACGATCGTATCCATCCTGCGTCCCTTTTTCGAGCGCAAGCCACTTGCGATTGCGACGCTGCTCGCCGGGCTCTACTCGGTCTCGGACCGTGCTGCACTGACGTTTGCCGTGAACCGCAGCGACATTTCGCGATCCGTCAAGGCGCGCGAGTTGTTTGAGGTGCTCAAGACGGCGTTTGGCCAGACCCGCCTGCTGCGGTGGTACGCAGCCATTCTGGCGATCAAGACGATCAATGCGATCGGCAACCGGCTCGTGATTGACCGGCAGGCGCCGCGCCCCATTGTGTGGCGCGAGCATGTGGTGGTAGTGACCGGTGGTGCGCGTGGTATTCTGGGCGAGGTGGCCATCAAGCTCTCCAAGCTGGGCGCGCGTGTCGCCGTGCTCGACATGGCGCCCAAGTCTGAGCACGGCACCGAGGCGCTCTACGTTCAAGCCGACGTGACGAGCGAACAGTCGATGCGCGCCGCCAAGGCCACGGTCGAGAAGGAGCTCGGCCTGTGCACCATGCTCATCGCAGGCGCCGGTCTCGCCCGCCACAGCTTCCTCCTCGACCCGCCCGACGTCTACCCGCTCAAGTACGCCACGCAGGTCTCGGACGTCAACCTACACGGCGTCGTGGCCACCCTGAAAATGTTCGGACAGGACATGCTCCCCGACGGCGGCCGCATCGAACCCGGTCGACAGCTCAAGAATGCCAAGAACGGATGGGGCGGCCATATCCTCATCCTCGGCTCGGGCGCTGCGTTCATCGAGTAAGTGCGACGCACCCGCAGAGCAAACTGACTCCCCGACTGACCGACTGACTGGGTTGTGCGGTGTGCTGTGTGCTGTGTGCTGTGTGCTGTGTGCTGCACAGGTTGCCCGGTAACGGCACGTACCACGCCTCCAAGGCCGGCGTGCTCAGCTTGCACTCGGTGCTGGGAGCCGAGATTGAGGCCTGGCACCGCGTCAACAATGTGAGGAACTCGGTCATCTGCCCCCTCAAGGTACGTTTTCAGGCTTCAGGCTGCACACTCTGCTCTGTTGGGATTCTCTTTCGCCCTTGCATCTGATTGACATTTTTCTGCGATCCGGATCCGCAGGTGGAGACCAAGATGACGGAAGGCAGAATGGTTGATACACGAGACCAGTTTACCACGCCCACACTTACCGGTACGTATTCGTACTCGCTCTCACGCTATGCCACGCATGACGAACACTGACACTGACGCTGGATCCGTGCCTGTGCCTGTGTGTGCAGTGGACGAGGTGGCAAGCAAGATCGTCGAGGTGCTCGAGGGCGACCGCAGCCGTATGGTGTTCATGCCTCGCGCACTCTACGGCCTCTCCTACCTGGTAAGTCTCGGCCCACGCTCCCACATTCTTGCGGCCCGGCCGTATAAAGCAGAGCAGAGCAGAGCAGAGTGTCGCTGACCGTACGTGCCTTGGCCTGGGCTGGGCTGCAGCGCAACTTTCCGCCCTGGTTCATCCGAGTGGCCCTGCGTTCGTTTGGCGCATTTGACACGTTCATGACATTTGCGAGCCAGTCGCGCACGCCTGTCGCTGACATCTGACCCGATGCCCGCACGTCCGCACGTCCGCACGTCGTGGTCTCTGTGTGTTGTAATTACAAGTGTGGGCCAAGTCAGCTCAGGTCAGGGGCTTTGCTCGCGCGAAGGAATGGATGGACGGATCGACCGCACAGCGCCTGCGACTGCGACTGCGACTGCGACTGCGACTGGGCTGGGATGCAGATGGCCCCTGACGCGTTGGGCATTCAGGGAGCGAAAGGCTTGGCAGTTCCCGTCCGAATAATACAGTACTGTAATCAGCGTGGCCTGTTTGCTTTGCTTGGATTGCGCTCGAGCCAGCCAGCGCGCTCCCTCTCTCCTCTCTGCGCGTTTGCTGGCATTCCCATGATACTCCAAGTTACAGTACCGAACGGGGCGGGTGATCCGATCCAAAGCCCAAGTCGGCCCCGGCCCTAACTCATGCTCAAATCCTGTTGTGCTGTGTCTTGATTTTTTTTTGCTGGATGGCATGGCATTGTGACAAGAGCGCTCGCAGACTGAGACACACAGTTCCAACACGGCACGGCAGGGCGCTGCTCGGCTAGAAACGCCGAATACGACAGGCAGGCACCGGCACCAGCACCAGCACCCCCAAAACTAGAAGCAGAAGCAGAGCCAGAAAATACAGTATAGCAATGTAGAGACGCAAAATTGCACTGCAATGCACTAGAACTGCACTGCACTGCCGTGGTTGATGCAGGGGCGGACACAGTAGAAAGAAGCCAAGCAAAGAAGAGGGAGAGAGAGAGAGAGAGAGAGGCAGAGACGGGACAGACATTGGCGCACTGCCTCACCTTTTCCCGTGGTGTGTGGTGGGTCTTTCCATTGCTTCTCCCACTCACATCACTTTCCGGTCCAGCACGGACGCAAGACGCTAACATACAGTACTGTACAGTACGCTCTGCTTGCCCCTGATTCTCATTTCCCTCTCACCTTCACCTTTACCTTCACCGTGACCTATCCGACGCCCCCGCCTCCGCCTCATTTACCAACAAACCCAGATCGGCACGCTCATCATCTATCCGCCAGACCACCATCCACGCGCACCGAGCGCACTCGAGAACACTTGCTTTGTCCATCGCGCATGCTCCACCCTTCTTTCTAACCGGCTAGCCTTGGAGAACAGCGACCCCGGCTCACCTCTCACCCACACAACACATATACTGGCGCTGGCTCGCCTACTCTCTCTAGACCCATAAAACATACACATTCAGATCAAGACTCACGAGCAACGCCAACGCTAACGAACAAGAACAGCTTATCTATCCTCCCGTGTGCCTCGCACCATCATGGTCTTTGGCCGCTCCGACAGCCGGCGTCAGCCGAGCCTCGACCGCCACGGCCACAACTATGACGCCAACATCCTCACTCCCTACCACGCTGGGCCTTCCGACCAGAGCTACCTCACCGACCCCACCCACCCGGACTATGACCCCATGGTCGACCCCAACCTCCAGCTCCGCACCGTCCGCACCGCCGCTGCCTCCATTGCCGAGTCACACCGTTCCGAGCAGCGTCGCGACGACCGTCGCAAGGCCAAGCGCGACTCCAAGTCCAACACCATCTCTGGCAAGCTCTTCCGCGGTCGCACCCTCCGTCGCAATCAGAGCAGCAAAAAGGGCCCCTCCTCCGCACTCGGCAACCTCCTCGCAGACGAGTACGGCCGCTCCGGCGCTACCGGTTCCGGTGGTGTCGGAGTCGGCGTCCCCTTCGACTCGGCACAGCAGGACAAGACCCCCTTCTCGGCTACTGCCGACATCGAGGAGCGAGCACGACGCGAGGCAGAGATGGAGCAGGCCGGCGAGCAACACAGTGAAAGTGAAGACGAGCAAGCCCCGCAGCCCAGCGGGCCGACCATGAAGAAGATCAAGCCCAAGAAGCGTCGCAATGTCTACGTCAACATGCAGCCTAACCCCTCCGAGCTCAGGAAGAACGGCGAGCCAGCCACCGTCTACCCGCGCAACAAGGTTCGCACCTCCAAATACACCATCATCACCTTCCTCCCCCGCTTCCTCTTCGAGCAGTTCCGCCGCGTGGCCAACGCCTACTTCCTTGGTCTCGTCATCCTCCAGGTCTTCCCCACCTTTGGTGCCACTATCCCCCAGATTGCCATGCTCCCGCTCGTATCCATTCTTACCATCACTGCCATCAAGGATTCCATCGAGGACCACCGTCGTCACGTCCTCGACAATCAGGTCAACAACTCGGCCGTCACCCGTCTCGGCAGCTGGCGCAACGTCAATCAGCCTCGCGATGCACGCACCTGGTTCCAAAAGCTTTTGGGCCTCGGCGGTCGTGGCAATGCAAAGGTCTCCAAAGGTGTACGCAAGCTCCGCGAAAAGGAGGATGCCATCGGTATGCGCGAGGTCGGAGGTCGTAGCAACAATGCCACCGGCGTCGGCTTCCCCGACTACCAAGGCGGTCGCGAGTTTGGCGTCACGCGCACTGGTCGCAGCGACAGCATCAACAGTTCACACCAACTCCATACCATTGTCAGCGAGAGCGAACGCGACGATGCCAGCGTCGGAATCGGCGCTCACTCCACCTTTGGCCGCAGCAACAGCACCCAGAACGTTCTCCAGAGCACCGGCAGTCTCGGCCACCAGAGCCACACCGAGGGCGTCGTCGACTACAACCGCCACGTTCCCGGCACCGCCCGCTGGGAACGTACCCTATGGAAGAAGCTCGAGGTCGGTGACATTGTCCTCCTCCGTGAAGACGAGCAGGTGCCTGCCGACATTGTCATCCTCAACACCTCGGATCCAGACGGCAACGCCTACATCGAGACCAAGAACCTCGACGGCGAGACCAACCTCAAGGTGCGCAAGAGCCTCAAGGCGACTATGGGCATCCAGTCGGAGGAGGACATTGAGCACGCTCGCTTTGTGATTGACAGTGAGCCGCCTCACGCCAATCTGTACGCGTACAACGGCCTGCTCAAGTACTCGGTCAGCCCGGCCTCGGTCGACAACAAGGAGGGCTTTTCCGACACATTCGAGACGCTTCCCGCCGACAGCAGCGCCTACGCTGCTGCTCAGGCCCAAGCCAAGCGCGTCGAGCCTGTTACCATCAACGAGCTTCTCCTCCGTGGCTGCGCCATCCGCAACACAGACTGGATCATCGGCATGGTTCTTTTCACTGGCGAGGACACCAAGATCATGCTCAACAGTGGCGAGACGCCCTCAAAGCGCTCCAAGATTGAAAAGGAGACCAACTTTAACGTCATTGTCAACTTTGTCATCCTCCTCGCCCTCTGTGTCACTTGCGCTGTCGTCGGTGGCCTCCGCCTCAATGACACTAACACCAGCCGCGCTTTTTACGAGGTTGGCGCCGAGCTGAGTGATAGCAACATTGTCAATGCGCTCATCATTCTCGGATCATGTCTCGTCGTGTTCCAGAACATTGTCCCCATCTCGCTCTACATTTCCATCGAGATTGTCAAGACGATCCAGGCCTTTTTCATTTACCAGGACATTGACATGTACTATGCGCCCCTCGACTACCCCTGTGTCCCCAAGACGTGGAACATTTCGGACGACCTCGGCCAGATCGAGTATATTTTCTCGGACAAGACGGGTACGCTGACGCAGAACGTGATGGAGTTCAAAAAGTGCTCTGTCAACGGAATTCCCTATGGCGACGGCATCACCGAGGCCATGGTCGGTGCGATGAAGCGTGAGGGTAAGGACATCTCTGGCTTTAGCCCCGAAAAGCAGGAGAAGGAGCTGCTCGAGAAGCGCGATAGGATGGTGCAGACCATGACCCGTGCATTCAAGAACAGGTACCTGCAACCGGAAAAGGTCACGCTCATCTCGCCTCCGCTGGCCGACGTACTTGCTGGTCCCGCCTCGAACGCAGAGAGAAAGAACATTGCCACATTTTTCCGCGCGCTCGCCCTGTGTCACACAGCGCTGGCCGACCGACCTGACGGAAACGACCCGTTCACACTCGACTACAAGGCGCAGAGCCCAGATGAGGCCGCGCTCGTGAGTGCTGCGAGGGACGTTGGTGCCGTGTTTATCAGCAAGAACAACCAGACGATCGATATTGAAGTTATGGGCCAGCCGGAGCGTTACACGCCGCTCAAGGTACTCGAGTTTAACAGCACGCGAAAGCGCATGAGCGTGATTGTGCGCGAGCCTGATGGTCGCATCTTGATGATCACCAAGGGAGCCGACTCGGTCATCTACCAGCGGCTTCGAGCGGACCACCCGGAGGAGCTCAAACAGAAGACGCACAAGGACCTTGAGGATTTCGCCAACGCCGGTCTGCGAACGCTTTGCATTGCCTACCGCTACCTGGACGAGCACGAGTACCAACAGTGGTCGCGTGTGTACGACGAGGCGGCTGCGAGCCTCACCGACCGTGACGACGCAATCGATGCGGCCAGCGAGCAGATTGAGATCAACCTCACCCTGCTTGGTGCCACAGCGCTCGAGGACAAGCTGCAAGTGGGCGTGCCAGAGTCGATTGAGATGCTCCACCGTGCTGGTATCAAGCTTTGGATCCTGACTGGTGACAAGCTGCAGACGGCGATCGAGATTGGATTCAGCTGCAACTTGCTCTCGTCTGATATGGAGATAATGATTATTTCCGCTGACCACGAGATGGGCACACGCGCGCAGATCGAGGCGGCCTGCAACAAGATTGCAGCTGCCGGTCGACCGGTGGTGATTGAAGAGCCATCCAAGCCCGGACGCAAGAAGAAAAAGACCAAGCTCAACATCGAGCCTACGGAGCAGGCGCCCAAGGACGGATTTGCAGTGGTGATTGACGGTGAGACGCTGCGGTACGCACTGGACGACAAACTCAAGCCGCTGTTCCTCGCACTCACGACGCAGTGCGAGGCTGTGGTCTGCTGCCGAGTGTCGCCTGCGCAAAAGGCGCTGACGGTCAAGCTGGTCAAGGACGGGCGCAACGCCATGACGCTTGCGATTGGCGACGGCGCCAACGACGTGGCCATGATCCAGGAGGCGCACTGCGGTGTCGGCATTGCCGGTCTCGAGGGAGCGCAAGCGTCGATGAGTGCGGACTACGCCATTGGGCAATTCCGGTTCCTGAATCGGCTGTTGCTGGTGCACGGGCAGCTGTGTTACCACCGGATCTCGGACCTGCACAAGGTGTTTTTCTACAAGAACATTATCTGGACTTCGATCATGTTTTACTTTCAGATCGACTGCGACTTTTCGGCGTCCTACATTTACGACTACA
Source organism: Fereydounia khargensis (assembly GCA_026413255.1). Taxonomy (NCBI): domain Eukaryota; kingdom Fungi; phylum Basidiomycota; class Ustilaginomycetes; order Urocystidales; family Fereydouniaceae; genus Fereydounia; species Fereydounia khargensis. The sequence goes on along the minus strand of JAOCZO010000004.1, from coordinate 246,224 downwards.
CGTTCGTGCTGCTGTACAACCTGGTCTTTAGCTCGCTGTGCGTCATTGTGATTGGCGCGCTGGACCAGGTGGTGAACGCCAAGGCGCTGCTGCACTTTCCGCAGACGTACAAGCGCGGTGTCGAGGGCAAGGAGTACACCAAGCCGCTGTTCTACATGTCGATGCTGGACGCGGCGTACCAGGGTGCGGTGTGCTACTTTATTCCCTGGTGGTTCTGGATGTACGCGCCCATGGTCGGTTCGGGCGGGCAGGACATGTCGGCGCTCACGTTCTTTGGTACCACGATTGCCGCGGGCGCCGTGACGACGGCGAACCTGTACGCCGGGCTGATAGCCAAGCACTGGACGGCCATCTTCTGGGTGGTGGAGATCGTGTCGCTGCTGAGCGTGTACGTGTGGATTCTGCTGTACTCTGCGTTCCCCGTGTTTACGTTCCAGGACGTCGGGTACTATATTATGCAGACGCTCAGTTTCTGGGTCGTCGTGCTGCTCATCACGGTCGTGTCGCTGCTGCCGCGCTTTTTCGCGCGCGCCTGGCGCTCCTCGTTCCACCCGCACGAGCTGGATATCGTGCGCGAGGCGTGGGTCAAGGGCGACCTCAAGACGGAGCTCGGGCTGCGCTCCCGCTCCCGCGCCGCGTCCCAGGGTGCGGGGGCGGGGGCGGGGGAGGGTGAGGGTGATCTGGAGCGCAACCAGGACACGCTGTTTTACGCGGCCAAGCAGTCGACCGAGACGCGCAACCGGCTACGCGCGCAGGCGCATGCGCAGGCGGAGGACGACGACGTCTCGGAGACCTCGGCGGACCCGTTCCCCACGTACGACTATGACCAGCGGTACCGCCAGGCCCCCGCGGGTGCCGGTGCCGGTGCGGGGGCGGGGGCGGGGGCGGGGGCGGGGGGTGCGGTGTCCGGACTGTCCTTCTACGACCCGGACCAGCTGCCCCACTCGCCGCAGCCGCAGGGGCAGGGGCAGGGGCAAGGGCAGGGGCCGGTGGACGTGCCCATGATCAACGTGCAGCGCGCCTCGACGTCCACCGCAGGCGCAGGCGCAGGCGCGGGGCACGTGCAGGAAGACTCGTTCTCGCGCCACTTTGACGAGGCGTTCGGTGCCGAGTACGCCGATGCGGCGCCCAGCACGACGGCGACGGGGCCTGGGTACGCGGCGCACAGCTACCACGATCGGTTCCGACATCCGCACGCGCACCCCAGCCCCAGCCCCAGCCCGGGCCCCGAGCCGCGGCATGGGCATGGGGCGGAGGCGTCGGATGTCTCGTGGCACACGGCGAACGGGCAAGACTGACAGACGGTGGCTGTATATACGAGCGAGTAATGACACGAACATTGAATTCAGGAGTCGGGGGTAGCGTGGGTCTTGATCCACTCCTGGCACGAGTGTTAGCGCGGGTACAGGGGAGGGGGAGGGGGGAGGGGGGGAGGGGGACGCACCTCGTCAGCCCATACGGGACCACGCTTGTGCTGGGCGGGTGCGCGGCGGGCCAGAGAGACACTGAGCACGCGCCCGTCCAGCACGTTGCGGTGCATGTTGTCCAGCGCATCCAGCGCGCTCTGGGGCGTGGCAAACTCGACAAACCCAAATCCCCCTGTCCCAACGGCGTCAGCAAAGCAGCCCACCCAGACCGGCAGCGGGGCGCACCGGGACTCACGTCGTTCTCTCGGAATGTGCACAGACACCACGTCCCCGAACGGTGCAAAGGCCGCCGCAAGCTCCCCCTCGCCCACTCCGTCACTCAACCCCCCTGCGAAAAAAAGGTAAATGGTCAGTCGGTACGACCCAGCCTAGTGTAGCGTAGGGCGCATCCACACACCAATGAAAATTGTCGTCGACGACGATCCGGATCCGGCAGACATGGTGGTTGAGTTGCAAGTGCAGAAATCAGATTAGAATCGAACAAGAACGAAAAAACAAAAAAAAAACAAAAAAACACACACGCGCCAAACTGGGTGGAGGCCAACGCGGGTTCGGTGCGGTGCGGTGCGGTACTGTAATTTACAAAGGACGCGACGGCGGCGGCGGCTGCTGCTGCTTGGTGGAGGACGACGAGGCAGTGGTGGTGTTGGCTAGGATGTCACGCGCGTACCGCAGTTTCTTGACGAGTCGGCGCACGAGTTTGCGCTCGAGCGGGCGGGTGCGGGCTGCGTGGCCGGCCGCCTCGCGCGCGGAGCGCGAGTCGTGCGCGATGCTGACAAACTCGGGCAGCGTCCAGCTCTTGATCGTCTGCACGCCGCCCGTCTCTTCGACGGGCTCGATGACCGACACGACCTGCCCGCGGCTCGTGAGGAGCAGCTTGGTGTGGTCGTAAAAGTTGAACTGCACCGTCGAATTGCTCAGCCGGAACACGATCGCATCGCGGCACCGGTACCACTTGTGCAGGAACGTCATGCCCGTCGCCGTCGCGGCGTCCACGAACGTCAGCGGCCCATCGGCGCCGTACAGACGCTCCATGATCTCCGACTCAAAGTACTTCATCACTTTGACCTTGGCATGCAGCTCTTTCGGGATCCCACTCGCACCCAGCGCCGCGTTGACCGCTGCCGCGCCGTCCGGACCCGCCTCGCGCGCCGGCAGCTCCGGCATCGTATAGTTGTCGCGCCGCAGCTGGTCCATCAGCTTGGTAGTCGTCAAGGCCCCCACACCCACACTCCCCGGCCGCGCACGCAGCGTGCAGATATAGTCCAGCGTCCCCTTGGTCGCCGAGAGAATCATGCTCGTCGAGTCGCGGAAATGCACGCCCACCGTCCCGTCGCTCAGCGCATAGCCCAGCCCGTACCGCTCCGAATGGTCGATCCACGACGTCAGGAACACCCGTGGCGCCACAGGCTTTGCGCGTGTCCCGTTCAGCTCGTCCGCCACGTTCTCCATCTCCACCTCAACCGCGTTCGCGCTGCTGCCACTGGGTGCCGTGTACATCTCACCCGCACTGAACGCCTGCAACGCCTCGGAGAGGTTCGAGACCATGCACTCGAGACTCGACTGCGGCTTGCGCGTGGACGCGGACGCGGACGCAGAGGCAGTGGATGCAACCGAAGAACGCTTCGAGCTCGAACGCACCATTTCCGACTCGGTCGGCGCTTGGTGCGTGCCCGTGTTGTTGGTCGACGATACGACGCTCCCGGCCGCCGAGCTCATGCCCGCAACAAGTCGCGCCTTCTGATGCAGCATCTCGTCTGCAGCACCAGCAGGAGCAGCATTAGCACTGGCACCAGCACCAGCACCGTAGCCACCGCCGCCACCGCCGCTACGCAGTCGTGCCACTGGGGGCGCCATTGCCGACGACGGCGCGGCATTCTCCTTGTCCACGGGCAGCGGCTGCTGGCGGTTGAGCGCAAGGTTGCTCAGCTGCTTGGCGAGCGAGGTAGTCGCCGAGCTGCGCGTCGACGCCTGCAGCGGCGGTGCCTTAACCAGCGGCTGGCGACCGGCTTTGAGCAGCGCCGAGATCGGGCTGCCAGGTTGGATAGCCTTCTGGAACTCGCGGTCCATCTTTTCGCGGCTGCCCTCCGCCTCCTCCTGCTCGCGGAGCTCGTCGCGGATGCTCTTGCGCACTGGTCCATTGTCGTCGGCTAGCACCTCGATTGCTTCCTCGCCATCACCGCCCTCCACCTCCTTGTCTGCATCTGGGTTCCAGTTCGCCTGCCGCTTGAGCACGGCAAAGTTGTGCAGACTCTCCTGTTGTGTGAGTGCAGGCAGGAACGGCTCGCCCTTGGTCGCAATGGCTGGGATGTGCAGCGGAATGGGCCCGGATGTGAACCAGGGGTGGTTCATGATTTGTACCAGCGTCGGGCGTTCGGCTGTGAGAAGGGCAAGCATCATGTCAGTCCTTTATCATAATCGAATCCAAGCAAATCAGCGCGGCGCGGGGGCTCTACTCACCAGGGTTGTGAGTGAGGATACGTGTGATCAGATCCTGGGCCTCGGCCGAGACTCTGGCTTTGGCTGGGATCTCATAGTCATTCTTCTTGATCTTTTCGTAGATCTCCGACACATTGTTGGTCTGGAACGGCGGCTTGCCTATTAGGAGGGTATATCTGGCAAGCATGGGGTCAGCATATGCACATCACGTGGGAGGAAACGGTAACAACTCACAGGATGACTCCGACAGACCAGACGTCGACCTCAAAGCTGTGTCCCTCGCCCTGGTCGTAGAGGACCTCTGGTGCGATGTAGTTGGGCGTACCACAGACAGTCTTCTTCCTCTCCTCGGGGTACTTGAGAAGGGCAGCGAGGCCAAAGTCGCCAATCTTGACATTCATGCGCTCGTCGAGGAAAATGTTGCCGAGCTTGAGATCTCGGTGAATAATCGAGTTGAGGTGCATGTTCTGGCATCCGCAGAGGATTTGGATCATAAAGTAACGAGCCTCGGGCTCAGTGTAGCTGCCGCGCTTCTTGACAATGTCGTTCAGGCTTCCGTTGCTGCAGAGCTCGAGCTTGAAGTAGACATTTTCCGTGTCCTCGAACGTGTCCTCAAACTTGACGACGTGAATGTGGTCGAGAGAGCGGTGGATCATGATTTCAGCGAGGATCTTTTGGCGGTTCTTTTTGGATTGCATGATGGCGCTCTTTGCGATGACTTTGAATGCCTTGGCACGGCCTTCGGGGTCGATGGCCTCGTAGACACGGGCAAAGCCGCCCTGTCCAAGAAGCTGACCGCGCTGGTAAGGTCTGTTTTCCGAGTCGTAGATCACGCGTGGTGGGCTGGGAAGCTGGGGTTTCCTCGAGGAAGAAGACTTTTTCTTGGTCGGAGAAGGAGCTTGCTGGTGTGGGGCAGGGGCAGGGGCAGGGGCAGGGGCAGCCGCTGCGGCCTGCCTCCTTCGATCGTTGGTGTAGAGATCGGAAGGGGCGAGGGGAGCGGGGCCCGCGTTCTTGTGCTGGGCGGGGGCAAACATGGCGTCTTGATTGTTGTAGTTGAACTGGGCGTCGACAGCCTCGGCAGTGGCCTTGGAAAAGGTGGCGATGCCGCGAGGATGAGCAGCGGCAGCAGCAGCGGGTTTGCGCAGTTCCAGTGCGGACGCGGGAGCGTGGTTGAGCCCAACAGAGGAGAGAGGAGCACGGGAGGCAGTTATAGCCATGCTAGGGTTGCGATCAAAAGACTAGACTATGACGACGCTGAACTTGGGGGCATGAGACGTGGGAACGAACAAAGGATGCCAGAGGAACGGTTGAGTTGATGCTTGTTTCCAGAATGCTGCAGAGACGTAGCCGTGGGAGAGTGATAGAGTGAGCAATTTCCGTCTTGATGTGATGTTGGGGAGGGAACCGAAATGCACAGAAAGCGAGAGAGCGCTTGCTTGTTTGCTTGCTTGAGGATCTCGAGGGACGGCACCAACCCGAATGGTCTGTCTCAACTCGACATGTGATGGTGAAAGAGAAAGTGTGCGTGTGTGTTCGGCAAGTCCGTCTCTCGTGTGTGTGTGTGTCAAACATGCCTGCCTGCCGCCCTCTGTCTCCTCGCATTTTTGGCCCTCCGCCAAGACAGACAGACAGACAGACAGACCCTACGACACACTCCCCCGCCTTGGATCCGGTCCAGCGGATGGGGCCCGTCTTGGTCCTGGGCCTCACACCCACTCAAGTGGGAAAATCAATCAGCAGCATCTGGGCCCCTTGCTCTCTCCACCCGCGACGCGCCTTGGGCGGTCACGTGCATCCAGTCTGGCCTAACACAACCAACCCACAGCCTCCCTCCACACCAGACTCTGACCCTCTTTCTCTCCCTCTCGCCCCAGCGCAGGAGGAAATGCGAATCGACCATGACACTGTCGTCATCTTTCCCTTCTCAATGGCCTCTAGAATGGCTGGTATAGTCACCCAGGTGTGGATCCGTCTCTGTTTTTTTTTTTCTTTCTCTTTTTCGGGCACTGACTTTTCAAGACAAACAGGCCGAGGAATACAGTGGGTAAAGAACGTGAATTGCAGCAATGCCCTCCTATCCCCGGGCACCGCAAGCTCAAAAACCAAATGAATGTGTCGCACTACGATAAAGTATGTCTGGGTATCTTGCAAATAAGTTCCACATCATCTTCCTGGTCAGTCTGAAGACACGACCCAGAGCACATCGCTGGGCCGGATGAACAAGCCGCGACTCTCCTCTGCAAGCTTGTAGTATTGCACGCCGTCCAGCGAGCCGTCGTGCACGCCACCCGGCGAGTCGAGGTCGTCCAGCGCCCTCGGAAGCGGCAGCGGGATCTCAATTCCCACCCACGCCCCACTTGCACAGAGGATGGGGCCAATGTACTTGACTGTAGCCTTGAAGCGGCCCACCATCTTGCGAGCTCCCGTGCTCGTCTGGGGTGAGACAATGCACGGAATCCCCTGCGAAAGCGACGTGCCACCTAGCGCTGCGACCGTCGATGGTGCAGATACAGATTCTGGCTCTGTGCCTTGTTGAGCAGCTACCAGCGTCGTATCGCCAGCGTCCGAGTCGGGCGCCGAGCGACACGGCTCATCATCTGTGGAAGCAGGCTGCACCTCGATCACCGGAGTCTCTGGGCTGCCGGGTACAGGAACGGCAGCCACGGACACCTTGGTCTCTGTGCTCTTTGTTGAGGGAGCCAGACTGGACGTCGATGCCATGCGCCGTGCTGATGCCTGCGAGGGTGTTCGTGATCGTGACACAAGCGCATCAGAGCCGCCTGGGTTCGCTGCCGACGCCTGTCGCTTAATCACGAGGGACATGGAAGCATTGTGCCTGGACGACGACGTGCTGTTGCCGCTGATCGTGCGAGCTCGAAGGTCTTTGCCCGAAGTCGTGGCTGACAGCGAAAAGACACCGCCCGGTCCAGGTGTGGCTCTGAGGTACGTGTGCTTGACTGGCGTCCGTGCCTCTCCGAGATCGGCCTTGACGCTTGCTGCTGGAGACGCAGCAGGAGTGTTGTGCGAAAGCGACGAAGCAGGACGCTGTCCGACTGGTGTCTTGACTTCCTTGGCTTGCCCTGGTCGAAGCGCAGTAGTGCTCTTGGTGGGCCGCAGTGGCTGTTTGGCCGAAGGAGTTTTTGCTGGAGACGGCGATGCTTGCGATGATTTCATTGTTACCGCCTGAGCACCATTGCTTGATTGGGATGGCTGCCTGCTCGTCTCTGGTGCCTTCTGCGCTTGCCGACTGGTTGACGGCACGGTAGCCTTTGAAACCACACCAGATGCAGTGCTTTTGACGCTTCGCATCGAGCCAACAGAGGCCCGCGAGGTCAGCTTCTGTCTGGTTGCATTACCCGTCGTTGAGGGAGTGGCAGTGGTCGTGGTAGATGCAACAGCACTCGAAGCTGGTATGGAAGGCTGCCGCGTCGACGCTGTGCGGCTTCGTATGCTGAGCGTCGAGCTTGCCGTGCTGGTGGTCCTGACTCGAGACGGCGACGTCGCTGGCTCTGCCGGAACCACACTTCTTGATGGACTGGCTGGAGATATGGTGGGACCAGGGCCCGTCGCCCTCCGTGTCTTTGGCGTTGTCTCAGTTCTAACTGTCTCGAGCGTTGAACGGTGTCCATGGACGACCGACGTGCGAGCTGCGTTACGGTTCAGCACGGATGCACGCAAGTCGATGGGGCCTGGTTCGCGCTCAGCATCGGCATCCGCTTTACCGGCTACAGCCAGTGCTGGACCAGACGTAGCTTGAGGCGAAGCAGACGACGAAGAGCCTTCATCGGCAGCACCGACACCGCCAAGGCGGCCTGGCGTGATGGGGCCCATCGACCGACGCGGGGCTGCCATCCTTTCCGGCCCCGCCGTCTCGCCTGCAGAGACTGTGCGGCGCTGCACTGCCGGCTTGCCAACAGTGGATCGAGCATTGACAGCAACGCCAGCGCTAGACCCAACGCCAACAGCTGGACGGAGGCCAGTGCGAGTCTTGGGAAGCTCAGGAGCCTGTGGCTGATCTGGCATCACTAGATCAGTCGAGGCTACGTCCATTTCGTCGGCGATTTCCTTGAGGCACCACTTTTCAAGCTTGTTGAAGCCCGAGAGGGAGCGCACGTTGATCCACCGCTTCTTGAGATACCTCAGAACGCCCGCTCGGGCGTCTTCGACTGCCTGGCGCGCGCTTGCAAGCTCGATGCCATCCTCACGCAAAAGCACCTGACCGACTAGGATCTGATAGGTGGTGGCTGCAGTGCGCTCGGTCAGGCCGTCGACAAGCATCACCAGGCCCTTTTCAAGGACGTCCCCGTAGACCGTAGTCCCTGTCAGCAGATTGGTCCAATCTTGGCTTTCAATGATCTGAGCAAAGTGCTCGCGAAGGACCAACAGGAGGCGACTCTCGATTGTCTCGGACATGGCTCGAAGCGCCTCTACCCACTTGGTGGCGCGCTCAGTATCCACTCGGCGCCCAACGATGGACAGTTGGCACAGCACCGATGTGAAGAGTGCCGGGCGCCGTTCCACCTTTTCGCACACGATGTTGACGAGGCTGTTGCGAAGGGACGAGTTGAGGTTGCCCACCTCTTTGCCCCAGAAAGCGCCAAAGTCTGGTCCGCTGAGAGGCTCCATGGCCATGCTTGCAAGGCTCCCGTCACACACATCAGGGCTCGTGGCGAATGCGAGCGCCCGCGGGACACGTCGGAGACACTTGCGACATGGCGGAGAGCAGGCAAACTTGTGACAAAAGTCCTGGGCAATGATGGCCACGACCAGATTCTGAAGCGACTCGACCTGGAGATAGGCGCCTGCACGCCACAGCTGGAAGGCTGTAGTGAGGTCGAATGTGCGGTTGGAAAAGAAAAGCGTGCCCGTGTAGAGGAAGCCCAGGGCAAAGTGGAGCGCTGCAGGTGTGAAGGGAGGCGAGGGGAGCGTCAATACGGGCGAACGCGAGTCGGCGTAGGGGTTCAGCAGCATGGAGGCAAAGTACGGCGAGCGAGACGCGAGGATCATGCGATGCGACGAGAAGGAGGTCAGCTCGTCGTCTTCAGCATCAGACTCGTCCATGCGCTCGGTGTCGACTGTCTGCGGGAGCGATAGTACGGAGGCCGCCGCGTCAGGGATGTTCGGCAAGTTGAGGTCGTTGTTCGGACGAAGCCCGCCGAGACTTCTGCCGTCAGAAGCAATCAAGGTGTCGTCTCCGTTCAGGGCGCTTGGTGAGCGGTTCTCGCCGTTGTCGAGGATGATCTTGACGTCCGAATAAAGCTTGCTCCGCCACATGTAGGTCAGGTCAGACCTGAGTTTTTCGAGCTTTTCGCCTGGACCGCGCTCTGCGTCGGTATACACCCTGTCCTCGTACAGGAACTCGAAGGCGTCGATCATGCTCTCCTCGCCCGTGTACAGGTACTCGAGCGTAGCCTCAAAAAAGGCCTGACTGACGCCGTGAAGGCTCATTGGTGCCCGTATCGTGCTGGCCTCACTGATGACGGAAACAGTGTCACTGGCGATTGAGGCAAAGTCAGAGGAGAAGGAGGGCGAGCGGTGGAGGAAGGTCGGCAAGCTTGGCGTCTCGGCTTCGCTGTCGCTCGTCATGTAGGCTGACGAGGACTCGGCCTTGATATTTCGATCGGACCCCTTGTTCCTGATGACGCTGGGCCGGGAGCTGGAGCGAGAGCTTGGACGGTCATTCTGGGGTCTGCGCATGGAAAAGCTGCTAGGGGGAGCACTGCCGCGAACCGTCTTTCGAGCGGGTGCGAGATCTGATGCGCCAGGGCGGTCCTGAATCGGTGTGGTGGACCTGGACTGGGCTGGTGCCGACCTTAAGGAAGGAAGAGATACGAGACTCGCATTGGACTCGAGGTGGCCGAGCTGGGCAGCAGGCGAGCGAAGTTGAAGATAGCGGGCCTGGAAGGTGTTGGGTGCGCGGGCGTAAAGAATGGCTTTGTGAGCCCAGATGATGGTATGCTGATCAGAGCCGATGGCGGAGGAGGCGCGGCTGGAGCGGCGGTCGGGAGAGTTGAGGTCGGGGATGAGGCTTCGGCTAGGACCGCCGATGCTGCCGGTGATTGAGTTGGTGTCGGAAAGGAGGTCATCATGGTCAAAGCGATCATTGTCGTCGTCGGCATTGTCGCTACGCAAAGGAGCGGTGGTCCAGCAGACGTCAGCGAATCTCTCCTCGGCGCGGGTCAAGAGGCTGCGGAGGTCGGCTCGCCAAACGTGGGTGGCCTCCTCCTGGCAGGCCTGGACGGACCGCACGGGAGTGGTGACAAGAGAGATAGGGACGGTAAGATCTTGCGCGGCAGACGTGGTGACTGAGCCTCTGGTTGCGCGAGGATGACGGCCGAGAGGGGTGACTGATGTTCTTGGGCGTGAGAAAGCCATGGTGAATAAATGAGCTGAAACGGAGGAGGTCACTCAGGAGGTAAGGAAGCGATGCGATGCGGTGCGGGGCCTGGGTATTCTTGCGGCTGGGCTGCCAAAGTGTGACGTGTGACTGCAATGCTGAGAGTGCGAGACTAGGGTATGAATGATGACAGGCAGGTATAGCTGGCGAGAGAGCCGGGCTGTGCGCCTAGGATGACATGGCCACTCGATGAGAATGCCCGCAGAAGAGGGATGAAAAGAGCGTGATGGTGGCGATCAGAGGATTGAGTAAGATGTGATTGACTGGCGAAGGATGGGGAGCTGAGTGTGGGTAAGAGAATGGGGCTGAACTGAGCTGGACTGAGCTGAATAGAGTGGGATAGGATGTCGTCGGCCTAAGCTTGGTTGCTGCGTGCGTGTGTGCGTGTGTGCGTGTGTGCGTGTGTGCGTGTGTGCGTGTGTGCGTGTGTGCCTGCGTGTGTGAATCAGGCTCTGCGTGTCAAGCAGAGCTGGCCCTGGGCTCCTGCGCGCCGTCTGAACGTGTTGCTTGTGTTGGTCTTTCTTTCTGTCTTTTTTTTTGGCTCTCGGGTCCGGGAAGCAGCTGTCAGTGTGGAGAGGTGCGCGCGAGTCAAGTGGAGAGAGTGCGGGTGATGTGATTGCTCCCCTGGATTGATTGCTTGATTGACCGATTACAGTAACTGCTCTGCTGGGCTGTGGGAGCATGGACCCGCGCGGCGCGGCGGAGGCGGAGCAGCAGCACTCGGTCGGGTCTCGAGAAGAAGATTCAAAAATCCCAAATTTCGTTTCCACGAGTCCTGCTGCAATGCAGCCCAGTTCAGCCAAGATTTCCACTTTCGACGCACTCCTACACTCACCGGACCAACCGGCAGTGAGTCAAGCAAACCACAGACCCTTAAGGGAACAGGGCTGCCCTCCAGCAACGCCCGCCCTCCAGTTCTTCGCTTTACAGTTCCATCACAACCCGGTTATTGGCAACAGCAGCGGCCCGTAACCTTCGCCACTCGCGTTTACTCTTCACTGTTTCCTTTCCTCTTCCCACGGCCCAGGCCTCCCCCACCATGACTCTCTCCAGCACTACGCTCAACGGCAGCGGCGACGTGGCTCCCTCACCCCTCGAGACGGAGCCCACGTCCACCGAGATGGCCCGCATTCTCCCCCAGGTCGTGCAGCTGGTGCAAGACTTTGTTGCGTCCGGCCAAAAGCCCGAGTCGCTCGTGACTCGCTGGCCGTCGATCGCGGACCTCCGTGCCAACGTGAGCCTCTCTCTGCCCGCGACCGGCGAGGGCGAGTCTGCACTGCTCGACGCCGTCCGCCTCGTGTTTGACAACAGCGTCAATCCCTGGACCGGCCGGTTTCTCGACAAGCTCTACTCGGCTCCCACGCCCGTCGGTGTCTGTGCCGACCTGGTCCTCGCCACCCTTAACGCGAATGCGCACGTCATGTCTGCTTCCCCCGTCCTCTCGCTTGCAGAGGAGAAGTGCGTCGAGGGCCTCTGCCACGCCTTCGGATTCACCGACACCAAGCCGGACGGCCTGACTATGCCCGGTGGCTCATCTGCCAACACCCTCGCCGTCCAGACTGCCCTGGCCAACGTCTTCCCTCCCTTCCGAAGCGAGGGCCTCCTCGGTGTCGCCGCGTTCCTCGCCGAAAAGCACCAACGCACCGGTGCCGCAGCGCGACCACTTCTGTTCACGAGCGAACAGAGCCACTACTCGCTAGACAAGGCGGCCATCAGTGCGGGTCTCGGTCTCTCCTCCATCGTCAAGGTGCCCTGCGACCTTGGCGGACGAATGGATCCCAAGGCACTCTCGCGACTGCTCAGCGATGCCGTTTCTTCCGGCAAAGGCACGCCCTTCTTCATCAACGCCACGGCTGGATCTACCGTGCTGGGCTCGTTCGACCCGTTGCCTGAGCTCTCGGCGCTCGCCAAGGAGCACGGATGTTGGCTGCACATTGACGCTAGCTGGGGTGGGCCAGTCATCTTTAGTCCCACATACGCCGCCCAGATGGCTGGGTCTGGGCTCGCGGATTCGATCACGATCAACCCTCACAAGCTGCTCAACGTCCCGCTGCAGTGCTCGTTCCTGCTTGTCCGTGATGCCCGCGCACTCGGTGCCAACTCGCTCGACGCGGGCTACCTGTTCCACTCGAGTGACGCTCGCGAGAACGCAGCCATGAAGACCATGGGCTGCGGGCGACGCGGGGACGCACTCAAGTTCTGGCTCTACTGGGTTCGCTACGGTGCCACTGGGTTCGGTCAGCACGTCGACACCGGCCTTGCCCTTGCTGAGCGTGTCGTGTCCTACATCACAACCACCAAGAACGCCTCGATCGAACTCGGCCCACTGGCAGACCCGCTCTTCCTCCAGGTCTGCTTCCGCCCCATCCCTGCTCACGAGGCTGACAAGGCCAAGGCTACCGTCGCCCACAGGTCGGCGGCGACACGAGCAGTTCACACCGAGATCCAAAAGGCGCGACAGTTTGCTGTCGACTTTGCGCCTCTCCCCAACGAGATTGGTGACTTTATCCGCCTCGTGGTGCACCCGCGCACCAAGTGGTCTGACCTCGAGGCCCTGGTTGACCAAGTCGACCAGCTCGGACGCTCGTACTGGGCTCAGAACCCACCTTCTACTGCCTGATGATCGACCTCTCGCCTAAGCACTGCTGCACTGTACTGTATACATACCTCCCTGCCTAGACTGACGATTGGCTTGTAAGTTATTTCAAAGAGTAGCATTGCAAATCCATCACCATCACTTTTTCGCGAGACGGCGCTGCCTCACGTCACCGAGAGCGCTCTTACCCACGACAACGGTGACGAGGCCACCGGCGATGAGGTAGGGGAGCATTTGGAAGAGTGTGAGTGAGATCCAGTACTGGAGTGCGAGGGCCTCCAGACCCACGAGGCAGGTGAGAAGCAGGCCGATACGTGGGGTGGGAGCCGTGATCTCGAGCTTCAGAGAAGCGAGAAGACCAGCGAGAACAGTCCAGGGCACGACGGCGGTGATGAGAGCGGCGGCGGCGCTGATATGGCGCGCGGGCATGGTTTCTGTCGGTGGAGTGCCAAAGGTGTGCTGGTTGGCCGGCCAGCCACGGAATCCTTGCTCGGTCTCTGCCTTCTCCCTCGCCGTCTCCACCCGAGTCTGGGTCTGTGCGGCCGGGATGAAGCGGAGCAGTTCGAGCGCCAGAGGCTCGTAGGTCCCCTTCTCGTCTGATGAAGAGGCAAAGTTGGCCAAGAGGAGCGACAGCGTCGTCGCGTTGCCGCTAGCGGTCAGAGATGCTGGGATCCGATCAGACCTCTTCACAGGCGCGAAACAGGTCAGTCAAAACCTGTCACTCCTAGTTTAGATCCCACGAACTGTGTTTTACATACCAAGTTCCAGGTGACTTTGCCCGAAGCTGGCTTGACAGCCAACGGGTACGAGACGGCACCGGCATCGCCATTCTGAGAGAGAACAACGACAGCTTGGTGCGGAAGGTGCTCTTTGCTCCACTTGCCGTCAACTTTGAGAGCGAACGAGAGGCGGATGACGTCGTCTGGCTCGAGCTGAGTTGGCTCGGCAGACTCGGGGGCCGTGGTGAGGTCCTTGCTGAATCGCGACGATCCGTCCACTGTTGTCAGCGATAGCTTGGCAGGGTCGAGCGTGTACTTGAGCCCAGAGCCATACGCACTGCTCAGTGCGCTGAGCAGCGCGAGTAGAATCGGGGTCGCCCGCATTATGAGGGAGCTGTTGTGCGGTGTCAAAAGACAGCGAGAAAGAGAGAGAGAGATGATGCGTTTGGTGCCTGGCTTTGCAAGTTGGCGCGTGCGCTCGCTAGGCTGCTGAGGTGGCACACCCTCACTCGCCCCCAATCGATTCTTCCAGCCCAGAGGGCTCGGGGCCGAATATTCCAACTCCAGATCGGGTCTTCGCCCGATACAGCACATCACGTGCGCATGGAAGGCAGAATTTGCCGCAGTCGTTCGCCAAAATTTGGCTGTCCCAGTCGCGCGAGACTCCATTTCGGATTCGAATAGGGTGCCAGCCAACCGCTGGCCCTCACTTGCCTCTTTTCTTCCATACTTGATAAAGTATACCTTGGTCACCGCTGGTTTCACCTCCCCTCAAACCACCTTCTTCAACACTATCAAAGATGAGCTACGTCGCCAAGGACAAGGACGTTGACGCCTCGGCCCCTGCCGCCAAGATCCACAAGATCAGGATCACCCTCACTTCGAGGAACGTTAAGAACCTCGAGAAGGGTAAGTCTCCCTCACCGTCCCCGTTGCCCTCGTGCTTGTTTGAAGCATGCTAACGTAACATGAATCTGCCGGTGATGCTTTCTAGTTTGCAACGACCTGATCACCCGATCCAAGGACAAGCAGCTGCGTGTCAAGGGCCCCGTCCGTCTCCCCACCAAGGTGCTCACCCACACCACCCGCAAGTCCCCTTGCGGTGAGGGCTCCAAGACCTGGGACCGATTCGAGATGAAGATCCACAAGCGTCTCATCGACCTCCACAGCCCCTCGGAGATCGTCAAGCAGATCACCTCCATCTCCCTCGAGCCCGGTGTCGAGGTCGAGGTCACCATCCTCTCCACCAACTAAACAGTTGGTCGGTCCACCATTCACCGCGTCTGGCATAAATCCCTTCCCCCTCGGGTACAGATGGTTACAGCCTTTTCGCCCAAAAATGTCAAACGGTGTGAAATACTAAAAAGCCACTCTTGACACTCATCTCTCTGTCGTCTGAAATGCTCGATTGGTTGCGGGAATCTTTGCTACGGTACAGCGTGTTGTCTATCAAGCAAGGAAGGGATGGATACTGTGAATTACTTTTTCTTTTTCTTCTTCTTTTTCTTCTTGTTACCTGAGGCTCCGGCGCCACCTGCGCCGTCTTGAGCAGCCATGGCTCCATTGGCCTCGTTCTCGTTCGCTTGGCCCTCTTCGTCTTCATCCTCATCGTCACCGTCTTGCTCTGCGTCCCCCTCGGCAACTGCACTTTCCTCCTTTGCAGGCTCCTCCGGCTGCTCTTCTTGCTTGACCGGAGTTGCATCCTCAGCTTTCGCCACCGCAGCCGCTGCAGCTGCCTCGCGTTCTCGTTGCTCCTTTCGAAGGCGCAACTTCTCCGCCAAGTTGGTTTTCTTGACTGAGCTCGCTGGCTGCTTGGGCTGCTCCTCCTCTTGAGCTCTGGCCTGCTTGTGCTCCTCTTCCTCCCTCGCGGCCTTTCCTGCCTCCTCATCCTCCTTCTTTCGGCGGCTGGCCTCCTCGTCCTCCTCCTTCTCTTGCTGCCTCTGCAAGCGAGCCTGCTCTGCCTCCTCCTCCTCTTGCTTTCGTCGTGACTCCTCCTCCTGTCTTGCACGCTCTTCGGCTTCCTTGGCTTCTTTTTCGCGTTTTCGGCGGTCTTCTTCCTCCCTTTCGCGCCGTTTTCGGTCTTCCTCTTCCTTGGCCTCCTTCTCGCGCTGCCGTTGCTCGTCTTCCCTTTGCTTTCGTTCGGCCTCTTGCTTCTCGCGTAGTTTGCGCTCCGCCTCTTCCTCTTCTTTCAGCTTGCGTTCTGCATCTGCCTCTTCTCGTTGTTTCCGTTCCGCCTCCTCTTTATCTCTTTCTTTGCGCTCGGCCTCTTCCTTTTCTTGTTGCTTGCGCTCGGCCTCTTCCTTTTCTCGTTGCTTGCGCTCGGCTTCTTGCTCTTCGCGTTGTCTTTGCTCCTCCTCCTCCTTCTGCTTTCGTTCAGCCTCTTCTTTCTCTCGTTGTTTGCGCTTGGCCTCGTCCTGTTCTCGTTGTTTCCGTTCAGCTTCCTCCTTTTCCTTTTGCTTTCGTTCGGCTTCCTCCTTCTCGCGTTGCTTTCGTTCAGCTTCATCTTTCTCTCGCTGCTTGCGCTCCTTCTCTTCCTTTTCTCGTTGTATGCGCTTCTCTTCTTCCTTGGCGACCCGTTGGGCCTCCTTTTTCGCATGTTCTTCACGAACGGCTTCAGCCTTCTGGGCCCAGGTACGTGCCCTATCCAAGAGCGCAGAGGGCATCGTCTGCTGTTCGAAACCAAAGATACCTTGTTGCAGTGCATCCAGACTCCAGGACACGACGGACGAGTCGAAGAGGTGCAAGGCACGGCCTAGGAGCGCGAGTTCATCTGCCTTCCTCTGCTCGTCTCCAATTGCGAGTCGGTGTGGATCACTGTTCTCTAGCTGCTCGGCGTAGGTCAGCAGTATCTCGGCGATGCGGGCGAAGCCGTCTGAAAGTTGCGAAGCGAGTGGGGCGCCGAGCGACACGGGGGCGTAGGTACCAAGTGCGTTCAAGGTCTGGAGGACGGAGTTGAGTATCGCCGCGAATGGGGGAAAGTGGGTCACCTCGCTGTTAGGCTTTGATTGCCACGGGATTGGGCGGGAGAAGTTGGATATGGGCTGCGAGAGGAGCGAGGCGTCGGCGAGCCAGGACGAGGGCACAGCAGGTACCTGGGCGACGGTCTTGATACATAGGTCCACCTGTGTCTGGAGGAAGCCAGAGAGTGTATCGAACCACGCACCGTCGAGCAATCCTAGCCCTGACCCATGCTCGCTTCTGTTGAGAGCGAGTGCAAAGTCAAACCCAAAACGTGCGAGGTCGGCTGACGCTCGGCTCAGCTGCTGGTGCAGCGCCAGGTGCACTCCAGCCGCTTCTTGGAGGTTCTGCTGGGAGATTTGCGGAAGCTGGGCTTCAAGCATGCTACGTAACCGGTCCAGTGCGGTGTTGGCATACGCAGAGACGAGGAAGGTTGGTGTCGGGACTGGACGAGACCGTGCTTTAGCGTCGGTGAAGAGGACGGCGGCAATGCTGAGGGTATTAGAGATGCCTTCGCTCCAGGTGCTGATGAAGCGGCGAAGATAGGGCCCGACATCAGCCGTGATCGTAGCCGGGGCACCGCATTGGTCGAGCGCATCATCTAGTAGCCTGGCCCTGGCCTGCAGGAAGCAGAGGCACAGCTGACTTTCGTCCAGACGCAGGTCTGGTAGCTCAGCCACGGAGAGCACTTGGGGCAGCTTGGCGAGGGCCGCGACTGACACTCCTAGCCGGTTGAGCTGGCGAAGCGTAGAAGATGTCTTCTCGGCGACTGACTGGTCGAGGCCCGGCCGAGAAAAGGCGGATATGAGGTCCATCTTGAGCCTGCCCAGGTGGACCCAGGCATCATGGAGCAGAGACACGAGAACCAGCCCGTCCCGACACGCAGGAATTGGTCCGGAATGCTGAGATTCTGAGGTGTGTGGCTGTAAAGCCTCTTGGGAAAGCTTGACAAGGTGCTCGGCTAGTTGTATGGCCTCGGCATAGTGGTGTGCGCGGACACACGTGTCGACAAGGCGGGGGATGTCGAGCAGGTCAGCGAGCAGGCCGTGTTCGTACTGCTCGATCAAGTTGCGAATGCGCTGGCGCTCATCGATGCTCGGTGCGCTGGCTCTAGCAAAGTCGTCAGCTGCCTGCTGGAGTACTGGGAGCGAGTCTGAGATGAGATGGGACAGAGACTGGGAGAGCGAGTCGAGGGTGGGGTGGAAGGCCTGCTCGGCCTTATGGAGAGATACGAAGGCGTCCGTCTGGGTGATGCAGAGGTCGGACAGCTGTCGGTCCAGGTCGCTGGCTTTGGAGTGGAGCAGTTCTGGCTGGAGACGGAGGTCATGGAGGGTGAAGGTGGAGAGAGAGCGGAGGTATGCACCTGCCTCGTGATCAGCAGAGAGGATCTGTTCAGGTGTGATTGCGTCTGTGCTGGCAGCAGTAGCGCCATTCGGGTGAGGATCCGGCTTTGACTTTTGTTGCCTCGCCTTGTGGTTGGCAGCTGCGGTGGCAGCGATGAGCGCCTGGATGGACTCGGCAGAAGCGGCCCCGCCAGCGTGGCCCGGCCGCTCGCCCGAAGCCATGTGGACACTTGACGACGAAGACGACGGCAGTGAAGGGACAAAGTCCAGTGCCTGATGCGCCAAAAGTGGTGCAAGTGCTAGGAAGGAGGCCTTGCCAGGTGGAGGGGAGGGGTGTTGGTAGTCAGAGACCGGAGCGACAGCCTTCTTGACACGAGCAAAAGCAACACGGCCAGGGGAAGGCTCGTGCGCTGTCCACCGAAAAAAGCGCTCCGGTTCTCCTGATCCCGGCCGAGACGCAGGCGATGCGGTGCCCTCGGTTTACGGTGCTTTACTCCAGGTTTGGAAGACGCGGCGCTCTCTGTCTGGGCGGCGTCTTTGGCCAAGCAAGTCCGAAATTGCGAGCGTCACGGACTCGCCTCACTCACTACAGTAAATCCAATCCCTCCGCCCGTCTCTGGTGGTGGAAAGGGTCCGTTTGTTCACACGCGCTTGCTTCCCACCAGCATAGCACGCCTGCTCCCGACGGCAAACGGTGTCGGCTTGATGGCTTACGTTGCCATTCGTAGCTCCACGTGCCAGCTTGGTTCAAAGTGTTGATCGCACCATGCGAGGAAATGGGAAATGACAGAAATCCATCTGCTTGAGGTGAGCGCGCCTGGCAAGGCGAGAGCGAAAAGAGGGGCAAATAGATGATGGCTTTCAAACGGACCGCCTGGCTGGCCTGCCTGCACAAGGGGGCGACGCACTATGCAGCGTGCAGAAGCAGCGGCAGCAGCAGCAGAGGAAGGGGAGAAGCGCGCTGTGCTGTGCCATGCCGTGCTGTGGTGGAGGTGAGCGCGAGTGAGGGTGTGACTCGGACTGCACTGTGTGGCTAGCGATTAGATTTTTTTTCCGTCTGCCTCACCCTAAGTCGAGCGGGCAAAAAATCAAGAAACGAGAGGCGAGAAGAAACAACCCGAGGCGGGCACGCACCAGACCAGTGTGCCCGACCAACCGGCTGGCGTGCGCTTGCATCTCTCCACTCGTTCTCGGCCCTGCATGGGCTCTGCTCTGGGCTGCTCTGCCCTGCCCTGCTCTGGCTCGCCTGGGCAGTCAGTCTTCTTGAATTGGGCTCGACATGACTCGGTTCTGGCCAACAGCGGTCACCGCTTCGCTCCCGCGCCCTCCCGGATACCCCGCCTAGCTCACCTGCCTCCCTCCTCTGCGTTGCCCAACCCCACTCGAGTGAGTCGAACAAGCAAGCAGGCGACCAACTCGAAGCCAACCACTCGCTTCTTCATAACTAACTATCATCCCCGGCACTCAAAAGCGTCCTTCCTACAAGAACCTCATCCCCTCACCAGAGTCCAGGACACGTATAAAACAAAAAGGAGCCCTACTCTCCGTACTCGACGCCACTCTCCTACCCCGCGAAAAGCTCCAAGAGCGCCCATCCTAACGGCATACACCATGTCCTCCTTCGCCGTGCACTTTGCTCGGCACCAGGTCCGCGCCTTCCCGGCTGCGTCAAGAGCCTTCTCTACTTCCCGCAACAACCTCCCAAGACCTAGCCAGCACCTCGCCGCCCACAGGAATCACCAGCAGCAGCTCTTTGCCCTCTCTTCCCGAAATATCTCCTCCAACAAGCCAAACAAACAGGCTGCCGCCCAGCCCGCCACAAATGCGTAAGTCCCCAGCACCTGTATTCTTTTCCTGTTCTCTCTTGCTTCACTTGTTCAAGGGACTCACTGGTAATCTGTGCGTCCTGCTGTTGCCTCTTTCAGTCGCCCTGAGCCATCCCCAGCGTTTCAACAGTCGCCTGCGCCCAAGATCAACCCTCTGAGCCAGATTGACCGAGATGCCCTCGACGAGTCGTTTGTCGGCAAGTCTGGTGGTGAGATCTTCCATGAGATGATGCTCCGCCACGGCGTCAAGCATGTCTTTGGCTACCCCGGTGGTGCCATTCTTCCCGTGTTTGACGCTATCTACAACTCCAAGCACTTTGACTTTGTCCTTCCCCGACGTGAGGACGGTGCCGGCCACATGGCCGAGGGCTACGCCCGTGTCACTGGCAAGCCCGGTGTTATTCTCGTCACCAGTGGACCCGGAGCCACAAACGTTATCACGCCCATGCAGGACGCGATGAGTGACGGTACTCCTCTGGTTGTGTTCTGTGGTCAGGTCGCCACCTCGGCCATCGGGTCTGATGCCTTCCAGGAGGCTGACGTTGTGGGCATCAGCCGCAGCTGCACAAAGTGGAACGTAATGGTCAAGGACATTACCGAGCTCCCCAAGCGCATCAACGAGGCGTTCAAGATTGCCACCAGCGGCCGCCCCGGTCCCGTCCTCGTCGACCTGCCCAAGGACGTCACCGCTGGTATCCTCCGCCAGGCTATTCCCTACAGCTACACCCAGCCAAATATGCTTAACAGCATTCCCAGCCGTCAGACCGCACGCACCCGCCGCTCGGCCCTGTACGCCAACAAGTCCAACCCGAGCCTGCGAACGGGTGACCAGACTATCGACAACCCCGAGCTGCTCGAGGCCTCCCGACTTATCGGCGTTGCTAAGCGCCCTATCATCTACGCCGGCCAGGGTATCCTCTCGTCTCCGGAGGGTCCCAAGCTCCTCGCCCGCCTGGCCAAGGAGTACAACATCCCCGTCACCACCACTCTTCAGGGTCTCGGTGCGTTCGACGAGCTCGACCCGCTCAGTCTGCACATGCTCGGCATGCACGGCAGCGCGTACGCCAACCTGGCGATGCAAGATGCTGACCTGATCATTGCCCTCGGTGCCCGCTTTGATGACCGTGTGACTGGCCGTCTGGACAAGTTTGCGCCCCAGGCGCGTGCCGCGGCTCTCGAGGGACGCGGTGGTATCATTCACTTTGAGGTGATGCCCAAGAACATCAACAAGGTGGTGCAGGCCACATGCGCCATTGAAGGCGATGTTGTGTCCAACCTGGGCAAGCTGCTGCCTCTGCTCCACTCCAAGCAGGCCGACCGAACCGAGTGGCACGAGAAGATTGCCCGATGGAAGAAGGACTACCCCTTCACGTACGAGTCGTCCAAGAACGGCGAGCTGATGAAGCCGCAGGAGGTGATTGAGGCGCTCGACTCGGCCGTGGCCGACCAGAAGGAGAATGTGATTATCGCCACAGGTGTCGGCCAGCACCAAATGTGGGCGGCGCAACACTTCCGCTGGCGCCACCCGCGCACGTGGGTCTCGTCTGGTGGTCTCGGCACCATGGGATTCGGTCTTCCAGCGTGCATTGGCGCCAAGGTAGCGGCACCCGAGAAGATCGTGGTTGACATTGACGGCGATGCGTCCTTCTCCATGACGGCCATGGAGCTCGCGACAGCGGCGCAGTACAACATTGGCGTCAAGGTGCTGATCCTGAACAACGAATTCCAGGGCATGGTGGTGCAGTGGCAGGACCTGTTTTACGAGAAGCGATACTCGCACACCGAGATGCACAACCCAGACTTTTGCAAGCTTGCAGAGAGCATGGGCGTCAAGGCTATCCGCTGCGACCACATTGAGGACCTGCCGGCCAAGATGAAGGAGTTTATCGAGTATGACAACAACAAGCCGGTTCTGTTTGAGGCCCGTGTGGTCAAGAACGAGCACGTGTACCCCTTCTGCCCCGCCAGCGCTGGTCTGCACGAGCTCATCGTCCACCCCTCTCTCAAGCCCATTGGCAAGCAGTAGTAACATATCACGCATGATGACTCGTTTCTCTCCTTCTTTTTGGGAGGTGCAAGAGCCCGTTGCTCTGTCTCTCTCTCTTTCGTCCCGCTGTATGACCTTGTTTTCTGACCTGTCCCGCTGAACCAAAATTCTGACCTGAACGTGAAACGTTGCCTGACGAGGGTCTCTCTCCCTCTCTCTCGAGTGTGTGTGCAGTAATTTGTGTGATGTTGTCGAAAATGTTGGGGGTGATTACAGAATACAGGGCATTTCGGACGAGATGAGTCGAGACGAGAGGGGAAAATCCAGGGTCCATCCACCTTGAGCGCGAGAGTTGCGTGCGTTCACGCAGCCCAGCCCGAGGGTGAGACTGTCTGTGCAGATGGAGAGGCCCAGCAGCCAATTTAGAAATCCGAGGCAAGGCGAGGCGAGGGAGGTCTCCGCAAAGCACGTTAAGTTACTGTACTTTACAAGCATACTGCTACTGCTACGTGTCGCATCAAGCGTAGCCTCACACTCCCACCGCACCGCACGGCACCATGTCAGGCGCAGCAAACGGGCATGGGCACGACGACGACCTGCGTGCCGAGCTGGCACGGGTACGTGCTGAGCGAGACGACTTTGAGGCACAGTACCATACGCTCGTAGGCAAACTTGGGCAGATGCGGAGTACACTCGGTGACCGGTTGCGCCAGGATGCTGTGAGTTCCCCTCCCCACGGCCGAGCAGAGCAGGGGGCAGACACTTACGCTTCGCCGCGGGTAGGAAGAGCTGGATAGACGGGCGGAAAAGATCGAGACGCTCACGGCGCGCGTGGGCAAGCTCGAGGACGAACGGGACCAGGCGGAACGGAGTGCGCGAGAGCTCCAGGCCGTGCTGGAGGAGTTTCAGTCCAGTAAGTCTACCACGTCCTTGCTTTTCCACCTGGCTGGGATCGAGTGGCTGACACGTCCTGTGCTAGCGCAAGAGGCGGAGGTGGCACGGGCGGTGAACGAGCAATCGACACGCCTCGAGGCCGTGGAGGCCGAGCTCGCCGTCGAGCGCGCCAAAGTATCCGCCCTGGAGGCTGAGGTGTCTGCGCAGGCGGGCCTGTCCACACGCGCGAGCGACCTCGAGGCTGCGGTGCGCGAGAAGAACCTGCTCATCGGCAAGCTACGGCACGAAGCCGTCATCCTCAACGAACACCTCTCCGAGGCCCTCCGTCGCCTGCGCGCCACAAGCTCAGACGGCACCGTAGACCGCCGCCTCGTGACCAACCTACTCGTCCAGTTCCTCTCCACCCCGCGCGCCGACGCTAAGCGCTTCGAAATGCTCCGCGTACTCGCTGATATCCTAGGCTGGTCCGACGCAGAACGCCAGGCCGCCGGCCTCGCAAGAGCTACCAAAAACTCTGCGCCACCACTGCAATCACAACACCAGGATGAGGTGAGTCGATGCGCCTCTCCAGCTCCAGTCTCCGCCCTTGGCCCCACCCACACTTACAACGTGCTGACACGCGTCCACCCCAGTCTTTCTCCAACCTGTTCGTAGAGTTTCTTCTCTCCGAAGCAGAGAGCGGAAGCAGTCCCAGCACACCGAGCAAGCCGCAACCAACACCATCAACATCATCTCTGACGAAAAAGTGAAAAAAGGACGCAAAGAGAAATATGACCATTTCATTGCATACCAAACACAAAACAAAGCAAAACAGATCAATCATCGCGCTTCTTCTTATCCTTCTTGTCCTTCTTGTCCTTGTCATCTGACCGCTTTCGCTTGTTGGACGCAGCACCGTCTTCGACAGGCGGGACGTAGGCCTTTTCGCGTTCCTGCTCGCGCTTGGCGGCGTGCTCGGCCTGCTTGGCCTGTCGCTTGGCACGCTCGGCACGTTCCTTTTCCTTGGGCTTGAGGAAGTACTCTCCGCTCTCGAGCTGAAGGTCGATCTTGCTGGGCTGCTGTGGCGGTGGGAAGGGAGTGTACGTCTTCTTCTTGGGCGCGGCTTGGGCCGATGACGATTCGCCGGTAGCAGCAGCAGTGGCAGCAGGCTTGTGCGACTTGACGTTGCGCTTCTTAAACTTGGGCAGGAAACGGTCCCATGACTCTTCGGCCAGCTTGGGATCCTTGGCAAGTTCGCGCTTGATCATGAGTTGCTGTTGAAAATTGGGACATGTGTTAGAACCGGACACGGCGCTTTCACATTGTAGAGGCAAGACAAGGGAGGGGTACATACCTTGATGTGGTAGATCGGGTGAATGTTCTTGAGACAGTCGAGGACAATACGCCGGACGTCCTTGAGGCTCTTGTAGGGGCCCATTGCGCTGACTGTGTTACCTTGAACGAGGACATAGCATCCGGTGAGTAGTTCGATTGCCTTGAGGGTGCTGCCGTTGGGACCGATGATGCGTTGTCTTCGCTTGACGAAACGCTCGCGGTTTCGCACGATGTTGCCGATCTTGATAATGTCGCAGGCAACGCCGTCGTCGAGGATCTTGACGGCCTGTGGGAAGGGGACAGAACGGGCAAGCAATTTGATCAAGTCGCGCGCCTTGAGGATGATGTACGGATCAAAAGTTTTGCGCGTTGTCTTGACGAGCATGGAGCCCTCGACCAAGTCGAGGGTGCATGCGATGCCGTGCTTGTCAAGCGAGGAAGTGACGTGGCCCCAGACCTCCTTGAGGTAGCGCTCACGGTACTTGGGGAAGAGGGTGGCAAAGCTGCTCTCCTCGAGCAGGGGGCCTGCCATCTCGTCGGCAGTGAAGGCTGGTACGGCCCAGTGGTCAATGTCATCCGTGTCCCACGGCTTGTCCTTGCGGTGTCGCTTGTTCTTGCCAGGACCAGTGGCAGCCGCAGCCGAGGTTGAGCCCGAGGCTTGTTGCTCGACGTCGCTCATACTGTGATTTGGGTAGTGATGGCAGGGTGTGGTGGAGGCAGAAGGTGCATGAGAGCAAAAAACGAAAATGGCAAGGGAGGAAAAAGAAGTGGAAAATGGCACAAAAAATGTATTGCCAGAAGGAAAAATCCCACCACCGCCCTCTCGCCTGCGCCTGCGTCTGCGTCTGAGCACGGGCTGGCCAGAGAACATTTCTCAGCGAACAAGAAGAAAGCGCGAAAAATACTCGGAAGACGGACATAGAATAAGGGCGAGCGAGAATTGATTGCAGTCGGTGGTTGTTTCCTGCGAACGTATGCAGGTGTGTGCGCGAGTTGAAGGGTCGACCAGCGGACAGTGGTGGTAAGCTACGGTACACTGTGCTGGAGCTGCGAAAGGAATGCCTCTGGATCTCAGCTGGGAGCTGTGAAAATTGACGCGGCTTTTCTCCGCCTCAGTAGAAGGGTGAGGTCCGAGCAAAAGGTCACCCGCCACGGCGGGCGAGTTGGATTGGAAAGGCCACCTGCCAGAGCAGGCGGCGCGCCAGCAAAATTGCAACCGCTCTCTCACTGTACCTTAGCCCTCTCATCACCACTGCAACCAATTCCAGCTAGTCGACCCTTCAACTGCCTCAGGCTGAGAATCTGACACGCTCTTTTCGCATCCCACAGCTGCGAATCTTCAACTGTTTCCTGCGAACGTATGCAGGTGTGTGCGCGCGACCCAGCAGCGCTCGAAGAACACCTGCATGAGACCAACACCTGCTCAGCTCTAATGTGGAGAAGCTACTTACGACATTACACTCACCATACTGTACATCTCTCCCATGCCGGAATCAAAGTTACCAAAGAGCGACCCTGCGCTTGAGACTGGACAGCTGATTGCTGTTGGAACCTTTCACCTTGACTCGCGCCATATCAATATCTCTGCACGCCAGAGAGCTGCTCAGACCCCCGATGACTTCATCCCCTTGTTGCGCTCCGACCTCAGCTTTGACGATCCAGAATGGCTTCCTGCAGCCATTAATCGCCTCACCGATAAGGCAAATGGTGGGATTGTGCGCTTGTACTTCTGTGGTACCACTGTCCGACTACTCCTGAAGCCAACATTAGGAATGGACGACTTCTCTTCTCCCCTTGAAGCCACCTTTTCACGGCTTCTGGATCATGTTGACGTCACTCCTGAGGCCTGGGATATAAAGTCTGCGCCACTCTCACTACCGAGATCGAGCTTCTGGCAGCATCATCAGCAGCACGATCTGGGCTCGCTTGCTGAAATCTACCGCAACCTCCCAAGCCCATCAAGTCATCTCGACCTCACTGGCAGGATTGTCAAGAACCAGTTGGGAGGCTGGGCCCCGGACCTTTACGGCTTGCGGTCAGAGCTTTTCCCGTACCAGCTTCGCAGCTTGTACACCATGCAATGCCGCGAGATCTTCCCAAGCGCAATTCGCAGCACGCAGCAAGTGGTAGTCCGCTCACCACTAGGTTATCACTACCTAATGGGCCGCTCACTCTTGCACGTCTGCAAGAGTGAGCATGTCAACCCCCGATACGGTATCCGCAACCTACAGGTGTATCCGGGTGGTCCTTTCCGTAGCGACATCCGTGGCGGCATACTCTGCGAAGAGATGGGCGTGGGAAAGACAATCATATGTCTGAGCCTCGTCATCTCCACGCTTGGAAGAGTCCCCTCTCTTCCTGACAATCCTTTGGCCACTGGATTGACCAGCCAAGTTGCCGAGCGCAGCTTTCCGCAGCCCAAGTATCACGGCGTCGATCCAATCAAAGTCCAGACTTTGCACTCGCTCTTTGCCCTTTCATACCAAGATGAAGGCATTGAGCTTACAGGATCAACTCCAACCACCACTGGTTCAGTGCAGGCCAATACACATTCTCCTTGCCCTCATCCCGTGCTCCCTCGACTGACAGAGCTTGCTGCCAACTGTGCGCGCCTCAGCAAGAATCTTGAGACGCAAGATACGGCAAATCTGTCTTCACAGATGATACAGCTCCTGGACGAGGCACAGCCGTACTTTTACCTGTTCCCTCCACAGCCGGAACGGATGCCAAGAGTGTCAGTCCCACGGCATGGCCTCCGAGTATACCTTGGACCAACTTTGGTCATTGTACCAGCCACGCTTGTAGAGCAATGGCACCGGGAGATTGAAAAGCACTGTCCTGGCGCCCTCCGTGTGCTTGAGCTTGAGTCCGCAAGCAGCCATCTTCCTTCTCCCAGGGAGCTGGCCAACAACTACGACCTTGTCCTTCTGTCTCACGACCGTTTTGGCCGTGAGGCAGAAGAGGGCCTCCTCATGCCTGTATTTCCAGGCATCCCACGCAAGTGTGATTGCCCCTATAAAGGCGCCACCCGTATCCGAGATTGCCGATGCCCTACACGCCTTGAAGACAGCAACAGCTCTCCAAAGTGCTCTCCTCTGATGCAAGTGCATTGGAAGCGTTTGATGATTGACGAGGGTCATACCATCGGACATTCCGCCAGCCGCATGGTTGACCTTGCTACCCAACTCAGCGTAGAGTCCAGATGGATCATCTCTGGAACGCCAACACAGACAATGGTTGGATCTGCACTCCAAGCCATCGACACGTGTCGCCAATCTGACATTCGATTGAGCGACTCAGATGAGTCCACCAGCCTCAGGGCAAATGCAACTGAGCAGGATGAATCAAGCATGGGCTCTTCAAGCAGAAGCTGGTCCATGGCTGAGCAGGTTGATCTCAAGCGTCTCAAAGGAATGATCTGTACGTTCCTCAAATTCCCACACAAGAACTGGAGAGACACAATTGTTTCTCCCTTGAAAGGACGCAAAGACGCCCTTTGGATGGGGAAAGAGCGCCTTCGAGCAATACTCTCATTGGTGATGGTGCGAAACCAGGCTCAAGACATTGAGCGTGACCAGAACTTGCCGCCCCTACGCTACAAGGTGGTGATGCTTGAGTTCAATCCAATTGAACGTCAAACACACAATGCGTTGCAGGCCCTGATGCTCTCCAACAAGGTGCTCTCGCAGGGTCGTGATCAGGACTACATCTTCCACCAGTCAAAGAGCGACAAGCGAAAGGAAGCTATGAGGAACCTCGAGCTTGCTTGCTTCCACTTTGCCGGACCTCAGTTTCTTTACTGGGTTCGCTACGGTCACAAGATTGCCATCAAAGAGCTTGATAAAAGCCTCGACGACAATCCACTTGGAGAGTACAAGTGGAAAGGCACTGACCGTTTCCAACTGATTCAGGCGCGTAAACATTTGGCTGACGCTCTTGAAGATGACCTTTGGATCCGGAGCATCAACCTCTCTGATGTCCTCTATCGCTTGGAGGGTCTGAATGATCGGGTCGCAGATGCCTGGCGCCGTCTTGCCCAATCCTTTGACACATCTTGCAGCCTGTCTGGTGAAGAAATCAGGAGGATCAAAGAGAGCGTGCCAAGGCTGATACGCAGTCACCGCAATGCAGAGACGGGTGAAATTGTCCTGGATCAAGAGGATTTTGTCGAGGAGATGATCACCTTGGGAACAAAGGACTTGCACTATTGGCTAGCTCAACAGATGGCTGAGCCAATGCATGAGACTCACCTTGATCAAGATAGCGAGGACGAAGGAAGAGGTGCGGCACACCAGTCGCTCCAAGCGCTTTCCAGGGCTGGCCCAGCACCCAACCAGTCTCGGTTCGCTTTGCTGAGCAGCGCCACAAATGCCTCATTGTCTCCACGCAAAAGGAAGCGACGCAGGTCCGGAGCCAGTGGTGAGATGGAGCAGGAAGATCCTCCTGGCAATGGACGGAAGAGGAAACTTGCGGAAGATGTTGACGGCGGGGATGAGGATGAGCTGGCTGAGTCAAGGATTGCGCTGCCTCAACAATATGACTTGCTTGCAAATGCACAAGTCCTCTCAACAACGTCTACAAAGCTCTCTGCAATTCTTCAAGAGGTACTGCAGCACTCTGCAACCGAGAAGATGTTGATCTTCTCCTCTATCAACAATGTGCTCTATGAGCTGAGCCTTGCACTGGAGTTGCTCAACGTGCGACACCTGGTCTATGCCAAGGGTGCAGGCTTGACGCAAAACGTACGAAACAAGTATCTCCACCGCTTCACAACACAGCAAGAGGATCGGGTGTTGCTGATGTCCACAGACCTGGGTGGCCGTGGACTGGATCTTCATGTTGCCTCACGTGTGATCCTGTGCGAGCCGATCTGGACAAGGGACCTGGAAATGCAAGCAATCAAGCGAGCATGGAGGCTTGGTCAGACTCGACCTGTGACCGTCAAGACATTTGTGATGCAAGGCACCTTTGAAGAGTATGCAGTAACAGGCGCATCGGGCCAAGGACACCAGACTGCCAGGGACTGTGGGTTGCTCAGCTACGTGAGAGACCCACACTTCTTGAGGGGGCCAAGGACGGATCACTCGAGTCGATGGAGAGACATTCCGCCGTCAAGGTTGTTCACCGTTGAGCAAGAAGGAAGTGTGGCTACGGAAAGAGGAGAACGACAAGGAAGCTAAGCTGTACCATTTGTCTTGCACAATGAATGAAGTAATGTGTGCTTTGTGCAAAGACGTTGCTCAAGTCGCCATGTGTCGTTTTGGTTCACGCCAGGGAGAGAGAGAGAGAGAGAGCAAGAGTCGAGGGTGTGAGTAGCGCGTAAGAGTAGTGTTGGGCCCCGGCTTGCATCACACGTGAAATGTGGAGGAGACGGCGCTCGCCCGCAAGAGAGAGG
This sequence comes from Fereydounia khargensis, assembly GCA_026413255.1. Taxonomy (NCBI): domain Eukaryota; kingdom Fungi; phylum Basidiomycota; class Ustilaginomycetes; order Urocystidales; family Fereydouniaceae; genus Fereydounia; species Fereydounia khargensis. The sequence goes on along the minus strand of JAOCZO010000004.1, from coordinate 216,929 downwards.
GACGCATGCAGGGCCGTGCTTGAAACGTGCGGCCGTGCGTGCACTGCGCGTATGCGTGTTGTGGGCGAAAACGGGACAGAGGTTGAAAAGGGGCCTGCGAGTGGCGAGTTGCGAGATGCGGGTTGGCTCAGCCGGCCTGGCTTGGATGTGTTGTTATCACGCCACCATCCCCACCCACTGGAGCTTGAGCACATCCTCCGCCACGAGCAGCGTCGGATCCATCCCGACACTTTCCCATCCTTCTCTTCTGAAGTCACGGGTGGGCGCGCGTGCTGAGTTCCATGCCAGCAGACGAGTAGAGAGGCAAAGAGGCGGTGCCGTTCTCACTCTTATCTCGACCCGGTCTTGACAGGGCGCGCGCTTCCTTCTCCTCCTTCTCCTCCTTCTCCCAGTAATATACCCGCACGGCGAGCATCGTCTCCGTATGGCTGACCCCCAGCCAGCAGCGGGCACCTCTGCTCGCCGCATCGCCACCACCACCACCACCACCACCACCACTACCACCACCAGGCCACCGCATAGACGCACCGGCAGCGTGCACTCCACAGCTTCCTCCTTCGCCACACCGGCCCTTACCCTGCCCAAGTCAGCCTCGTCCGCTGCGATCAGTACCACAGACGCCGATATCGACGTGGTTCGTGCCTTTGGCTCCCTTGCTGCCGACTCGCTTCGGCGTGTAGCCAGCTCCGCCACTCTCAGTCGAGCACGCAGCCGGACCGAATCAAACGTTTCCCGCACTTCGGTCGTATCCGCTGCCTCTTCGTCGTATCGCAATCCAGCAGCCCTTTTGGTCCAGCAACGAGCGCCTTCACAGAGCTTTTCTCCCGTCGACCAGACCAATGTCGGAGCAACTCTTGCAGACGCCAATCCCAACCTGACTGCAGAGAGTCTGGCCCGTACTGCGAGACGATCCTCTCTTGTTCCGACTAGCACTGCGGCAGGCCCATCGCGCTCGTCTAGCGTTTCCAGTCGCACATCTGCGCGCTCGGAGCGTCGTGTCACCTTTCCCGATAGCCCGGTCCAGGATCTACCCTCGCCCCGTCCACGGCAACGTCCGGCCGAAGCACCGCGCCGTCGACCTCGCAGCTTTATCTCCTCCCAGCCTCCCAGTTCCGCCACAGAAACCACGATCCGCCATCTCGGTCCTCGTCCCTCTACTCTTTTCGTTCCAACCGAGCCCGACATCGAGGCCTCAACCATCATCATGGCCAAACGGGCACTTGAGGAGCTTGACGGCTCGACTCTTCCGGCCTCAGCTCAAAATGGTACCAGAACCCAACCCGCCTCCACAGAGTCGCATTCACCAACACAAAAGCGGCGCGCACCATCGTCGCGACGCAAGACCTGGTTTGGCTCCAGCAGCGCTGAGCTGAACCCTCCGCCTGAGGACCCTGACCGCAGAAGGACAATCACGCAGAGGGACGTTTCGCAAGCAGTACCGCCACTGCCACCGCCCATGAACGATGATGAGGCGGCATTCCGTGCCGCGCTTGGCTTCCCTGTAGCCGAAGAGTTCCAGTCTCAGCCTTCGCTCCCATCCCCTGCAAGCACGGATCCACGTCAGTCCTCATCTGCAGCCTCACTTCGTGCCGGCCGATCTCCTAATGCAGATCGAGTTGCTCGAGCTGCTCGTCGTATAACCTGGTTTGGATGGCGGGCTCAAGACGATAGTGCCGGCGACGACACGTTCAACTTGCCCAAGGATGAAGGGCCTATTCCATCATCCTCGTCCGAGCGGCATTCGCAACCGGCGGAAGATGCTCCCAAAGCTGCTGAAGTCAGCATCGCGACGACGTATGCCAATGGCGGCACAGGTCCAGAGTCTGGTGGCGGTGCCCCACCTGGCAACGGAGCGGGAGACGGTGGGGCTAGAAAGGCCGCTGTCAAGAAGCGTGGCTGGCTTGGCAAGGACTACGAGGTCGAAGTTGAGCTCGAAAAGGAATCCCCGAGCACAGCCGGACCCATGCTACTAGAACCCATGGAACTAGATGGCGACGGTGCAGATAAGGGCGGAGACACCATCAAGGCCAGAAAGAGTGTCGCTGTACAAGATAGTTCAGATACAGTGCGTGGCCCGCAGCCACCTGCTCAGTCGTCCTTCTCACTTCGTAATATCTGGAGTCGAGGCGGACCACCGAGCAACCTCGAACAAGCACCAGTGATGTCTGCACCTGTGAAAGGTACTCGGGAACCCGATGCTACTGCACAATGCTCTGAGTCGCAGGATCCGCCAACGATCGCATATCCGCCGCCGCCACCGCAACCCGTGTCTGATTCTAATGTCCAACAGAAGGTTTCGGGAACGTGGCGATGGCCTACCTGGCGTGGGAGTGGTCCCGCTCAAGTACCGTCCGAGGATCCTGTTGCTGAGACTGAATCGATGCCCCCGCCGGATTCCGTACCGGTCCAAGCAGCCCAAGCTGTCGCTATCGATGCAGGCGGCAAGGTTGGGGAAAAGGAACAGACAGGCCCACCCAGCTTTGCTGACTCGAGCACGTCATGGACTTATTCTTCGTACCTCGCCCGTTGGGTACCGACCTGGGCGTACCGTGCTCAGCAGCAAGAGCAAGAGCAAGAGCAGAATGCTCAGGAACCTGGAACGGATATGCCCAAGACTCCAGCCGAGCAGGTCAAGGCGGATGCGCTGGCTCGGCCTGACCCCGCAGCGTCCGCGGCCGCCATCGCCTCGGCGGCCGTAGATCCGAATCGGGCGGTGCTCAACAAGGCGACCAAGTCTGGCTGGATCCGCTACTTTGCTAGCCGCAGTGCCAATCTCCCAAAAAATATGGCCGAGCCCGTGACTGATGACGATGGAATGGAAGTTATGTACCTTGGCGCTGCTCCCGAGTCGTCCTCAGCGATCAAGCCGCAGCCGCAGCCCGCGCGGGCGATCCCGACGACCAAGACATCCGCGCAAGTGACGTCTTCGGCAATCAAGCAAGGTGTCCCTTCAACTCCAACTAGTCGCGCTCCTTCGACACGTACTCCTGCGAATGGCTCCAAGGCGGGGTCGATCGCCAGTGTCGAGGCGTCTCCTGTCGGCACATCGCTCTCGACTAGCAAGGATAAAGACGGCGGCAAGAATCTGACCAAGGCAATTTTGGCAAAAGCGGCCAATGCGAGCGCGGCTGTTGCTGCCGGCGTCGGTGCGGCCAAGCGAAGTGAGAATGTTGATGGGCAAGGCTCCACGGCTGCCTCCGCTGTGCCTGTGTCAAAAACAGGTGACGATGGCGTTCCTCCGCCGACAACCGCACCAGCTGCTCCGAATCTGGTGCTGCCCACTTTCGATGATACATTCGGGAGACCTCCGCGTTCTTGGCCTCCCAAGGTGGGAGTGCTGGAGAGGACGCTGAGTGCGGTCAACAGCTACCTGTTCAGCAAGGTGCCCGATGTAGAGAGGATGCGAAGGCCGACTCGCTTTTCGTCCTATGGCGAACCAGGAGAGTTGGTGCGGAAGCGAGATTCGCAGCAGCACCGTTTGTCAGCAGACAATGCCTCCGTACCGCCATCCACTGGCTCTGCGCGTGGCCAGCATCTGGCTGGTAAAGCAAAGGCAACCGGCCGCGGCTCGAGCAAAGATAAGGACAAGGAGGAAGCGCTGAAAGAGGTCGCCAACGAGGCACAGCGTCTTCCGCGATCCTGGTGGACGCTCGGCCATCAAGAGCGAGCCGCGTCGCGCGGCTGCGCTGGAATTGGCAAGATCGTGGTCATTGGCGTGCACGGTTGGTTCGTCCAGAGTATCTTCAAGAGTGTCATTGGCGAGCCGACGGGCACGAGCCACAAGTTTGCAACGATGCAGACCGAGTCGATTCGCCGTCACTTTAAAGATGCTGGCATGGAGCTCAACCCGGAGGCAATTACAGTGATCTCACTGCAGGGTGATGGCAAGGTTGCGGATCGGGTGGACCGATTGTTTGCAGAGGTGCTGCGGCGGAAAGAATGGGTCGAGGACCTAGCCGCTGCGGATGCAATCTTCCTTTCCGCTCACAGTCAGGGCGCGATTGTGGCGACGCAGCTGCTGGCTCGTCTGATTGAGCAGGGGCAAGTATCGGCGTCACGTTCGCGAATCTGCCTGCTGTCCATGGCGGGCATCCACCACGGCCCGTTTGCGCATCTCAAGTCGACAATCATGTCGTCGTACATCAACTATTTTGAGACTGCGGCGGCCAAGGAGCTGTTTGAGTTCCAGTCGTCAGACACGGCAGCCTCAGTGCACTACCGTGAGGCGCTTCGGATCATCCTGGACGCGGGGGTCAAGTGCGTGTACGTCGGTTCGACGGACGACAATGTTGTACCGCTGTACTCGGCGCTCAACTCGTCCAACCGGCACCCGAGCATCCTGCGCGCGCTCTACATTGACGGGCAGGCGTTTCCGCGGGTCGACTTTCTGACCAACCTGCTGGTGCTTTGTGTCGCGGTGCGGAACGCGGGGCTGAGCGACCACAAGCTGCTGACGCTGCTGAGTGCCAGTGTGGCGGGCAGTCTGTACGGCGGACGCGGGCACTCGAACGTGTATGAGGAGGGGGCGGTGTATGACCTGGCGACGCGGTACCTGTTTGAGGTGAGCCACCCACTGTCGGAGCCTACGCAGGTTCCCGGGCACGCAGCGCCCCGAGCAGAGGGAGGGGGAAGCAGCAGGCCCGAGCTCGAGTCGGAACCGTTTGAGGCGCAGCGGTGGAACCCGTACGAGCTGCCGTGGTCGCTGCGTGGCCTGTTCGAAGACAAGCAGGTGCGCTCCCTGTTTGCAGAGGACATGCTGGGTCTGCTGGAGGACTATGACGAGTGGCGCCCGGATCCGAAGAGCAAGAGCCTGAAAGACCTGCAGTGGCGCCTGGCTCCGATGCGTGGCATTGCACGCCCCAAGGTCGAGGGCGGCAGTGTGAGTCGTGACGAGGCGGGGACTGGGACGGCGAGCACGAGTGGCAATAATGTATCCAAGCTGTAGCGTAGCGAAACTCTTACCCGCATCCAACCCATGAGCATCCTCCACTCGACTGTCTTTGTGTGTGTATGCCAAATATTCTCGGGAGTCGGGGAACGCGTGCCGCACAGTCCAGTACGGTGCAGTACTCGCAGCTATGAGGTGGCCATTGCGTCGCTCTCTTTCTTGAACCAACACCACCACCGATACCACCAATTCCACCATGAGCGGAGACACGACATTGCTCACCGCGGCGAGTACAGGTGCCGGCTCCGGGGTGGGGGACGCTACCTCGCAGTTCCTCGCACCCGGCTTTGACGCTGCGTCCTACGTGCGCAGTCTGTTATCGGACCCCTCGCTGTCGGGCGACCTGTCGCACAGCATCAGTCGGCTTTCGCTGTCTATTTCTTCGATCGAGGGAAGCGTGCAGTCTCTGGTGACGCTGCACGCCTCTGCGCTGCTGGAGCGGCTAGCCTCGCTCTCTCGCATGCGCGGATGTGTGGGTGACGTGCAGGCCGGGCTTTCTGGGCTCGAGGTCTCGCTATCCGGCCTCGAGACGCGGGTCGCGGGGCCTTCGGCTGTGCTGCGTCACGCGCAGGGGAAGTTGGAGCGTCTGGACGATGCGGCGGACCTTGTGTCCCAGGCGGTGCGGTTTGTCACCGTCGCGCGGCGCCTAGAGGCGCAGATGGAGGCGAGGGATCTAGCCACCGCCGCGCTGGTGCTGCACGAGCTGGCGGCGCTCACGCCCGTGCTGGGCGGGCTGCACATGGTCCGGGCGTACCTGCCCACCATTGAGGCGGCGCGACACACGGTCACCACGCACATGGAGGACATGGTCGTGCGCGGCCTGAGAGACCTGGACCCCGTGCGCCTCGCGTCGTCGCTGCAGATGGCGCACAACCTCGGCTCCATGGACCAGCTGGTCCACGAGCTCGTAGACGACCTGACACAGGTGGTGCGCGAGCGCACAGCCGCCGCCTTCCCGGACTGGAGCAAGGTGCAGACACTCCTGGGCACCGAGATGCCCGCCGTCGCCGCAAAGGTGTACTGCCTCGACAAGGTGCTCCGTGTGCGCGAGGACCGAGAGCGGATCCGAGACCGAGGCTCGGAGCCGGTGCCGGTGCAGGCGTTCTGGAGCGCCGTGGCGCAGGCGCTCGGGGCGCACGCGGGCCGCCTCGAGCACCGGCAGTACCCGCGTCTCGTGCGGCTGCTGCAGGACCTGTTTGCGCAGCTCCAGCCGCCGCCCGCCCCCTCGGACCCAGCGCACGAGGGCGTCATGCGTGCCCTGTCGCCCATGGCCGAGCGCTACCTCGCCTCGCTGTTCGAGCGCCCCGGTACTGCGGCCGCACACATCGTAGACGCAGCGCTCGACGCTACGCGCTTCGACGCGCGCCTCCACGCCGCCTGCTGCCACCGCGTGCTCGAATATCTCCGTCCCCGCTCAACCGAGACCGTCGTCGCTATCCTCCCGCACCTACCGCCCCCCCTCGCCGCCCAGGTGCACGAGGCCATCCTCGCTCCCCGCACCACACACCCATAACCAGCACCAGCACCAAATTTGAAATAAAACACCATACCGCCATTCCCGATTCCCATGTCACGTGCTGTACTCTACTGTTGCTATGCTAAAACTCGAGGCAGATCGATCGGCACGACGCGCCGAAAGACGACACCGGCCTCGTGGAAGATTCGGGCGCTCGCCTCGTCGCGTGTATACTCGTGCTGGTACACGACCTCCTTTACGCCTGTCTGGACGATCTTGACGCTGCACCTGCGGCAGGGGCACGTGTTGCAGTAGAGCACGGTGCCCTCCGCGCGCCCTGCTTCGAGCAGCGCGTTCTCCTCTGCATGGAGGCAGAGGCACTCGTCTAGTGCGGTGCCGCATGCTGCGCTCGCATTGCAGCGCGGGCAGCCGCCGTCCGCGCAGTTGCGCAGCCCGCGCGGCGTGCCGTTGTACCCGGTCGACAGGACGCGCTGGTTGCGCACCAGCACGGCTCCGACACGCCGCTTCATACAGTTGGAGCGCCGCGACGCCAGTGCGCACAGCGAGAGAAAGTACACATCCCACCCCGGCCGCAGACGGTCGGCGCTCGCTAGGTCCAGCGTGTCCAGATAACCCCACAGCGAGGCCAGATCGCCATGGTCGTTCGTCACCGTCACGTCCGCGCGCGCCATCAGCCCGCTCAGCCGCCCCCCGCGGTAGAAGAGCGCATCGTCCTCCGCCACAAAGGCTCCCAACTCCCCCGCCCCCGCCCCCGCGGACCGTGAGAAGCGCACCAACAGCGGCGCATCAACAGCCACGAGCAGAAAGAATGGCCGCTTCGAAAACGAATCCAGCGATCCCGCGTCCACGGAGAGCGTGACGAACCGTTCCCGCCAGTGCGTGGTGGCGTGCGATAGAAGCTCGTCCGGTGTCGCGTGAGACGGCCCCAAGTCCAGTGCCGCAAAGGCGTGTCGCGAAACAAGGTAGTCTCGCACCGTGCGCTTGCCGCTCCCCCGAGGCCCTACGAGCGCGATCAGCATGGTAGTGCTAGTAGTGGTGTTGTTGTTGGTGGTGGTGGTGGTGGTGGGTGGGGCAAAGTAACACACGCGAGTTGGTCTCTTCCTCTTTCTTTTTCTGTAACTGGCACCGGCCTCCCCCCCCCCCACCCCCCATTTACGCTACGCGCACTGTGCCGCTAAACGCGTCTCGTGTTCAGCCGAGAGAGATCACACAGTGCAAACTACAGTTCAACGACACGTTTTCTATTCCTTCCGTACAATATGAATCAGATACACGTATATCACTTGCTAGCAAGAATCAGCTTGGCCGCACGCTCAGCCATCATGTACAGCACGCTCTGCGGGTGACCGGGCAGGAGGCTGGGGAACGCCGAGGCGTCAGCGACACGGAGGCCGTCTACGCCAAACACACGCAGGTTGCTGTCGAGCACTGCGGTGGCAATGTTTTTGCCCATCCTCGCCGAGCACGACACATGCCACACGGTCATCAGGTTGTTGCGCACAAAGTTGAGAATGTCTGCGTCCGACGTGACCTTGGTGCCGGGGAAGTACTCGGGCCCGTCTAGGATAGGCTTCATGGCCGCTGCGCCGAATGCGTCACGCGCGCGCTTGAACATCTCGACCGCCACCTTCTGGTCTACGGGGTCTGTCATCCAGCGCGGGTCAAAGACGGGCTGGTCGGCCGTGTTGGCCGAGCTGATGCCCACCGTACCCCGCGATCGAGGCGCAATGACGGCCATAAGAATCGTCGCGTACTGCTGTCCAAGCAGGCCGATGGGCGCGTTGGATGCGATCAGGTTGGCAAAGTTACCCACGTACCCAGGCGCAGAGAGGTACTCGTGCGTAGGCCAGCCGGCTGGGTAGCTCTTGAGTACACCAGCACCGATCGCGTCCAGCTTGGCGTCCGAGAAGCGCTCGAACGCAATCATGTCCGCAACGTTGTTGGTCAGCGGTCCGCGGTTGGTGGCAAAGAAGGTGGTAAACTGCGCAGCAAGGTAGAGCGGGTTGGCCGCGATCTTGGTCAACGTCTCCACCTTGACTGGGTACGTAGGGCCGAAAAAGACGTGGTCCTCCAAGTTTTGACCGACGTTGGGCGAGTCGACAATGAGCGGGATGTTGTACTTGGCCAGCTGAGCCTTAGGTCCGATTCCGGAGGCCATGAGCAGTTGCGGGGTACGGAGGGTACCGGCGCTGACGATGACTTCCTTGCGAGCCTTGACGGTGACGGTCTGCTTGACAATGCCGAGACCAAACAGGCCGTTGCCGTCCTCGAACGTGACTCCAGTGGCGCGGGGCTTGCGGCCACTCGTGTCAAAGGTGAGCTTCTGTGCACGGGCACGACTGACAAGCGTAAAGTTGGGACGGTCCTTGGCAGCGAGGTAAAAGGCACGCGAGGTGGATCGTCGGCCACTACCAGCCTCGACAGTCAGTGTAGCATACTGAGCTCCGATAATGTTGCCGCCATTTTGGTCGTTGATGGTCGGCACGCCGATCTGGGCCAGACTCTGCTGAAGAGGGCCCGAGAAGGGCTGAGCATAGTTGGGGAACCCGATCTCCAGTGGTCCTCCAGCGGGTGAGAACGAGCCCGGGTTGTACTTAGCCGGCGGGTTGTCCTTTCGGAGCTCGGCACGAGGAGCAGTGACCTTGCCTGACTTTTTGTAGTCGTTCAGCGTGTTGGCCCACGACCACTGGCTGTCTCCGGTCAGGGCGACCCAGCTGTCCTGAGCCGCAACGGGCGGCCTCTGGTAAAGCATAAAGTTACGAGCGCTGGATCCGCCCAAACACTTGCCCGAGGCGTAGCGGATACGACGACCGTTCGCGCCGTCCTGGGGAACGGTGACCGTCTCGTAGTCAATGACCGACTGCGCATTGTCGCCGACGTCCGAGCCGCATCCGAGCACATCGGCACCCGGGGTCTGTACGAACTGTTGGTTGACAAGAGAGTCCGTGTAGTCGATACCGGCCTCGAGGACAAGAACAGTAACGCTAGGGTCCTCAGAGAGACGCGACGCAAGAGTCATACCGGTGGTTCCACCACCGACAACAATGTAGTCGTACTCTGTCTGAGTGATTGCGCGCTTGCTGAACGACTCATGGTGTGGCACACTTTGCTTGGCCATGCGAGGATGGAAGGTGCTGTTGCTGCTGGCCGAGACAGTCACAGCCGACATGAGCAGCAGGAGACCTGCCGAGATCCTCAGCTGCATGGTTGCGAATGTCACACGGAGGAGGAAGAGGAGGAAGGGGAGAGGGGTAGGAAGAGGAGCCTGGTTGGGAGGAGGAATGGTAGTGGTCAAAGATCGAGCCTTAATAAGCCTTTTCAGGTCATGACCTTTGTTAGCTGCCGTCCGAGCACAGAGCGCGGAGAAATTCCCTGTCGCTTTGCATATCGTCTAGACGCTCGCATGGCTCCTATCCAGCGGCTCTCGGCAAGGTAGGTGGTTCTCGAACGTGCGGCTCCACTGACGAGCATTTGCTCCGTGTTCCTGCTCCGTTTCCGATGCCGAGAAACAAAAGGGGGCGTGAGAGTAGATCTAGGGAGTCGAAATGCATTGCTAGCCTGTGGTACTGTAATTTAGCATAGTGGGTTGGACGGCGGGGGTCCAAGAACACCAATATACGCAGAAGGTATCGGGGTCTTGCATTGTCGAGTCGAGCCGAGTCGAAGCTAGTGATGCTGTGGCGCAGACACTGGCTGTCAGATGCGGGACTGCGCGAATTTCCAATTTACTGTATTCTGCGCACGGGGACGATCAGAATGAGACACAAAGTGCGGCTACCTGGCATGACCTGCTTGCTTAGACTGAGACAATCACGCCCACCAACTAGACCCAGACCAACCACGATACCGTATCTTGGTGTTTCTTTTTTGATCCAACAGCGCAATGAACGCAGAGTAGCATCACTAGGTCCGACAGGCAATCTTGCTCTACACTGGGAGCGAGCGGTAAGATATCGCATTGTGAGCTAGTGTGCGTGGGAGTGAGGGCTTACCACGGCTGCAGTGCAGTGCAGATTGGGTCCTGTTCCTGGCCTTTCCCGGTCCCCGACGAGCATTTCCAGACAGGTGACCTTTTTTCTTTTTCTTTTCTCCTTGTTTGTGTTTCCTTTTCCGCGGCTCTCGTGATTGTTATCGAATCACTTCCTGTTCTACTCACGACCCAAGGGTACGGATAGGTACGGCTCGCATGCAGGGCCATCGCGGCAATTTCTTGCACCCTCATGAAAAGTGCCGTAAGCAAAGCGGGCCATGTCGTAAATTACTGTATCGAGCTCGAGTTTGATGTCGTTGAAAGCAACTGGAAGGATGGTGGCTCATCGGCAGGAGAGAAAAAAAAAAAGTTCCGGTAAGCGAGCAACCGCTTCCACTCGAGCCACCAGCCATGAACACATGCTTTTGGGTGGATTGCCACGACGGGAAGAAGCGGGGTTCATCCGACACAATGGCTATTTGGTATCACCGACAATGTCTACAAATAGAATTTACGCATTACACTATGTGACATTACATGATTTTCCAATTTGACAGCATCAAAAGCCTAGGCACTCGAGGTCGTCGTCGGGGACGGGCCAGTCTCGGTCTTGGCCTCGTCCGTCTTGGCAGACGCAGACGTCGTAGGAGAGGCCCGGGACTTGACCTTGCTCAGCCATTCCCTCGTCTTTTCGTTCAGGCCGAGGTCGACGCTGAGCTTCTTGGGCACCAGGCTTCTTCGCCTGCGCCTGGGCTCGTTGCTGGCCGTGCCGTTCCCGTTCACATTCGGAAGTGCCGTCACAGCGTCAGAGTCAGCATGGGCTTCGGCTCCGTCTCCGACTGCAGCTCCGCCATCGGATGCTTCCGACGTCTGTTGTAGTTGCCCTTCAGGTTCTTGAGCCGCTTTAGCTCCCGCCTCGTTCTTCGCGTTGAGAATTGTAACCGTGAGAATCGCGCTCAGTCCATCGACGGGAATATCGTGATTCACACCCTCAATACCCGGAGGCATCAGCCCACCAACGTACTCGACCGTCGTCTTGTACTTGGTAAAGAAGAAGCTCGTGATACCATCCTTCTCCTTCTGGCTCTGCATGACGAATTTGTCCCTCCCAATGTTGTATCCATCCGGAATAATCATGTGATTCTTCGTAGCGTCCATCTCCGATGAGGCAGCCAAGAACCAGGCACCCGTTCCTTGCTGCTGCCAAGCACGGATATGGTTTCCTCCGATCAGGGACTCGATACAAGTTCCAAACACATGGTCAAAAGGGGTGTAGACCTCGCGATAGAGGAATTCCTGGTCTCGCCAGCCGCGCGGATCCGTCCATCCCTTCTGAAAAGCTCCTGCGTGCAGACCAAGGCACTGCTTGTCAAAGTCGAGCGAGCGACAGTAGCCCTGGAAACCCTTGCGAGTCAGAATGTCAGGCGAAGAGTTGCCGCTGATAATCACGTTCAGCGGCTCGTGCTGTCCATTGCCAACTAGGTCAAAGTTGCTACCGCCGTAGACTCGCGGGTCAACAAAGCCTTCGCCAGCTGGGTCTACCAGTTCGGCGTTGGGTTGGCCATGTGGCGTCTCAAAGAATCGGATCGTCTTCTGTCGGCCTCCCGTCGCCTTGTGCACCTTTTCGAATAGCTCGGGGCTCACTTCATCGTTCGTAGTCGGAGGGCGAGCAACTGCCACATCTTTAGGAGCGAAACCAGCGCCAGCCTCAGGTCGGCCGTTGGGGAACGTCTCCGGGTCATCTTGCAGCTGAGGGTCGTTGGGATCCTCAAGACCAAGGACGCGGCCCTTGTCGTCCACCTGGGCTTCAAGGTGTAGTCCCTTGAGTGCGTCAGCGCCTTGCTTGCGCGACAGTGTGCTGGCAACCTGGGCGTCAACTTCAGCTCCGGTCGGTCCACTCGTCGTTCCTTTGGCTTCCCTCTGAAGCCGCGCTCGATCTTGCAGGGATCGCAGGTAGCTCGAGACGGAGAGCTTCTTGGGGACGTCCCACTTGGGGAGTGTGATGATCTTGACTCGCGGCGTAGCAACTGGCATGGCTAGACGTCAATGGTGGGAGAGTTGCGTGTGCGTATCTATCTAGTCGTAAAGTCGTTACCGTGGTTAGATATGTGAGGTATGGGTATAAGAGTCGTCAAGATCTAACAGAGTCGTAACGGAATGGTCGTTAGAGGGAGACACAGGCGCGATGAGGGGGATGCACGATCAACTCGATCTGAGAACGAGGGGGTATGTACATGCAATCCATCCTCGACCAAAGGCAGGAGGATCAAGGGCCACACAGTCTCGGCTAAACGAACGTGCCGATGGAAAAGAAAGTTCCCATACCAAACGATCCAACAAGCACGCTAACTTTTCCCATGCTTGCTCTCCACTCCGCCGACCTCCTGTCCTGCTGATGCCTTTGGATGCTGTCGCTTCAAGAAAGGCGAAACGTTCGAGCAACTTGCCTCTAGCTCCCAGCCAAGAAGCTTGGTACTCGACCGCGGTGGTGCAAAGAGTGACCCAAGAGGCAGGCAAGGATTCGCCGTGCTGCACAGTATCATGCAATCCGTATCTTACCACACGATACAGCGGGCTGGCTCAAGTGGGAGACTCCGACCAAGGCGTCCTGTAGGCAGGCGTCCGACGCCCTTGCGGGGCTTGGCTGGGCTGGGGAGGGGAGCATCAACGTGCTGGTCAGGGGTAAAAAAAATGGGCTGCCTGGCTCGACTGGGCGTGAACGCGCAGCGATATGCATCTCCCCTGCATGAAGGCGGAGCAAGCGTTCTGGACGGGATGGCATGGTGTTGAGCGCCTCCACACTCGTCCAGTGTGCCGATCCTTCTCGCACAGACCCGCGTCGACTCTTCTGCTTCTGATCCACATTCTGTCGTGTCAAGGCTGCACTTGCTTGCAATATGATTGCAGTTTTGATACGGTACTCCGAGTCGCTTGCTACTTGACGTTGGTCGAGAAGCTCGGTGTGAACACAGGCAGCGGGTGCGCCTCGGTATTCATCACCCATCGATCGAGCGGCAGCAGCTTTTGATCCGAGAACAACAGGTAGAGGTACTTGAGTGTCTCTGACAGCCAGAACCTGAGGCGATAATACAGGGTGTCAGTCTTGCTCGACTCAAAGCGTTCTCTGTCCTGAGAGATGACTCACGTTTCCATGCGATCAAGCTTGTTTGGCTCGTCAGAATCCACATCGTCGATGCTTGCAAAGCCACCAGATTCAACGCGGCAGTGCTCTACGAACGCCTCAAAGATCTTCCATCCCCACTCGCGATAGATGGGATCTCCAGTAAGATGGAAAGCAATGTAGAGCGATTCCACCGTCTCTGGACGCAGGATATTGCGTGCGTCAATCAACGGGTTTGGTCGGCTACCATACGACGGCGGAGGCCTGGAAGCAACGCAAGTCAGCACATGAAGCTAAGGAAAGACCGGAAAGGAGGGAAAGACAAGGACTTACTTCTTGATGAACCAATCCACTTCTTGTGATCTTGGCGGATCCTGTGGCACCCGGAAGAAGGCAATCTCCGGAGCAAGACCGGTCCGCGAATGGATGTATGTATCCACACAGGTGCGGATCAACTCGTGACCCACTCGCCAGTCCTCCACGTCTTTGGGGTGCGGCTGCGATTCCTGACGCACGGGTGGGTTCAGATCAGAGGTCCAGCCACCGTCGCTCCCTTTGGAAGAGGCTCCGATCATCATCGCACCTCCAAGGAAGCACACAAGATGGTCTTGCTTGGGAACCATCGAAATCGCAGGACGACCATCTCGTCCCATTCGCGGGGTCAGCTCCGAAGTGTACAGTAGTGGTGGCTTGGACTTGATGGAGGGACGGGTGAGGATATGCTTGATACCCTGCGTGGCAAAGTCGTACATCTCGCGGTACACACTCTCGCTTCTGCCGGTCTGGAGCCACTGCTTGATGAGGTACTCGTAGTACGAGTCACCTCGCGATCCCAGCCTAATATCCGACATAAAGAAAGCACCAGTCTGCGGGCTGAGAAAGATGGGCAGGATACCGTTGTAGTGTCGCATCTGAAGCGATGTCTTGCGGACCACCTGCATCGGTCGTTCGGCGATTCGCCAGTACTTTTCGTTTCCAGTCAGCTCAGCAAGGTACTTGAACTCGAGCTGGAGGGTGGTCGCCTCTGCGAGACTGCTCGAGTTATTGTTGTCGATATCGGCGAAAGCCTCGCCAGTGACGAGGTCGACCTCTCGCAGAGGAATGCCGGTGGGTGTGTCAAAGGCTGGAAGCAAACGGTCGGCCAAGCTGGACGCCAAACGGAGGAAGAGGTCTGCGTCATCGTCTGAGGCGGGGATGAGCGGGTGGGGCGGATCTCGGATCAAGGCTGATGCAGACAAGAGGCCTCCGAGTGTGCGAATGGTGGTTTCAAACACATTCATCCTGCCTGGGACATCCCAGCTGAGCTCGTCCTGCACCCAGTCGCGCGCCGCTTCATACTCCTCCCTCAGGCCCATGAGAATCAGCGAGCTGAGGCTATCGATGATTGTGTATCCCATACCGTTACCCTTCTCGCCGGAAAGGTTGCTTCCAGACTTGCTGAGAGGGTGGTACTCGTCATATCCCCATGCATCTCGTTTGTAAGCCGACCATGAATGCATGAAGGCCTCGATAATGGCTTCCTGCTCCAGAGGAGCCGCGCCACGGATGGGAAAGTCAGGCAGTGGTCGAACAGGAGGCAGCGAGTAAGGCAGAGGTGGGTATTCGGAGAACTCAGGAAGCGGCTCCTTCTCCAAGGCGGCAAGCTGTTCTTGGAACGCTGCATAACCCTCATCATCTGGACTGTCCGTTTGATCGACCGAAGGGATGGGCTTGAAACGATATCGTATCAAGTCTCGGCCAGCATAGTAGAGACAGGCTACTGCAACGACCAACAGGACAAGTCGAATCGCAAATCGACTTGACGACCCGCTTTTTGCTTTAGATTGGGTGCCCTTTTTCGAGCTTGATGCACTCCTCGTCTTCTTTGCGTCGATGGCAGCGTCCGTATCGGCACCCTTGCCCGCCCGCTTCCGAGCTGAGCTTGATCCTGCCATAGCGGCGAAGATCGAGCAGAGAAGGAGCAAGCAACCAACGAAGGCCTGATCTCCAGCAGAGAGATTGAGTTGGTTGAGTGAGGTGAAGAGAGAGGGAAAGAACAAAGGCGAGGCGTCGAGGGAAGGCTAAGGGCACAGTGAAGGGGCAAAGAGCAAAGGAGCATTTCCATTCAGCGAGGGCTGGTCGGGCCTGCTGGCAGAAAGTGTTGGTCACGCCCAGCTGCAACGGTGATCCGAGCGCGTCTGCAGTTGCGCCAAGAAGATTTTCCCCACCATTTCGCATCCCCCCTTCGGCGACCCCTCGAGGCTAAGTTATTATTTTCCCAGCTCTGTTCTTGCTTGCCACGATTCAGACTCAATGAGACGTCACACAGTCACGTGTGATTGTATCGTTCTTAGCATCGGCTCACTCAACTTGCGGCCTGTGATCACAAGTGGGGTATACATCAGGACAATGACGCCCAAGGTCTAATGTCTACAGCGAATGGCTGTCCGATTTAGGTCCAGGGGGTGAAGACATCTTGTTGCTGCATCTATCCTCCGTGTAGCGTGCTGATAAACACAATCTCGTCTCCATCCTGAAGCACGTAGTCCCTCTCCCCTTCCAGCTCCCAGTCGCTGTCATTGATCAGAACCAAGATCCCCGGTCGACTGGCAAGAGCAGGACCGGAGTCCCTCGAGTTAGTATGTGAGACTATCCTCTTCGCATGTCAATGTGAACTCACACGCTCTCTCCGTCCACGAATAGCTCCTCCCTCTCGACGATCATATTTGTGCGGATCCACTGGATGAGAGAGGCCACGTCCGTGTCCGTACCGTCTTGCTTCTTGCGCGGTACCTCGAGCTTGTGCTTCTTGTCTTGAGGCGGAGCAAGAAGAAGCTCGGTGCCACCGCCAAATTCGACCTTGATCTTGACTGTATCGGACATGATGATTGTGGCCTCTGTTGGCTCGTTGTGTCGTGAGATCGAAGCTGTGAGAGAAGTGTTTGGGAAAAGAACTGCTCGAGAAAAACCAACCTGATCGCATTTCAGGGTCCAACCTGAAAAATGCCCGATGAGGCCCACAATAGACTCCACTTGCGATCTGGAATCGGGCTTAATTGATTGATTCACGTCAAGGACTGGCTGGCAGGCTTCATGCCAGGCTGTTCACGGGATGACGACACGAGTGCAGAGACGCACTTTATCCCCTGGCGACCGTTTTTTAAAGAGGGGCACAAACCAGCAATCGATGCCCTCGCCCATTTGACGCCGAGCTCCGCCTATCAACGAATTCAGAGGAGCCTCACAGGCATCATCCTCGACCTAGGCAAGAATAGAGGGAAGGTCTATGAAGCGGAAACAGTAGACAAGCCGACGTCGCAAGAGGTGGTCTCGCGTCTCGAGGATGAGAGTCTTTTTTTTCTACATGTTTCTAGAGGCACACGCCGGGTCGTACTTTTTTTTCTGTTTCCAGCGAAACAGGCTTGGTCGCTCGCTCACTGATGAGATAGATCTGCAGCGCGACGATAAGGGCAAGAGACAAGAGAGGGCAAGGCTCGCTTCGATCCATTTGCTTCACCGCCCGCCTCACAGCGTTTTCTGCAACGGGAACAGCCAACATCAGACGTCCTCATCAGCGACTGCTCCAGCGTGTGCCAAAAGTCGCACTCGCACAGCCGATGCCTGCAGCGCGTTTGTGTGGTAGTCGCGAAGCATCTGTGGCAAAGGCAGTGCTTCGTTGTAGCACTCTCTCTATAGTGATGATGAGGAGGGGTCCTGGAATAGAAAGTCGGTAAGAAACGAGATTTCTGTCGTTGCAGCGCGGACGGGCAGGCACACGCATCCAACTGTCACTGCCACAGCCAAGGTTGGGCGAACGGGGCAGAGGCAGGGGGTGGAGCAGTTTCTTTCTTTGGTGCGACTAGAAGGTGTGCCTTGTTGGTCGGCCGGTCGGTCTGTGTGTCTGACTGCTCGCCTGGGTGAGAGTGGAGTGAGTGAGGACTAGTTGAGCGTGGCCTGAGAAGCTCGAACACGCAGGGCCCTGCTCTTGCTCCGGCCCTGCCTCGGCACACGCCTCTGACGCCTGCCCAGCCCCCGTCACAGTCACTGGCACAGTCACAATCGCCCAGTCCCCCGCCAAAATTCAGGCAGGTGTCAGTTCAATGTGGTAGTGAGATGGCTAATCGGTCTTGCTTCCTTGCTCCGCCCTTTCCATGATCCACAACTTTCCATAACAGTCCAGCTAGTCCTCTTCCCAAGCTAGACATAGGCCCGGTCCCTCGCTTTGCCTCCCACTCAACACCGCTCCTCCATCACCACCGCGCATTTTCCATTCTCTTCTCTCCGTTTGTCGCGCTAATCGAACACTTCCGTCTATCTTTCTGCTCTTTGCTCTGCGCCTTTCCTTTCCGTCTTAGCAGCAGCTTCATCAACGCGCCCTTCTTTTCGGACAGCACTCTTCCCACCGACTGTTTGCGGCTTCAAGCCAAAGCTTATTTCGACCAGAGCTTATCACACCTGCTCTCACCCGTGACCAACTCAGCCGCTCTGCCGCTCTAACGCCATTGCTCCACTGCATCACTTGGTCAGCCCGTCCTTTTGCCTGATTTCAATTCAACTAGCTTTCCATCTTTACTTCGCTCCAGTCACCAACCCCCAGACTCGCGAATAGAGTTGTGCTCACACTGGCTTTGCGTTGCCAAGCTACAGTCCGGATCGGGACGGATCTCCTAGCGCTATCCAGTCCTGTGTCCACGCTGCGGAAGTGCGCTTACTGGCCCCTTCACCCGACGATAACACTTTCCGGCCTTGCGCCGCTGCTTCAAGCTTGCGGGCCCAACAAAGAGTCTGAGTAAGACTCAATCTTCTTTACTTTCTCCCACAGCTCACGGCGCAGTCTTCGGCCTTTGTGAACAAATCCTGATCTCTCCTTAGATAAGGACAGCATCGCACTTGACGCCCTGCGCTCTCCCTTCGCCAGAGCGGCAACTTCTTCCTCATCGCCCTATTCTGCTTCCCACCTTTTATTTGCGAGAGCGAAGCGCCGCCCTCCACCTTCAGCAGCACGATGGCATCCAATACCAGTTCTGGGCAAGGCAACATCACGCCAGCTGCCTTTACCGAGGAGCCCCCTTCAATGGTTCCATCTGAGCAGCCCGACCTGGGGTCACCACGACCTGACAATGCTCCAGCCGGTGCCAATGGCTCACATGCGAATGGTTCCGTCGGTGCCTCTGAACAGTTCGCTCGCGCCCAAGCCAGGATGCATGCCAAGTACCACGACATGGAAGGAGGTCTCATCGCTGCAGCTGCCGCCGCGAGATCTCTCAAATCTGCTGAGCAGCGCCAAGAGAATGCCGACGAGTCTGATCGAGCGTCACCAAAGTCCGAGGAGGAAGACGACACGGATGACCAAGGCCATGGCCACGGTCGTGACGTGTCTATGATGGCCGATGGTATTGGCGGTGATGGCCTGGGGACCGCAGCAACGGGCGATCTTGCCGCCAAATCCGAGTTCGAGACCCTTGATGATATTCGTCAAGCCGTTCGTGAACTCGAGGAGGACTTTAACAAGAAGCATCAAGACATGCCTCTGAGCGGACGTATCATCCACGTCAGTCACTACATTCCCTTCGTCATTCAGCCCCTTGCCGAGGTCGACTTCGAAAGGCAACGCGAAGAACGCATCGCGGCAACCGCAAGTGTTGCTGCCATGGCTGCCGCCGCAAGAGCACGCAAGGCGGCCCGACAGCAGGCCGAAGCTGAGAAGCGCGAGATGGAGTCGCAGCGCGAGCTCCAGAGGCAGGCTGCAAACTTTGGTGAAGTCTCACGCAAGAATAGTTTCAGATCCGGTTCGCGCCGCCCTTCGTTTGCTGCTGGCTTCGGTATGACGGGTCTTGAATTCCAAGATCTCGAAGCCCGTCTGCGAGAGAATCAGGAGCGTGCCCGACGCAAAGCCGGTCGCCGAGCGTGGATGATGACCGAAGTGGTGGACGACACGAGCGAGATCTCTGAAGAAGACCGTTTCACTCCGATTGGTTCCCGTCGTGGCTCCACTTGGTCCATGGCTAGCCGTGGAAGTTTCAGTATCAACGAGGAACCCTGGAAGTATTGGGGCGGTGTGAGCGACGCCAATAGTCCTTACACAGATTCTCCTCCCCATCTTCCACCAGCGCCGCAATGGGTGCTTACTCCTCGACGAGGTCACACAGCACTCAACAGCGGAATCCGCAGCCTCTGTTCCACCCACAAACAGACATTCATTGGGTGGCCAGGTGACGTTCAATTTGCAACCCAGGCCCGCAACGATACCCGCTCTGACCCTTCCGAAACCACCGAATCGGAGAGGCGCGAGATCGAAGGTGTACTAGCTGCGCTCGACGATGCAACCAAGTGGGCAGCACAAGACGCGCCAGTACTCGGCGCACCGCTGGATCCCGATTCCAACCAGCCGCCAGTGGGCAAGCTGCCTACGCCAATCATGAACGGTGCTGACCCTATCCAGCCGGAGCAGGCCAAGGCAGATGCCTCAAGCAAGGGGCGTGCCGCCTCCGGTGACGGCGAGCAGGTCAATGGTATCAAGTACGTGCCTGTGTGGCTCGACTACAACGTCGCACACGGCCACTACGAGGGCTACTGTAAGACAACACTCTGGCCGCTCTTCCACTACCTACTGTGGCAAGATGTGCACACTGAGCGGCGTGCGTGGGAGGACTACAGCTGGGAAGCATACTATGCAGCAAACGAGGCTTTCGCCAAGCGGATTGCAGAAGAGTACAAGCCTGGAGACATGGTTTGGGTTCATGACTACCACCTGCTCCTCGTACCTCTCATGCTTCGCAAGCTGGTACCAGATGCTCACATTGGTCTCTTCGTCCATGCGCCCTTCCCAAGCAGCGAGGTTTTCCGTTGCTTACCCAAGCGAAAGGAGATCCTTGAGGGCATGCTCGGTGCAGACCTTGCGTGCTTCCAGGCGTTCTCCTACTCGCGCCACTTTCTCTCCTCCTGTATCCGCGTGTGCGGGTTTGAGTCGTCGGCCAACAGCGTCGAGTCGCACAATGGCCACATCACCAACATCTCGTACAACCCGATTGGTATTGACTCGGTCAAGATCGCCAAGGACAGCTCAGGCGAAGGCGTGTTGCCCAAGATCGAGGCGATTCGCGAAATGTACAAGGGCAAGAAGATTCTGATCGGTCGCGACAAGCTCGACGTGGTTCGCGGTGTGATTCAGAAGCTTCAAGCTTTCTACAAGTTCCTCGCCGAGTATCCCGAGTGGCGTAACAAGGTCGTGCTTATCCAGGTCACGGCCCCAGCACTGAACGACTCGCCCAAGCTTGAGCGACAGGTGTCAGAGCTCGTGTCGCACATCAACGGCGAATTTGGCTCACTGAGTTTCACTCCAGTGCACCATTATCACCAGATCATTGATCGTGACGAGTACTTTGCGCTATTGTCGGTCGCCGATCTGGCGCTCATCACTTCGGTTCGCGATGGCATGAACACCACCTCAATGGAGTACATCATCTGCCAAGAGCGCTTCAACAAGAGCCCACTCATCCTCAGTGAATTCACCGGGACTGCCGGCCGAATGCGATCTGCGATCCAGGTCAACCCTTGGAACATCTTCGGCGTGGCCAAGGCTATTGACTATGCGCTGAAGCTGCCGGAGGAAGAAAAGCGAGTGAGGCACAACCAGCTCTACCACCAGGTTGTCATGCATACATCACACACCTGGGCAGCTGGTCTGGTTCGGCAACTCCTAGTCCGTCTCCACTCGGAGCACTCGTCCCATTTCACCCCGCCTCTGGACCGTCAGACGCTCCTGAACAAGTTCAAGAAAGCAAAGAAGCGACTCTTCCTGCTTGATTACGACGGTACGCTGACGCCGATCGTCAAACAGCCAGAGATGGCCGTACCATCACAAAGACTGCTCGATGCTCTCAAGATCTTGTCCCAGGACCCAAAGAACCTGTTCTACATCATTTCGGGCCGTGATGGTGAGTTCCTCGGCAAGCATCTAGGCCATCTGGCGAACATGGGTTTCTCTGCCGAGCATGGAGGCTTCATCAAGAAGCCTGGTCAGACGACATGGCACAACCTGACCGAGGAGCTCGATATGACCTGGATGAATGACATTCAGAGTGTCTTTGAGTACTACACCGAGGTAAGTAAGGACGGGGGACGACTTGGATTCTGCTAGCGCGATCGCTGACTGACGTGATGTTTGATCTATTACAATGACACCCAACAGAGGACAGCCGGAAGCTTTATTGAGAAGAAGAAGAGCGCCATGACATGGCACTACAGGGGTGCCGATCCTGACTTTGGCTCTTTCCAAGCGAAGGAGTGTCAAGCGCATCTTGAGAACCTCACGTCACACAACAAGCTGGCAGTCGAAGTGCTCGTCGGTAAGAAGAACCTTGAAGTCCGGCCTCTCGCGGTCAACAAGGGAGAGATCGTCAAGAAGATTCTCTACGATAACACGGACGCCGAGTTTGTCTTCTGTGCCGGTGACGATAAGACGGATGAGGACATGTTCCGGTCGCTGTTCAACCTCTCGCCCGCCGAGACTGGCTCAGCATCAAACAGCCGGCCCAACAGTCTGATTGCAAACGGTGCAGGTGCCGCAGTGGCCAACAAGCTCGATGCTGCCGTAGCCTGCAAGGCGCTTCCTCGTGACGAGCCGCTGATGGTCGAACCGCCTGCGCCTCTGAAGCGGGGCACGTCGCCCGGCAGCCCGAGGGCAATCAAGCTGACGCGTGATGGCATCTTTACCACCATGATTGGACCGAACAATCGCAAGACGCTCGCCGAGTGGCACGTTGACAATGTTGATGCGATCATCGACAATCTCGCCGAGATGGCGAGTATCACAGAGCCTTAGAAACCCGCATTTTGCAAGCGCAGAACAGATAGACAACCACGCCGTTGAGACGACCCGGAGCCAACACGACTGCGATTGGTGCGCAGTTCCTACCAATACACGACAATGGGACGGCCGCTCTGAAAGCCCATCCGTGTGGCTCCGGTCAGTTCCTCCTTTCCTTCTCCCACACACACACAAGCTTGCGTTGTAGCATGTATGCAGAAAACAGTCAGGGTATCCGACACTCATCGATGAAACACACATAGTACACTTGGAACGAGTTGTGGAGTGCATTACTGAAGTGTGATGTGGTACAAGTACAAAAGCGATGGAACAGTTACTTTTTCTTGGGTTTGGGCCCGGCTTTGGGCTTGTACTTGGCGTTGGGAGGGACTTGCGTACCTACGCCTTTCCAGCCAGGTGGGGCGCAGAAGCGGCAGTACCACTTGCCACGGGGCGGCTCGGTGATGCCTACGCAGTGGAAGTGGAACCATCCGCCGCGCGGACAGTCTTCGTTGTCGCATCCGATCATTGTACCAGAGCTCTGATCTCCGCAGTAACAGAATTTTGGTTCGTGTTCGTCTGCTGACATACCATCTGGCAGGGGTTCTTGCTCTGCTGCTGCTTTCCGCATCTTCCCTTTCTGCTTGCGCTTGCCTTTGGGCGTAGGCCTGGCGGCGTCCTCGTGTGTTGCAGGCTCCTCGCCTTCCGCTACGGCTGCAGTCAGTTTGCCCAGTGCTTCCTTGACACCTCGACTCTCTTCTGTACCTGGACGAAGACCAAGGAGAAGACTGTCCTCAACCTTGGCCATGTCGCCGTCCAAACGTCGAATGTGTCGGTCCACCCATTCGTATGCTGTAATTGCGAGTCCCACTTTCTCCTCAGCTGCGCGGACCGCCTCGTCAGATGCTTGAGATATCTGACGCAGTAGATGGAGACGCCGTGCTTGAGAGAGCGGCGCCGTCTTGGCACTGTTTCCTGGAGTGGGCGTGGGCTTGGAAGGCGAACTTGAGAGGCTTCGATCTGGCGTCGCGGCTGCTGTGGTGCCATTCTCGCGCTCGCTGGATGATGCTGACGGTTCACTAGGCCCAGCCTGTGCTGCAGCGGCTGAAGCCTCTCGGTCGTCCATGGCGGCAGCGATAGCCTTGGATTCGAGTGAGTGATTCAGAGCAAATCGTGCGTCGCGGTAGCGGACTACGTTCTTCGCCAAGGAAGCCACGCGACCCTGCATCTGGCCTTCAAGTTCGCGCATCAGCGCATAGGAACGATGAAGCTCAAGGGGAAGCTGCTCGATGATCTCAAAGTACTCTTCGGTCCATCGTGTGATCAGCTCTTCCTCTTCCTTTTTGGCCTGAGCTGCCTTCTGTGCCTCCTCGTCCACAGGTTCAGGTTCCGGCTGTGGTTCCGGATCCGGCTCTGGCTCTCTTGGTGGTTCCATGTGCTCTTCTGGTTGCTGTGACGATGCTGCCTTGGATGCTCTGCTGCCTCTTGGACGAGCTTTTGGTGTCTGAAGAGCATCCTCCTCCTCGTCCTCATCGAGTATCAGCGCATTCTTGCGGCGCTGTGTTCGTGCCTTGCGGCCTGAGACGGGTGCATGAGTAACCTCGTTCTCAGATCCTGGATGTGTTGTCGCCTTTCGCTTCCGCGCACTTGATCGCACTGGTGTATGAGAGCGACTCGCCATTGATCGAGATCTGCTGAATGTGTTGGACTCGGGAAGGTCCAAGTCGTCCTCCTCTCCTCCTTCTTCTTGATACTCGTCCTCGTCTTGGTATTCGTCGTCGTGATCGGATGAGGAGGCGATGGCAAAGGAGCGTGTGCGATTGTTGAGTCTTACGGACGGGCTGCCCCAGGCAGACTCGATTTCATCTTCATAGTCTGAAGCTTCCGTCACGACACGCTGACGCCGTTGTGGCGTCCCTCTCCGCGGCGAGTTCATTACTGGACCGCTGTGCAGTGCACGCCCCTTGCTGCCAGAAAAGAGTCACCGAGGCGGTGAAAAGTCGGGTAGAGAGTTGGGCTGAGTCGAGTCGAGTCGAGATGGGCCCCGTTTCACGTGCGCAGGTGCATTGCCAGACAGGGAAAGCGAAAACAAGGTTGGTTGGGGCAACGCTGAGCCATTCTAGGTGTGATGGATCGGAAGGCTGCTGAGAGTAACGGTTGAATGGGGATGGCTTAGTCGGCCATCCTGTGATTCAGGCAGAGAGTTGGTTGTTGCGTCCAAGCTGTGACTGAACTGAACAGGCTTAGATAGAAGAACGCTGTCTCGCTCCGTGTCGAGGTGGAGGGATTCCGTGCTTGCTGGTGCTTAGCCTCTCACGCCACGGAAGGTGGTCAAACTGACTGGCTGCCTGCCTGCGTTGGCTGCCTGCATTGGCTGCCTGCCATGCGCTGGGGCGGCGCGGCGCGGCGGCGGACTGAGCGCGCGAGACGGCGCGGCCTTAGAGAGGTGTCTGCCTGTCTTGAGTGCTGCAGCGCGCGACACGACGCGCACGCGTAGCACTTTCGCTTGCGCTAAAGAAGCAACGCGGCGCAGGTGTCCCTTTGGGAAAATCCGTGCGGGCAGAGAGAGAGAGCAACAGTTCGTCAGCTGCCAAGCTACTCGAGTGCGGGAGGGAGAAAGAGTGAATACCGTATGTCAGTATCTGGCTGAGCCAATCCCTCAGTTCAACACTTTAGCCATCCTTGTCTCGCTCACCATCATCCTCCCCCAACTACTAGCGCATCACAAACGAACGCAGGACGCACGCTCCTTTGTCATTTATACCCTACCAAGGACCTCGAGCGCTCAGAAACTGAATCACCCGAGACCGTTCGCGGCTCGTGCGCCAAGTCGCAACCATGCCTCTCAAGCGGTTAGAGATTGAAAACTTCAAGAGTTATCGGGGCAAGCAGGTCGTCGGCCCCTTCTACTCGTTCACAGCAGTCAGTGAGTATCCGTCTTGCCTCTCCTGTCTCCTTTCTTCCAGCACTTAGCACTCAACACTAACCACTATCCTTTCTTTCTCCTCCCGCAACAGTCGGTCCCAATGGAAGCGGCAAATCCAACTTGATGGATGCCATCTCCTTTGTCCTCGGTGTCAAGAGTGCGCAGTTGCGTTCCAGCCAGCTCAAGGACCTCATCTTCCGCGGCCGCAAGATGGGCCGCACCGATGTTGATGACGAGCAAGAGCCAACCCCCGAGGCATCCGATGACGAGGACCGGGGAGAAGGCACGGCCACCAAGGCAAGTGTCACTGCCATCTACGAGGATGGCAAGGGCTACGAGCACCGCTTCCAGAGGACCATTACCCTGTCGGGCAACAGCGAGTACCGCTACAACGGCCGAACCATCCAGTACAGCCAGTACAACTCAAAGCTGGAGCAGTTCAACATTCTCGTCAAGGCCAAGAACTTCCTTGTGTTCCAGGGCGATGTCGAGGCTGTGGCTTCTCAGGGATCCAGAGAGCTCAGCAAGCTCATTGACCAGATCAGCGGCTCCCTCGAGCTCAAGGACGAGTACGAAAAGGCCAAGGCACTCCAGGAGCGAGCCACGGACAACTCAACCTTCAACTTCAACAAGCGTCGTGGCATCAACTCGGAGCTGAAGCAGTTCCGTGAACAGAAGAGCGAGGCTGAAAAGTTCCAGCGTCTTCAGAAGGAGAAGGAGGCGCATATCATGCAACAGATCCTCTGGCGCCTCTTCCACATTGACCAAGATATCACCACGAACACTGCTTCGATCAAGGAACTCAACGAGAAGCTCAAGCCACAGCGCAAGCAGCAGAAGAAGGCCGAAGACAAGGTCAACGACGCAAGGAGGGAACAGGCTCAAACTCAGAAGGAGATTCTTCAGGCCGAAAAGTCGATCAAACGTCGGCAAAGAGACGTCGAGGACCTCCGTCCTGCCCTCGATGGCTACGGAGAGAGACTGTCACATTCCCAGCGCAAGCTCGAGAATGCTGAAAAGCTCACACAGGACGTCCAGAGGGATCTTGATCGTCAGAACGCGAGTCTGACCAAGCTGCAGCGTGACCAAGAGGCAGTTCGCCGTGCCGCTGACCAGGCGGCCGAAGAGCAGCGCCTTGCCCTGGAATCAGCGGGCCTGACACTAAGCGAAGCTGATCTGAGCGAGTATCACAACCTGAAGACTCAGGCCAATCTTCTTGCCGTTTCAGAGCGCCAGGATCTCGAAGGTCTGCGCCGAGACGCACGTATCCGAACCGACAACGTCCGCGGCTTTGAAGAGAAGCAGGATCAGTTTGGCAAGCAGAAGGAGAAGCTCAAGACCGAAGAGACGACTCTGTCAGAGAAGCAGTCATCGCTGCAATCGAAGCATGACGAGCTTCAAGCCAACTTGCAGAGCGCGAGGGAAGAGCTGTCCAAGGCTCAGAACGAGCGCACACGCATCAATCAGCGCGAGACAAAGCTCAATGATACCCTCCAGACTTGCTACAACAAGCTCCTCCAGGCTGGTCATGATCAGAAGGAGTCCGAGCGCGAAGCCAGGATGAAAGAGACCTTTGCCACACTCCAGAAGATCTTCCCCGGTGTCCGAGGCCGTGTAATTGATCTCTGCAAACCGACACAGCGCAAGTACGATCTTGCTATCTCGACTGTCCTTGGAAGGAACGCTGACGCAGTCATTGTCGACCAAGAGAAGACTGCATTCGATTGCATTGAGTACTTGCGCAACCAGCGACTTGGACAGGCAACTTTCTTGCCACTTGACACACTGCAGGTCAAGCCTCTCAATGACCGACTCCGCACCATCATTAAGGGCGCCAGGCTTGCAATTGATGTGATCCAGTATGACTCGTCCATCGAGAGGGCGATCCAGCACGCGTGTGGTAACGCGCTGGTGTGTGACACTATGGAGATTGCCAGACAAGTGGCCTACGACAAGAAGGTTGAGGTTAAGAGTGAGTCAATTCCTATCCAGGTTGGACACGGCCTATCTGAAACTGACACTTGCAACCGATCCCTGCAGCTGTGACCCTTGAGGGCAACATCATTCACAAGAGTGGTCTCATCACTGGTGGTCAGACCAGCGAGACCGGAGGCAGGCGATGGGAGGAGCGAGAGATCCAGGGCCTGCAAAAGCAACAGACGGAGTGCATGGCGGAGCTCAAGGAACTGCAAAAGCAGAAGCGCGAGATTGTCAGCGATGACGAGCTTGTAGCCAAGATCAACAGGCTTGAGGCGGAAGTGTCAACGTTGAAGAACGACCTGAACGGTACCAGCACACGCCTCACGGGTATTCAAGATGAGATCAAGAACATTGAGAAGCAGCTAAAGGAGATCCGTCCCAAGTTGCGAGCCAGCCAGGGTGAGCTCGAAAAGCTTCGCGAACGCATGTCCTCGCTCGAGATTGTGGTCAACCGTGAGGAGGACCGCGTCTTTGCGCAGTTCTGCCAACGAATCGGTGTGGCCAACATTCGCGAGTACGAGGAGAGGCAAGTCAAGCTCATGCAGCAGCAGAGTGATGCCCGCCTTCAATTCGACAGCCAGCTTGCTCGTCTTACGCACCAAGCCAACTTTGACAAGCAGCAGATCCAATCGACCCGAGACCGCCTCGACACGCTGAAGAAGACGGTAGCTAAGGAGCAGCAGAGGACTCGCGAGCTCAAGGCGGCAAAGCGCGGTAAGCAGGATGAGATTGACGGTATCCTCGAAGAGATCAAGGAGCTCGAGGAGCGCCTTGGAGAGCTCAACGAGGAGTACATCGGCAAGAAGGCTATCCTGGAAGAAGCGCGAGTCGAGCTCAACCGCATCAGCCGCGAACTGGACGGAATTATCAAGGAGATTGCGTCACGGAACGACGAGATTGAAAAGCTTGGGTCTGAGAGGAACGGTATCTACCGTCGATGCAGGCTGGAGGAGATTGAGCTCCCGTTGATTCGCGGGTCTTTGAACAAGGTGCCACTGGAAGAGGCGCGCGACGTTGGGGCGCCGATGGAGATCGATGACGCGGGTACACAGCAAGTTGTCGAGGTGCCGGACTATG
The DNA here is from genome assembly GCA_026413255.1 of Fereydounia khargensis. Classification (NCBI taxonomy): domain Eukaryota; kingdom Fungi; phylum Basidiomycota; class Ustilaginomycetes; order Urocystidales; family Fereydouniaceae; genus Fereydounia; species Fereydounia khargensis. The sequence goes on along the minus strand of JAOCZO010000004.1, from coordinate 188,642 downwards.
GCATTGAGGTGGACTTTGCCGATCTTGACGACGAGGAGAAGGAGGACGGCGGGGCAGGGATGGCCAGCGAGCTTCAGACGCGCATCGACAATGTGACGGCAGAGATTGAGAAGATGTCGCCCAACATGAAGGCGGTGGAGCGACTGGATGACACGGAAGCCAAGCTGGCGGAGACGGAGAGGGAGTTTGAGCGGTCTCGAAGGGAGGCCAAGGAGGCACGAGACGAGTTTAACCGGATCAAGAAGCGACGATGCGACCTTTTCAACAAGGCGTTCAACCACATTTCGTCGCGGATCGACTCGGTGTACAAGGATCTCTCCAAGGGTAAAGCGGCACCGATGGGAGGTAGCGCGTACCTTTCGATCGAGAATACGGAGGAACCGTACCTGGGCGGTATTTCGTACTCGGTGGTGCCACCGATGAAGCGCTTCCGTGACATTACAGCGTTGTCTGGAGGAGAGAAGACGATGGCGGCACTGGCGCTGCTGTTTGCGATTCACTCGTTCCAGCCAGCGCCCTTCTTTGTGTTGGACGAGGTAGACGCGGCTCTGGACAGCCAGAATGTGGCCAAGGTCAGCAACTATATCCGACAGCATGCGAGCGACCAGTTCCAATTCATCGTTATCTCGCTCAAGGCGTCTCTGTACGAGCGAAGCCAGAGCCTGGTCGGCATCTACCGTGACCAGGACGTGAACTCGAGTTCTTCCCTGACACTGGACCTGGAGCAGTACGCTTGATCAGCCTCTTGTTTCGCTCTCTTGTTTCGCTCTCTTGTTTCGCCCCCTTGTTTTTGCCCCTTTTGTTGTAGTAGCATGCGTGTAATTTGTTTTGATGTGATTATATACAGTGCAAGTGCATGTGCGGAACAAGCTGGAGAAGAGATGGTGCGGAAGCAACCAGATAGGGCGGAAGAGTGACACTACAAGAGAGGAGGGGGGTAAAAGGGGGTCATGATGGGACTCGGTTCCTCTCCTCCTGACAACCACGACCATCATCATCATCATGGTGGCAAAGAGCGAGCCTTTCTACGACGCTGAAGACGCCAAGTTTGATCTGAAAGACTATGGCGATCACGAGCGGAAGAGGGCTGCGTCTCGCTTTACGGCTGCGGAGGAGAAGGAGCTTGCCGATGCCATTCGAAAGGTGAGACGTGGCATGCCTGGTTGTGCGCTGGTGCATGGTCGGAGCTGACCTCTGGTGGCGTGAGTATAGCTGGTGAACGAAAATTTTGTGCGTCTGCGTGCCGTGTTGCCGGACCGAGCACCGACCTCTGTGCGGGCCAAGATCACCGTGAGTCTTACCGTACTGTACTGGACAAGGCAGTGTGGGCGGAGACTGACAGCCGGGTGGGCGTAGGCGATGCTACGCAAGCTCTGAGAGGATACTGCCGACGGTGGCAGCGCCTTCGCGCAGCCTAGCGCGGCGGGCGAACAGGTCCTTGGCGAGAGCCTGTAGGCGCTGCGTCTCGCTCTCGAGGTCGAGCGCCGCGGTCCCCGTCTCCGTCGTGGAAGAAAGCGGGAGTGAGGCGAGGCCGTGTGCAGACAGGAAGGCGAGGAGAGCGTCTAGTGATGCGAGGAGGGTGCTTTGTTTCGCTGCAGGACATGGTGTCAGTTGTTGTTTCGAGTCAGGGTAGCGGCCCACGTACCGGCGATGAGACGAGAGTCTGCGTTTGGCGAGAGGGAGCCCTCGCTGTTCCGAGGACGGTTAGTACGCGCACGTGTGGGTGGGGGAAGCGGACGTACATGGCGTCGTAGAATGCGTCGGCGTCGCGTTCGAGAGCGGGGAGCAGGGTATCGACGAGACTGGCGAGGGCGGCGCGCAGCGCTGTCTCGGGGTCCGGGGCTTGTGTGTGGCGCACGGGTGCGGCTTGGATAGACGAGAGGATGCGAGAGCCCTGGTTGAGGGCGGATGTGAATGGCGAGTCTATGCCCGCGGGAGAGGGGCCAGCGGCACTCATGAGGAGCGGCGGGGACATGCCAGCGCCCGGGGTGGAGATGAGGTCGCTTGTGCGTTTGCGCGGTGTCGCCATGGTGTGGTGTGTTGGCAAGAAAAAACGTCGCGCGCCGCTTGTGGAGGGTGCCATCCACCCACCACCATGGACGCGACGATAGTGGACTCGACGTGGCGCCGTGTGCCCGGGGACGCGTTTGACTCGGCGCCGTCGCCCTCTTCGGACTCGGAGTACGAGTGGGAGCATGAAGACTCGTCGGTCCTGGTCACACTGGACCTCGGGCTCGGCCCGTCGCGCAGACTCCTCGCCACCGACAGCAGCAGCAGCGAGACGCCCGTCTCTCTCAGCGGGCTCGAAACCACCGCCCCCCTCCTCAAGGTCGGCCACACGCTCCTCCGCGGCCGCCTCACCCACTCGCTCGGAACCGACATCATCCTCCCCGCCCCCGGACAGCCCCACCTCCCCGCCGTCCTCGGCACCTCCGAAGCCAGAGTCGCATTCCACCCCATTTACAACCCCGAATCGCAGCCCCATCCCCAACCCCCGCCCCAGGAACGCGCCGAAAAGCCCAAGCAGAACACGCCCAAGAAACGCGGTCGCCCCCAACTCAGCCAGCAGGAAGTTCTGATGCGCAAGGCAGAACGGTCCGTCAGGAAGGCGGCGCGCGAGATGCACATGGCATCCACCCACTCCCAGCCAGAGTCGCAGCCTATGGACCAGGACCAGGACCAGGACCAGGACCAGGGCCAGGATCAGACGTAAATCACATGTACTGTATCAAACTACGCAGCCACGTAGCGCCCTCATCCACACTGTATACCCCATCTGTACCCGGTCATGTGATCTGAATGTGATTGCATTGAGAATGAAACAAAGAGACAGACGTGTCACACGCGAGCTCTTGCGGACACAGCACGGTTACGCCCACTCGTCGTCCGAGTCGTCCATCTCGCCATCCGCAATCTCCTTGGCAAGCTCCCTCTCCCTCTCGCGAGCCTCGGACGCGGACGCCAGCTCGGCCTTGTGTCCATTGAGCGGATATCGCATCGCCTGTCAAGCACAGTGCACGCGATTTCAATGTCAGTCAACAGCTTCCACAACCAGCCCTTCTCTTGCGGTTTGCGCTTACTCACCTTGACGCTCTCATTGTGCAGCTGCAGACAGAACTGGATCCTCTGCTGGAACTGCTGCATCGGCTCCTCTGTCTCGTACACGTCCTTCTTCTCTCGGTTGACCATCTCGGCCTTCTCGTGGTCCACCCGCGTACCGCTCGAGTCGACAACGCCATCGCGAATCGCCTTGGCCACAATGTACTCGGCATCCTCCTCGCTCTCCAGGTGAAGCTTGCGCGTAATGTCCGACAGCGAGATCCTCGAGTAGGACAGCGAGATCATGCGGATACCCGTCTTGATCACATTGTGGCGCAGCCTCAGAATGAGAGAGTATGTCTTGTCCGCCTGGAACAGGCCGCTGTGCTTTTGCAGCGTCGTCTGGAAGAGCGACAGGTCACCCACACGCACGGCCTGCACAATCTCCATGTACGGAGCCAGCGCCTTTCGTAGGACAGGAAGGCGGAAGATGCTCCTCTCCGGGATATCACCCATCAACAGCTCAACCACGATCAAGAACTTGTGTGCCGTCTGCAAGAAACCGGCTGCGGTCTGCGACTGGCTTGGTGGCACCGTCTCGTCCTTCTTGTCCTTGCCGTCCGCCTTGTCCGTCTTTGATGCGCCAGACGACTGCTGCTGCTGCGAAATCTGAGGCGCTCGTCGGATGGCCTGCTGGAGGTGTGTGTGAGCCTCCGTGTAGTTGAGCTGTACAGCGCGGATCCTTCCCACGTAGTAGTCGTATCGAGCCACTTGCGGGTTGCCAGCGCTCGCTCGAGGAAACGGTGCACGAGCAACAAGCTTGTCCGCCTGATCGTACAGGTTGGCCTCCACAATGTAGGATCGCAGCAGCAGGTTGATGATGGTCGCTGTCGTCTCCGTGTCATGGCGGAGCGAGCTGGTGCGGTGGAAGGAAAGGAGCTGGCTTCGGATAGACGTGAGACCGCCCTCGACGTGCGCACCCTTGGCCTTGGCTGCCTCGCTCTTTAGCTCTTCAGCCCGGCCGTAGTAGAAGATCGTCTTGGCTCCGAGGTGGTCCAGTGTCCTTCGGTTCTGCGAGAAGATGCTCTGGATCAGGGACACAGCTTCGTTCGAGGCCTGATCGAGCTTCTGCGTGTCAATCAAGTGGACCACAGTGAGCAGTCGCAGATAGGCCTGGACCTCAGGCTGAGCCTCGGGCAGACGTTGGGTAGGCGTAGCCTTGCCCGTATCCTTCTCGTCCTTGTCCTTGGTGGCAGGCTCAGTGTCGACATCCATCGAGTGAGGGGCAGAGTTGGAAGTTGAGGAGGCGGGTGAGTAAGGAGATGGAAGGTAGGTGGCCAGGTGCGCCTTGACAGCGCTGTCCTGAGCGAGAATCGCCTCCTGAACGACAAAGGAAAGAACATCAGGGTAGGCGTTGACCTTGCGTCGCACATAAGGGAGCATCCTGAGCACCCTGGCGGTGAAGCGTTGCTCGATGTGAGATACACTGCGCTCGATGAGGAGGAGGTTGTGGCGGAGCAGGCTCAGAAGCTGCTCCTGCTCGCTGGGTGGCTTGGGCGCATCTGCCTTGGTGACGGTGCTCTTCTGTTCGGGCTGCTTGCCCGTGGCGGCAGCAGTAGGCTCTGGCATGGCTGTGTTGTGCTGGATCGTTTTCTTTCTCTTCTGCGAGTCGATGTGATTGGTGATAAAGACGAAGAAGGAAGGTCTCAATCCAGACGAATGAATGAAGGTTGGATGGTGGAGGAAGATGCCGAGCCCCTGTTGGCCGCTGTTGGCTGGCTGGCTGGCTGGCTGGCTGGCTGGCTCACTGTGGCCCGCGAGAGCTGGGCTTTGCTTCTCGACGCGCGGCGGACACCGATCACTCTCTGCAGCATCGAGTTGAGTGGGCTCGAACACGCCAGTGGCCCCCTCCTCCACACGAATTTGGATTGAGTGAATGGGCCTGTCCACTCCACCGCGAGAAGCACACCAACACGCGTGTGTGGGCCAGCCAGTCCACTCACACTCTGGAAACACAGTGTGATACAGTATGTACCTCCAAGGACCGCACGCGGCACCGCACAACAGATCACTGTTACTTCATAGGGCAGCTACAAGCTCAACATGACGATTTGGATGGGCCTCATCGTTCGTGGTCAAACTTCTATTGCATGAACCAATCTCTTGATTTTTCTGCGCTTTTTTCTATGCCATTTGCCTTCTATTGCAACAGTAGAGGTATAAGTTACTGCAGAATGCAGGGTATTTTACCCAGAGCGTCTAAACTCGCTATGTGAAGCTTTCTCGGATTTCGGCGCATTCCTGCTCAATCTCGCGGCACCAGCGCTCCAGCGGGAGATCCTCCCTGTCCGTGCCGAACGGCTGACTGAGGGTTGCCGACACACTGTCGATCCCGTATAGCATTGCTGTGACAAGTGCCGTGGCAGCCATGCACAGCAAAGGGTCCTCCGGAAGGTTGTGCACCAGCACAAAGGGTAGCAGCGCCGTGTTCACAAATAAGAGGCGCGAAAAGTGAAGCGAGAGGGAAAGCTACGGAATACAATCACTCTGTCAGAGCTCCTTCTCACCTCATCAACAAGACTCTGTGTTCTTACTCACAGGGATCGGAGTGTCCCGTACCCTCTCCAGGTCAGTCATCTGGGCATTGAGCGAGTTGAGAAGCCCAATCGAATGTGCATAGATAGGGCCGGCCAGCTTGGGTGCAACCACATCCGGGGCACCGTTCGCCTTCGGCATATTGCCAAGCTGCTCTCCTCGACTATATTCATCAAGATACTTTTGCAGAATCTGTAATGTGAACAATGCGGCGTTTGCACTCGTATTCTTGCCCTGCCTCTTCGGGTCAGAAGCATCCCGTGATCTGTCATTGCGCATGTCCTTCTCCTTTTCGCGCTCCATCTTCTTTGCTGACTCGATCTCGCTGGCCTGTGTTTCGTTCATTGGATATGGCTGCAATCGACCAACGAGACTGGCGGGTAAGGTCAGCGCCAACCTGGGAAACGCCTTCTTGACGCTCAGTTGATCGACAGTCCCCTCTCTCAGTTGGTGCATTAGAGCAATGCTGAAGAAGGGAACCAGCGAAAGTGCTTCGATTACGGCAGAGCTTGGAGTTTCAATGTCTTGCATGAGTGCTGCACATAGCAAGCGATATAAAGCTCGTGACGTCGCCTTCATGTCTGACCATCCTCGACGGCCCGTGTTCCAGCGCTCTATCGAGCTGTTGGCACGGAACGCAAGCAACATCCCGGTCACTGAAGAGTTGAATCAGTAGCTGTGCGGCATGTTCCGACCCAACCCGAAGCTGCATGCCAGCACTTACCTGTGCCCAAGGAGCCGAGCACCCTAAGTGCAAGCCAGTCAAAGTCCTTCCATCGCTGCTGAGCTTCCGGCGAGGCAGCGTTACTGGAGGCGAAAGCAGAGCCATGAATGTCAAAGTACATCAACTGATGGAGGACAGCGCACCATGTGACCGCCAGAGCGGTTGGCTGAATGGCATCGCGAAAGAGCTCCCACGGCTGCAGCTGCTCGCGCCACGTCATGCCTCTATGCAGAATGTGCCTGGCAAAGAACAGTGGACTGCAATAAAAGCGAGAAGGGTAGAAGGGGGCACGGAAAGCCGCTTCCGAGTCCAAGACAGTGAGCAAGATTGAGGCACCCTGAACGTTACTGGCTTCCGTCGCCAGGCGGAGAGGGAAAGGAACTTTGACGTGTGGTGTGGTGTGGGGAAAGGGGAGAGGTGAATTCAAAGCAAGTCGCCAACTGGACCCGTGTCAGAAAATAGAGCTGACTGGCCGCCTTGCGCGTGAGACACTTCGGCACGGCTTGGTGCTTGGGCCGGGTGCTTCTTCTTCACTCTGTTTCCAGGAACCTGCGAAAGCAACCGGCACCATTAGGCCGCCGCACTCAGGGCTGGAGTCGAATCAGGTACTCGGCTCGCTGACCCCGAAATCCACCTCTTGCGTCCATATAGAAGTCGGCGCCCGCCCACTTTATGGGGTTGAGCAGAACGACTGACATGAAACGCACGCAAGCGGCCGAGAATCGAACTCGAGCCCTGACAACCATCCAGGGGCTCTTCAAGATGGGCGATAGAGGACGAGGAACGGTTCGGCCTTGCCGAATGAGGGCTACTTCGGGTCATTCGGCCGTTTGGCTCTAAGGTCGGTCGAGCAGGGTCCTGTTCCCATGAGAAAGCAGTTGGATCTTTTTTTTCGCATGAGTCTGTCATGCGCGCGCACTCGCCCCGACCCTGCGAAGAGATCCCATCAAACAAATCGCTAAGCGAGTCGGGTGTGATCCACACTTTTCCCAGTGGAACGGCTCAGCGAAATCCTTTTCGCCCGCTTTCGTCCGCCTCAGCCAAGTGGCAAGATGCCGTACAAGACGTGGGTTCTGCGAATGGAAACCCGCCTAGTCAGGGTGTCCGGAGCAAAGCAGGGAGGGATTGATTGAGGTGGGCCAGAATAGGAGGCCCGGCACGTAATGAAAGGACCTGTTGCAGCATTTCTATGGCGACCGGAACCCGCTCATGATGAGCGGGTTCCAATTGGCAACCCTGCATCAATGACCCTCCGCGCCTGTGACGAGTGCAGTGAGCAGGCGTCTGCTTTTTCATGCCATGACGACTACCAATTGTGTAACGCACTAAGTATACTTTATTGTTTGTCCAGATCGCGTGGGCATTGCGGCCGGCGTGTGCCCCTTGAAAGGCTTGGATAGCGTGGAGGGCGGCTCATGCCTCACACATCACAACCAGTGGTTCTCTGAGAACCCACAGAACGTCATACCGAACGGATCGCCAGAAGAAACACCAAGCGTTCTACCTGGCAGACGAGTCCATGCTAACACCGGCATCTTCGTCAAGAGGAGCAAGTACCTAATGGAAGGGATTGGTTTGGCGAGAAATGAAAACGAACAAAACCGCACGGCGTCAACGCTTCGGGCTTTGCGCGATCCCAATTGTATGCGCCGATGCATAGCTGCAGAAGGGGCACTTGACAGTTGTGGGCGTGAACGGCATGGGCAACCATTTGGAAATGGGACACCGATTCGGCGCGCTCATCGTGCTTTTGCTTGCAGCCAGCCAAAATAGCGCGCGGCAGGGTGAAAGGGAGACCGTGTGGGGCAGCAGCAAAATGACCGAAGATTGAATGAGCCAGCCAGGGAGAGCGGTGTGACGATAAGGAAACAATGACATGGCCCTCTCTCTCAAGTCACCCTTTGCTGGATCGTAAACAGCAGGAAAGCGGCGGTGATGCCTTCATCGCAATCGGGCTCATTGAGAGGGCGGGCCCTTTTCATTCATAGCAATTTAAATGATTGTTCCGCCGAAACCGCTGCTGTTGACTGCGCACACGACGTAAGCAAGGAGAACAAACACGACCCTCGTCATTAGAGGCAAAGGTAGAAGAGGAACGGAGCGAGCAAGCTGGTCCTGTTGCCGAGGATACTACAGTAGTCTCGAAAAGGGTGCTAGCGTCGGCGGTTTCAACTGAAGCGTACTGCGACTTGCAACTGCACCGTTCTGTCACACGCGTCAGATGCACGACGTTCGGCTGACATGCATCTCCATCAGCTAAACTGACGTACGTTTGCTACTCTGACGCCGCGGAAGGTGAAGGTGTGCCTTTTGCGAGTCACACATCACAACAGAACGCAACTCCACAATCACAACCCTGGTTCGCAATGGCGCTAGGCAGATTTTTTTTCTTTTCCTTCTTTGGTACACTTCTCGCCTCCACACTGCTTTGTGTTTTTCTTGGTCGCGGACGGTCTTTTCTGTCATCACAGACGGGGAGAATCCTGGCTTGCTCGCTTAATCTTCTCGCCCCTGCCTCCCACCCACCCTTTTGTCGTGCGTCCGCTGCCCGCGTGCCCCCTTCCTCTGGACCCCGCCCCACTCCTTCTGCCGTCTGTTGCAAGAAGTTGGACCCCGATCTGTTTGGCTTGCTTTTCGTTTCTTGCAAACCCCCTTTTGATCGGCTTGTGTGTCTTTCCTGGATTGACCCTGTTCTGATCCAGCCAGAGAAGCTCGTTCCCAAGTGTGCTGCTGGCATGTCAGCTTCCATCACCACTTCCGTTCTAGACCCAGACCCGTTCCAACTTCCGTGCTTCCCACTCCTCCTACATCACTCCAAACACCTCCTGTCGACTCAGAAAGTATACAGCTTGATTGTTGCGCTGAACTGGCCGGTCACCTGTATTCTACCGTTCACGAAAGCATCTTCCTGCTTGTCTGGACAATCCAGCTGCTAAAGTCTAGTTAGCCAGGACGATAGAACAACCAGTTAGAGGAACATACCGACTGAGCACCATCCGTCATGTCGAAAGCAGACGTGGTCGCCGTCCAGGGCACGTCGCCTCCGACATTACTGGCCAACAGTCCTCCATCTTCAGCAGCAGCCGAAGCACCCGTGGACCAACCGACCCGCCTTTCACAGCAGGCTCGTCGCTCTTCGTGGGCTGCCTCTCGTGCCTCCACCCTTCTCAGCTCTGCACTCAATCTTCGTGGCCGTGGAGCGAGCCAATCTGAAGCCTTGGACGATGACTGGGCCCGGCCGGTCGGGGGTAGTGACGGCCTCGGTACCATCTATGGCAGCTCGATGAACCAGCGCGAGCGCAGCCAGGTACTGAGAAGCGTCACCACTTTGGCCAAGACTGGCACTGACTCCCAAGGCAACTACGCCGAAGCGGCACCCGAACCCAGTCTGTTCGCCCGTCGGCCATCAGCCACGCCCGGCAATCGACGATCTTCGTTCCTTGGGCTTCAGAAGGGTCCTCCACCTAGCTACCAACAGCATCAATCCGCGGGCGCTCGCCGTGGAAGTGAAGGCTCAATAGCAAATTGGCCGTACGGCCAGGCCCGGCAGCAACCCTTTCAAGACGCCAGGGAGATCGATACGGGCCGCAGGGCCAGTGACAACAGCTCTGACCATGTCGGTCGAATCTCGTCGAGGAGCAGCAGCAGTCGATCCAACACCAGCGTTTCTCCAGGCGGCTTTGCGCGACGTCCCCGTAATTCTGAACAAGCACGTCCAAGCTTGCCATCTCCCTCCTTGTCATTTCTTTCCAGCCTGGGCCGTGGAGCCAGTAACGTGATGAGCAGTCGCACCGGCAGTAACAGAGAGAGCAACGAGGTCTCTCCGGCAACGACCTCAACCAACTCGCTGTCAGCCACCTCGACTGTAGATTCAGGAACGAGGAGTAACGGTACCAGCCATCCTTCGAGCGTGGTTGAGTCGAGTGAGAGTGGAGGAGGCGCAGGCGCAGTTGTATCCTTTAGCAGCGGCGTTGACGGCGACCCGCAAGCGAGTGGGAAGCCGCGTCGAATTTCGGCAGGGGAGCCTGCGCAGGAGCAGCAGCAGCGTCAACTGGAACGCGGATTTAATTCAAGTCAGCAGCAACTGCAGCCGGAATCGCGGCTGGATCAGTCGCCTGAGTCTGCAGCAGTGACAGCAGAAGCAGCAGCAGCAGCAGTTCAAACGGGCCGAGCCAGCAACAGCCTGCGCGATCCCCACTGCCAGGCTGCTTCTGCTGATTCCGCCGCCCACGCTTCACCCTCGCCAGACTCAATCCGCACTCCCCGCCAACAACCTCACCTTTCTCCTCCTCCATCGCCCACTGCTCCGAACATACCCAACACCGATACTCCCCCTGCCGTGCGCCCTTCGAAACGCTCATCGCCATCACCAGCCTCAGGTGATTCCACTCAAGTCACCACCACTGCCACTAGCACCAGCAGCAACTCGTTCACTCCCACTGCACCATGCAGCAACATTGTTAAGACCACCACTCGTCCCTCAGATGGGTTTGCTGACGTGGATAACGATCGGATCGCTCCCCTCTCTCCCCCATACTCTACCTCTTCCTCGTGCCTTTCGCCTGTTTTAGGAAGTCCCAAGGCTGGCTCTCTCACGGCTGGCCCTCCCAATCGAATCTCCATCGTTGAGCCACCTTCACCCCCGCAATCATCACACGGGCCATCCACCGAAGGCCCCAGCCAAAAGCTTAGCAGAGAACCAAGTGCAGCTGCTCAGGGTGCCTCTCAAGGCCGATCTTCAGCTCGAGTCTCATTTGACGTCTCCTGCAACAACAGTGACGCTCAAATGCAAACCATGAGGCGGTCCTCGGCGGGCGTCCATCAGGATGCGAAAGAATCTCAGCTGAATGCAAATCTCCCTCGCAGATCCAGTGCTGCAAAGCCCGAGTCAGAGGGTCGATCATCGTTTAGCTGGCTTCGAGTCGGCCTCCCGGGAAGCCCTCACTCTCGTCGAGGTAGCGCCGATGCAGACACACCAGGTCAAACTCCCTCCCCCAAATGCAAGGGCAAATCAAATAGCTCTAGCTCGATCGGCAAGAACAGTCTCAAATCGACCATGAAAAAGTGGGCCTCGGCATCGTCCGAAGTGCTGAGTCTCCCTAACGGCCCAGGATCAAGCTCAAGTCGTCGCGGTAGCATGTCGGTCGATCCGTCAGACACAATCCCTGGCCGAAAGAGCATCCACTTTCCAGCATCGTCCCGCAACAACGACGAATCGGAAGAAATGGAAACTCTGAACGACCCGCTGGCGACCGCCAATCTTTCATCGCCAAACTCGTCTTCCACAAACGCAGAGACTTCACCAACGAGAACGCGATCTTCATTCTCACTGCCCCGACCCTCCATGGACTCTGCCGTTCGGCCGAGCTTCAACTTTTTGCGCCGTGCCAGCGATGCCCTAAGCTCACACGAGGGCCAAGCAGAGTCACAAGGCCCGCGTTCGCGCAAGGCATCTACTTCGTCCTTCGCCAAAGGCTTTGTCATGAAGACATTGGGACGATCGCGCAAATCTTCGAATGCCTACATTGACCCTCTAGAGCGACGGCCTAGTGAGGCCGACAACTCGGGGTTGGCCCCTCCAGAGTTCTCTACGGATGGTGTTGACCCTCTCCAGTCTGCTAGCCCGCCCGCCGGCGCCGCTGCACATGTGAACGGCGTCGCTCCACCATCCAGCCAATCCACATCCTCGCCGAAGGCTCGCGAGACTTTCACCGCACAAGCAACTAGCTCTTCCGATTCGTCACCGAGTACCATTCCACCCTACCCTGGAACCCAGCCCAGGTTGCCTGCGTTCGGCTTCCAAGAGTCAGGACCAATTTGGACGGACTCATTCTTGAGCTCTGATCCGAATATATCCCGCTCCAATGGAGGCTCTGTGTCAGCGGACCAGACTTGCGTCAGTAGCGATACTGCTCTGTCGGCCGACCTGTCCAAAAAGCCTAATGACCAACTAAGTCTGGCCGATGATTCTCTGTCTTCACAGCCCACCAGCATGGACGCTCTGCTGCAGCGGAGACCATCCCTCGGAATCGATCAGGAACAGGATGCTCTACAGCCTGCTGCAGCACCTCCAGCCCCTGTAAGCGTCGAAACAGACACTACTCTGACTCGCGCCTCGACTGGAGGTGCTTCGAACGGTGTTGAAGAGGCACCAGAGCCCAGCGATTCAGCCACTGCCCCAAGTTCTCAACAACCATCAAGGCGCGCCTCGCGCTCGAGCAAGGCTCTCTCGCATTTACCTCGCCTGAATTCGATGCGTATCAACCGCAACAATACTCAGGGCGATGTTGGTGCTGTTGGGGGTGGCAGCTCTCGAGGCGTCGAGAGTTCTGGAGGTGATGAAGGTGGCAGCGATGGTCATGACGACGCCGCGCACACCAGTGACGAAGAACAGGAGGAATCGGAAGAGGACGAAGAGGAAAGGAGCTCTGCAGACGGGGATGACGTGGAATCCGAGACAGATGGAGAGACCGATGACCCGGGTACTGCCGATGAGAGCTACGCCTCGGCGCGATCAACTTCGCCTCCCGGCTCCGCGCCCATGTCAAACTCGTCTAGCTCAGCCGGTATCAATCGCAACCGGCCTGCACAGACAATCGTTCTTCCCCCCGCGCCCACCTTCATTCCTGCAGCTACTTCAGCAGCTTCGTCTTCGACCACGCTTAACGCTCGATCGTCGCCTACCCCCACCTATGAATCTCTCGCGGCAGATGGCTTTAAGGTGTCGGTAGGACGAGAAAGCTGGACGAGCTTCAACTCCAACGTGACTCCGTTCGAAACGCCTACTCCCGGCATCGGCTCAGCGTATCCAACCCGAACGCCGAGGGCGCGAAACCAGGAGCTCTCAGAGTCCTCATACTTTGCACACCGACCGGGATCTTCGCGACCCAGTACGGCAGGCACTGGTAGTATGAGCGGTGAGGCACCTCCTCCCTCTCCATCAATCATCACCCGCTCTCGAGCGCCTTCTTCAGCCAGCGCGCGCACCGTACGTCTGCCGATGACTCCTGGCAGTAATACCTCAATGGTTCCGCCTCCGGCCCCAAATCGCGAGGTCCCTCAGATTCATGTGGCATCCCTGACACCACTCGGTCTTGACCGCAAGGCTCGTCGCCAGTCCCAGACTCGCCAGGGACCAAGCAGTAGGACTACCTCCCCCGCCACGTCTACTTCGCCTTTGCCTGCCGGTCCTTCCAGCCGTTCTACCACACCTGGACTGGTCGCGCCTGGTTCTAAGCCTTTTGGAGATGTGGAAAGTCAAAATGGGTCGCTTGGACGAGCTGACTCGACGTCTAGACACGAGGGCATGAGCCCGCGTGTAACCATGACTGTAAAGGAGCGCGAATCAGTCATCAGACCCGGATCGCGCCCAGCGCTGTATCAGCAAAAGTCCAAGTCGTTGGTTGATCTGAGCAGTCCTGCTGCAAGGTTCCTCGAGCTGGAGAACGCTGTGCCAGCCTCGCCGACCTCAAGTATTCATGCATCTGCCTCCCAGAGTCGGCCCAACGATAAACAGGCGCTGCGCATCGATGTGACGGACTCTTCCTTGAAGGCGCCTGTTCCGGCCGATGCTAACTCGATTCGCCTAGGTGTTGCACCGCCTTCTGCTGGCCTTGTTCCTCCGCCCACACCTGGACTGAACCGAAGACGGTCCATGTTCGAGATCCGTGCGGAACCCCCGCCGTACTCGATCATCCATCGCCGTCCTGAAGGTCCGCAGATCATTTTCCCGAGAGAAGAGGAAGGCCGCGAGAAGCTCCCAGCTTACTACTGCGGGGTGCACATCGAGGGGTACTTGCCTCGAAAGATGGAATTCTCTGCACCAGGTGTACAGGCAAAGGACCGAAGCTGGAAGCGCCAGTACTTTGTGCTGCACGGCACGAGTCTGCGGGTGTACAAGCAGGACCTCAGCACGGAAAAGTATGCAACAAATGGCGCCTGGGGCCAGATGAAGGGTGTCCATGTGCACCTTGAGCCGATGAATGAGGACGGCTCTTCCAGTGGAGGCGGCAGCTCTCTCGGCCTCGGTCAGGCCGCCCGAGAGGCTATCGCCCACACACCGTTCGGCCATCACGGAGGCTCGGGAGGCTCGAACGTGTCATCTAGCGACTTTGACACGAAGAACGGCCTGGTTCGGAACTATACACTGCAAGGCGCAGAGAGCGGTCTGGCAGCGGACTATCTCAAGCGCCGCCACGTCGTTCGTGTCCGAGCCGAAGGTGAGCAGTTCCTGTTGCAGACCCGAAGCGATCGTCACGTCGTGGATTGGATTGAAGCGCTGCAAGCCGCGACCAACATTGCGATGGATCTAGAGAAGCGGCCGATGCCCAAGTTCATCACGCTGCCCCGTCGTCGTAGAAGGAGACGACGCAACCCTGATGGAACTACAATGACGGCAGCGGAGCAGGAGGCAAGGGACATTGCCGAGGCTCAGCGTCGCTCGATGATGGAGGCGGGCGAGTCAAGTGGTCGAGGCGCCTCATCGCGTGCGCCCCGGCCGAGCAACAGCATTGAGAATGATCTCAACCCCAGCGCAGCGTTCGAGGAGATGCTTCGAGAAGAGCACGAAGAAAGCACGCGACACGCAGCTGCTGATATTTAGCGTCGCGCCCATAACTCTATCCACAGCATCACCACCAGCTGCAGCCATCTTCCTTTCGCCAGGCATCCTCAAAAAGCTATTCGTCTCTCTCTCTCCCTCTTTCTTCCTTCTATCCTTCCATCCTTCCCCCTTTATCCCCTCCTCTATGGACATTCGTTTGCAATCTCTTCCCCTCCGCTACACGTCTCTTCCTCTTCCGTCATCCGAACTACTCATTCTCTTCTTCAAGTTCTGTATCTTGCAAGCATTCCAGGAGCTCGCTCATTGCATTTTACCACTACGTACCATATCAATTCCAATGTATTGTCAATTGTTGTGCTGTTCATGTCCATCCTGTTCCGGGTGCCAACTTGTCGAAAGCCGTTACGCGAAGTTGCCGTGCCATGCCGTACCTGAACCAAAATGCGAGCAATGCTAGGGTGAGCGGTGGTCGAATCCGCTGAGCACGGGTTTGAACGGTTCAACTCGCCGAAAAAACTGTACCGTACTTTAACACCGCGCTGACACGTTGCTGCAGTTCTGTACAGTACAGTACCGTACTGTATGAATCATGTGGAGGAGGAGGAGAATACAAAGTGAAGGGGGAGGGTCGGGGGCCGGGACGAGGCTTGGAATCTAGAAACTCGAGTGGAAAAGCTCTCGGGGCGGTTTTGTATGGGAACGGATTCCTGCACGCACAGTCACCGCTGCGTCATGGGCGAAACGTGTATCGGCACGTACTTGCCTACCTTTGACCTGCGATGGCCCACAAAGTTGTAAGAACGACAAATATCAGATTCCTCTCTCGTCTCTCGATGAGCGTGATCCTTTGCATCCCGATACAGACGGGATGGTCGCAGTCAGTTACCCTGTTTCTGACTTGGTTCCAAATCACATAGGCGCGGGTTGAGTGGGAGAGGAAGCGTTGCTGCTGCTGCTGGCGCTGCTGCCGCTGCTTTTGCTGTCCGCATTTGCACGCGGTTGAAAGAAGAAAAGGACCCGTGTTCGGGTTTTGTTGCAACTTGATGCACCTTTGTGCACGAGGCTGCATGGGAAGCAGCACTGCGCACCGCCCGCTCCCCGCAACAGTCAGCGCGCGCACGCAAGTGTGCTTTTAAACAGCCTGTTCTCGTCTTGTTTGGCAGTGGTGAGCAAGCAAGCAAGCGGGCTGCGCTCAGGCAAGCAAGGTAAATCCGTGCCTCGCCCATCCTTCGCTTGCGCGTATCGCAGCTTTCTTCGCCAGGTTTGCCTGCATCAATGCCCCCCTGTTTTCCCATCCAGGCGAGGTGTCAGGAAGAATGCGGATCAAGCTTCCTCGCTGGTGTTGATGCTGGCTCAACACAAGCAGCGTCGTCCCCAGCATGATTCATGGAAATACAGGAAACGACGAACAGGACAGTTCATGGGCAGGCCGGCAGGCAGGCAGAGAAGGGAGAATTTCTCCTTTCGGGCAGGCTGAGAATGTGCGTGCGGGCCAAATGTTCCGGCCTCGGAAACAGGGCAAGCAAGGCACACAGTGAGCGTGGGATGGGATGGGATGGGATGGGCGAGGTTGCTGCTCTTTCGCGTGCGTGGTGTGCCTGCCTGCTCTGCGCCTCCACCGCCGTCCGCCGCGCCCATGCGGCTCTGCCGCGTTGCATTACGGTGCGTTGCGTTGGCTTGGGAGCCGCGAACTTTCCTAGGGCTGATGCAGGCCTGGCTAAGCCCACCCAACATACAGTACACATCCAGTGCTTTGCGGTAAGCTTGACCCTGTCATCCACTCCCACTCAGTCTTCCTCTCGGACTGTAGCATCCAGTGGGTAACTTAGTGGTGTCTGCTTTCCGCTTTCATCACATCGCCCTTCCCCCGTCTCTTTCTATCTACCACCATTGCGACAAGCCGAGAGCTAGAGTCTTTGCTCTTTCTTCACTTTCCGCTATCCGACTCTGCATTCTCTCTCGCTCAGCCCCGGGCGTTTCGGGCCCTGCTACCCCAACCTCCTTCCGAAGCTTAATTAAGTCCCAACCAGCCCCTAGCTACAATCACTTTCCGATGGCCTTCCAGCAATAAGTCGTGCCAGGTTGCCCATCACTGCTGGCGTGGGAGACTGAGCAAGCGACTCAGCAAACGAGCAAGACGAAAAGCGGCATCTCTTCGCTGCTCGTCGACTGATGAGCTTGTAGCTCCTCACAGACCATGTCGTCGCTCCTATCGCCCTTTCACTTCGGGCAGAAACACTCCTACTTTCATATCAGCGTCACCATCCACGAGATCACAAACGTCCCTCTCGTCAGCGGGAGCTTTGCATGCAAGTGGAGAGCCAAAGGAGCCAACACCCTCAGCAGTCTACAACATGCGGCGCTCACATCGGCACAAACCCTTCACCACCCCCATCGGAATCGCAAGACAAGCACAAGCAAGCATCATCATGTCAACGACAGTCACAACAGCAGCCCCGGAGACAGCCTAGCTAGCTCCCAGCAAGATGTTTCCTCTTCGCCAAACCCTTCACCTGGTCGAGTCTCGTTCCACCGCTCTCGACGTCACTCCGGCGATGTCTCCGTCAGCAGCGATCCGCAAGATGCTGCATCTCAGCGACAGGCCTCTGGGTCCAGTCGCTCTCTCCGCCATCAGTCGTCCAAAGCTACACTTGCGTCGACTCGCTCCTCCCTAAATCCTCGCAATCGTCACAACAGCGGAGCCTCGAGCCCGGAACCTAGCCTCAAGCACACTTCACGTGACCACGAGCATGGCAGCCATGGCTTTTTACACGGCGTCGTAGGTGCTCTCAAGGGCAGAGCGAAGAAGACGGATCACCATGAAGAACATGGTCAAGCTCTGGATCTTGAGGACCGGGACAATGACAATGCCCAATCGTCTGCCCTCGAGGCCGATTCCGAGCGCTCTCCAGTTCCAGCCCGTGACACCGATGCTGCCAGTCAGCTTTCTGGAAAGGGAAGCATTACTAGCCGACGCACCGCTGATTCTCGAAAGGTATCGACATCCAAAGGCAAGGAAACGGCCGATTCCTCCCCACATGATGCCAGCTCCAGCCACCAGGCTGAGTCGGATCGCATCCAAGATCCTCTTCTATTCTTCAATCCGGAACCTCGTGGAGAGACCTCTTTCGCCAAAGTCAGGGACCACAGGGTCAAGTTTGACTATACTTGGCACTCTGGTATACGAGTGGGCATCGACAAGCCAAGACCTGTCAACACGCAGGGATTGAGCTCGTCTGCTTCCAGTATTCAGCACGACTCAACTGGCCATTCGGATAAGATTCAGCTCGCTCATGGTCTGCTGGCTGAATCCGAGCTCAAGATCACAATCAAGCAGGACATCCCTACCTTGTCCAAGGCTGCAGATCATAGCTCCCGCCTTGGCTTTCTAACGATCAATCTGGCCGAGTATGCCCCCGACCCTCCCGCCGGCTCAGCATCGAGCCAACAGCATCACCATCATCATCACCACCACCACCACCATCATCATCACCATGCGCACCACCATCATCACCATCACCACAGTCACCAGAGGACCACGCGCGTCGAGACGCGAAAGTATCTCTTGAGCGAGAGCAAGACCAACGCCATGCTCAAAATGACCATCAAGATGACCTACCTCGGTGGCTCGAAAGAGTACGCTGTTCCGTCTTTGACAAAAGGTCTCATGGTGCCCAATCCTGGTCATTACGAAGATGCTGCAGCTATCCTCATCGATCACCACCACCAGCACAATCAGAGGCCATTGCCACCGGGAGATAGCCGGCGGAGCAGTTGCTCCGATACAAGCAGTCGCCATCACGAACAATCGTCTCTTGGAGCTCTGACGTTGGCTCCAGGGAGCGCGACATTGCGTAACGGAAGTACACCAAGCTTTAGCAATCCCTCTCTCGCCCATCTCCCGACGAACCCTCCAAAAGCTACGCTCTACGCCGCCCCACTCAGCAGCGGCTACAATAAGAAGGTCTCCACAAGGATTCCCTCTGAATGCCTCAAGGAGGACAGAGAATCGTCCTCCTCCTCTCGCCGTCGCTCTAACATGCCTGCATCCTCTCGTACTTCGACGCATCACGATCGCGCTCCTGAAGACATTGTTGATGCTATCTTCAAAGGAGTCATCAGTGCCGGTCCCGGACAGAGCGAGTCAGGTCTTCCTGCAGGTTCAACCCATTTGCTTTCTGCCACCGTGCAACGATCCAATAAGATTCGTCGCAGCGGTGGTGGGGCAGCCAGCTCCAGCCTTACTCCTGGCTCCTCCAAGGGCGCCAGGCCCGGTATGCATCCTCGAACCGTCAGCGCTAGCTCTCTCTCGACGAAGAAGTCAGATCGAGCTCTCCTCTTTGGCATCGGTAAATGCAAGGAAAAGGGACGAGAGAAAGGTCCATCCAAGAAAGCCAGTCCGGCTTCGAGTATCTCCAACCTATCGGCTCACAGCACTGCTGCCAGTCCAGTAGCGTCGCTCAAGTCCCTCGCGTCCAGAACCAGTGGGGCTACCGACATGGAGTCGATTGCTTCATCTCATACGAAGGCTGGTTCAGCTCCAGGTCCAGCAGACACAATCCCTCCTCTGACTCGGAATGCAGCGTCGGAGGTTGATGTGGCTGTGCTGGGCAAGACCACCAAGCGCCGATCGGCTGTCCGCTGGGAGTTTGACGAAGCCCATACCTTGTCCAAGAAGCCAAGCGACAATTTTCTCAAGCCGCCTTCTTTCCTTGTTGGCGGCAGTCATGCAACAGGTAGCATTGTCGGCACACTCGCGTCTGCTTCTTCATCAACCTCTGACCTTGGTCTGCGAACGATCTCGTCCAACAGTACCGTCGATGGTGAGGCTGTTGCCAGGGCGCAGGCAGAGGACGATCACCCGACACCCAAGCGACCGCCCGCTGAACAGATCCCGCTCACCCCGCACGAAGTTGATGCGCCTGTCACTGGCCTCGGCCTGCACCTCAGCCACTCGTCCAAAGCGCCCATCTCAGTCCGGCACTCGGATGGAGATCTCAAAGCAAAGGCCAAACGGTCTCTCGGCCGGGACTCGCCGCACGACCCTGATACGACCGTGACCTTCACAAGTCCGTCCAAACCTGGCCTCACTGTCCCGCTGCCTGCAGAGGACTCTCCAGTCCGATCGAGGAAGACGAGTGCATCTGACCTTCGATCCACGTACCGTGCGCAGCTGCCCTTCGCGTCTGGCCTCGGATCCGGTGCGGTCGTCGGCCTCGAGAGGATCAAGCAAAAGTCGCGCGAGCTCGAGACCTCAGCCAAAGAGGCTATCCGAGCTATCCAAGAGAGAGAGCCCAGGATCCGCTCCAAGCTCTTGTCTCGCGCCTTGTCGCCATCGATCGGATCCCGACCATCCTCTGCTCCGGTGACCGTCTCTGACTCCTCGCACAGGCGTGTGTCCAAGGGCATGGTTGGCGTGCAGCCTAAGGTGGCAGCTTCGCGCGGATGGAAGGGGGCTGGCTGGCAGCTCAGCCTTGACGAGACTGCACTCAGCGTCGAAACTGAGAAGCCTCGTGGGCCCGACTCGGTCTCTCCGATCGCCTCGTCCGGCGAGAACGAATTCACCCAGTCTGTTGTGCCAGTCACAACTCCACGCGCGACACACCAACGCCAAGTGTCTGACGTGTCGGTCTACTACGACGTCGACGAAGACGACGATCCGGATCAAAGCACAGCGACCGTCATCGACCATTCGGAACCGCTCGCCGCGTCCGTCCACTAATTTCACACTCACCACTTGCTTACTCATACCGTACTCTTCTCTTGTAATCGCCACGCATGTACACGTACCCTTTTCTGCCCCACCATTCACGGTCTCATCCCAGGTCACCTTCCGCACTCTGTAGGAATTGAATATTCACGGAACGCAAGCAAAGCTGCACCCGCCCACTGACCACCTTTCTGTGACAACAGCGTGTGAGGGAGTGACGAGACACTGTAAAGCAGGGGACCGGAGCAGTTGGTCCGGCGCCGCCTTCATTTCCCCGTTGTCGTCAGCCCGGTTGCTGTCCGTTGTACAGGTGTTTCCATTCCCTTCCTCCCTCCCTCCGAGTGTACACTTGATAAACCCTCCCTTGTCCTCCCTTTTCTCTTTCGTCTTCCCTTCATCCAACCACATCTCCTCGCGCCACGATGAAGTTCTCAATCTGGATCCTCTGCCTCTCGATTGCCGTCGCCATGCCCTGTGCCAGTGGTACCGAAGACGACCCTTGTCGTAGTTCCAACCAGGGGGCATCCCGCGCTAGCGATGCATCGTCTTGCAACCCTTCCAAGAAACAGTGTTGCAAAATTGGCTCTACGTGCTGTCGAAAGCAATTAGGCAGTGGCTTCAATTACGAAGGGTAAGTGATTCCCTCCATTCCTATCCAGCCATGAGTACTAACCATCTGTTATCGGCAGCGAGTGTGCAAGAGCATGCTGGTGACGTGGCAATCTTGAACGAAAGGACGCTGCCACCTCACACGGACCGAACGGTGATTGGCGTCGTCCTGCGTCGTGCAGACTTCATTTCCCCTATCAGTGTGAGCAGACGCTGCACCACAGTATCAATCGTACGTAAAGCGCCCCTGTGGCTGAACAGTAGTGGGGAATGGTACTGAATTGCGCCCGTCTCACCTCCTTTAGGGTACACGGTTTTGTTCTGTAAACCGTTAGGCTCTCCCCCCCTGTCCTTGAAACAAAGCCCTTGTCCCTCTCCGTTCTGCCCTTTCTTCTTACCCTCAACTTTGTACGTGCCCTTTTCAAGAATCCCTCTTGTCAACATGAAGCTCGCCATCTGGACTCTCTTCCTTGCGATCGCCGTCGCCATGCCTCGTGCCAGTGGTACCCAAGATGACAACCCTTGCAGTCTCACCAACAAGGTGGCTACCCGCGGTATCCAGGGATCGTCTTGCAACCCTTCCCAGAACAAGTGCTGCCAAGAGGAGCTTACCTGTTGTCGTCCTGTCCTCGGCGTTGGCAACAACTACGATGGGTGAGTGATAACCCCCCTTCTATTCCAGCACGAAAGAATAACTCACCAGGCTCGGTTGGCAGCACCTGTGGAGCAGTATGCAAGAACTGATTGACCTCTGGCATGCCCCAAGGGGCTCAGTGGCCTCGCGATCTCGGACGAAAGGACGTTGCCACTTCACACACGGCCCAGACGAAGGCTGGCATCGCTCCGCACTGCGCTCCGTCCTACACTACGCCCCGTCCTTCACCGCGCCCCGACCTCGTTTCCCCTCTCGGGCCCAAGCACACGACTATGCCATCCCTTGCTACGGCATCCCTTGTACTGCTACTCAAAGTCTGAATGAAAAGAAGCTCTTAAATGCCCCCTTTCGTTCTCCAAAGCCAGCTTCCCTCCTTTCCCATCTTCCACTCGCCCTCCATCCTCTCTGACCATCCAACCAACATGAAGCTTATCTTCCTCACTGCCTGCTTGCCAGCGCAAAGATTTTTGTCTGTCAGACTTGCACCGGGGAAATTTCGATTCGAGAAGGATGCCCACCGGGTTCACGTTGTTGCCCCTTACCTGGGGGAAGTTATGGGTAGGTACATATCGTATCAACTAATTGTTGGTAACAACGGATTCTGACTCGCTTTGTACCCGAAGCTATTGTTCGTCGGATGACTACAGGTGAGTAAAAGGAACGTTTTTGAACAGGTTGGTCAGTTTGTTTCTGACAACAATCTGCTCAATGGATAGCTGTTGAGCACAATGCTGTAGTGATGCCACGTAGGCTTCGGCCCAAGCCCGATTTCATCTCACGGTATCCAGCATCGTCCGGTGCTGCGCCGACAACAAATCCCTTCTTCGTCTCAGAACACGTAGACTAGCACTTGTGTCTTTCCGTTGCCCCCTCTTCTCACTTCATCCCTCCTTCTCTTTCATCTACACACCTCCCAACTCGCCCTTCCTTTCCCTTTATCCAGAAATCCATCCTTTCGAGTCTCCCAACAATCAGCATGAAACTTACTATCCTGATCGTTCTGCTTGCTACGGCACTGCACGTTGCCTCTCACCAAGATGGTAGTGAAAAGGGTCCGGACATGTGCCTCATGATCTCGGGAATCAACACGTGCCAGCCAGGCGAGGTTTGTTGCGCCTATGCCGAGGGTATGGGGTGAGTCGCCACGCCTTTTGCCAGAGAAACCCACTGAAATTGACCGTGACTGCCCGCAAAGTTATTGCAAAACATCCTGCCAGTGACTCTGACGATCCCGTGGTCTCCAGGATCGATCACACTCTCTCGGCTCGCTCCATCGGTCTGCGGCGTTCACCCTGAGCTTATGCGTAAAGGTCTAGACAGGTAAGTGTGTCTCTCATCTAAATCAAACGAAGGCAAGTCGCTGACTACAGACGTTCGTCAGCTCTTGAGTGGAAATCTGCAGTGTCGCCGTGGGATTTTGCCACGTAGGCATCGCTCCGAGCTCCTAACATCACATGGCGATTGGCGTAGCCCCGCACCGACCTCATTTCCATCCTCTCTAGTCCGGAGCCCTGGTCACAGTCAGTGATGTGTCACGTGTACTGCATCTCAAGTCTCTGAAGGAATTTTATCCCCCATTCCCCCATTGAATGCCCGCTTTACTCCTTTTCCTCCCTCCTTCAACGAACATGAAGCTGAGGTACCTCGCTGTCTTGCTTGCAACTGTGCCATTTGCTGCGTCTCTCCTAGATGAATTTGACCCCGAAAACCTCGGACACGATTGCAGCCCGGCTGATCGCTTTCACTGGCAAACTGAATCGAGTCTAGTTGCTTCCGATAGGTCTAGGTAAGTGACCCAACCTGGTTGCCCCACAAAGTGTTGTGATCTCTCCAAGCCGGGCTGCGCTTGCTGTCTCAGGCAGAATGGGTCATGCGGGAAGCGCAGGCAGTGGCTGGCGTCGTCCTGCTCCGAACAAAGCGCCGACCTCATTCGAGGTGTGCAGTGTGTCACACAGGCGAGGGTTCGAGTTCGTCTTGTCAGACTGTGGCTGGCGTCGTCCTGCTCCGAACAAAGCGCCGAACTCATTCGAGGTGTGCAGCGTGCCACACGGGCGAGGCTCTGAGTTCGTCTTGTCAGACTGTGGCTGGCATCGTCCTGCGCCGAACAGAGGACTGGCCTAGATCGCATGCTCGCTCTCGTATGTCCGAAAACCTGTGATGCAAGCAACTTATGCCACGTAAGCAACGCTCCAAGGTCACTGCGTCGGTATCTGGTTGCAACAATGCTGGTCTGAGTGAAGTATCAGCGTCAATCACAGTCCCGTCTTCTCATCCGCTGTGTAGCGATTCAACAAAGACCGAATGAAGAGACATATAAACCCCTCTATACCCCCTGAAAGGTTTCTTCCTCTCTCCCATCTTTCCTCCGACCCTTCCTCTAACTTGTCCCTCTGACATCTCACCAACATGAAAGCTACTTTCTTTGCTGTCGTCCTGGCGGTAGCTCTTGTTACTACCTGCACGGCTCAGTGCATTAGCGGCCCTCGTGGCTCAGACTGCACCACTGACCCCAATTGGTGCAAACAGAGTGAAGAATGTTGCTTCCACGGAAGATATTCATGGTGGGTGCTTAGCGTATACTGATGACAACGGCAGATGCTGATCTGAGTTACACCCAAAGCGAGTGCCGTCCAAAGGGAAAATGCTAGTCTTAAGACTTTGGCCTGCTCACACGTATGGCTTGCTGTGGTGAGTGCCTCTTCTGAGAGCAGCTACTGTGGTTTACTGGACTAGGCAACTGACCAAGACTCGTGCACAGCCTCTAGCACGACATTGCTCGCGGCTCCGCTTCGGTCTCGAGAGAAAGGTTCTGCGGCTTCAAGGCCTCGGTAGGTGTTGCCGTGTGCGATTGTGCCTTTCATTCCAATGGGTGCTAACGTAATGTTGCTACACCCTCTTTCCTCTTCAGCTTGGCAACTTCGCGGCGCAGACGCAATAGAATACTTTGAAATGTAACGAATACAGCGTTTTAGCTCACAGAAAAGGGAAGAACAAAAATCAGTGTCCTCTGAGCCCGTGTTGCGAGAGTCACGATACAATGTAGCCCAACCGCAGACTCTAGCTCAATCGTTCTCACACTTTCGCTCCGCCGTCGGAAGCTTCGTGGCTTTTCGAGCTCGAGCTTCCTGTAAGTTACAGAATTTGCATCAATCGCAACATTGCTCATGCCTATTCGTACGCAGGGCTTGCTGCGATTGATCTGTGCACGGTCGGTGGGGACGCCGCGTGACTACCTGCGCTGCTCTGAGTCAATGGTCCATCGCGGGCCGGCATCAGAGAGAGATGAAGAGAAAAAGTGTGTGGCCTCCTGCCTGGCAATCTGCGCCGCTTCACTCTGACCTTACAACCACAAAAGGGTCAGCACTCTGCCCTTCTCGTCCCTCTGTGTCCCTCTCTTCACCAACGAGGCCTCTGCACTTCCCTCGTTGCTTCAGTCTGCCACTTTCCCACCATGCGACAAGCCGCCTTCATCTTCTGTCTCGTGACCATGGCTTGTGCCCTCGGATCGGACTACTCGAATCCCAGCCCGGATGGCTCGGGTCCCATCGACCAGTGCGCGGCGGCTCTTGAGGGTACGCAAACTCTTGAAATCACGCGTGTTGCAAGGAGCGAAGCTTGCAACCCGGCAAACGGCAGATGCTGCCTGGCCAGCTACAGCTGCTGTCGCCCCAGTTTCGACGGTCTCATCACAGCTGATTACGAAGGGTAAGTGACTCGGTACAGCCTGCTGATTTGACTCGGCACTAACCGCGGTCGACCAAAAGCTTTTGCGCAGAAGTGTGTGCCCTGTGACTGCGTCGTGGCTGCATGGCCCGGAGGCCTTGGTGGGGCAACGAGGCCACGTACACACGCCCTCGCGATTGATATCGTTCACTTCATCTCGTCAGTCGGCCCTCTGCCGCATTGCGTACGCTACCCTTCCAGTGATGGCGTCTCTCACACACTGATGCGAGGTCCAGAGTGAAAGATATACAAGCCCTTTCCACCTTCTCTTATCCTTCCTGACTTTCTCCATCACTCCACGCCCCATTTCAGCTTTGCCAACATGAAACTTGTCTTCCTCCTTGTCCTCCTCGGTTTGGCATTCGAAGCCGTTCCCTTTGCGATGGGCGAAAACGGCCATTTCTGCTTTAAGTATGGTCAAGACGACTGCCTGCCACAGCAAGTATGCTGCCGCTATGTATCTGAACAAGGACAACTTTTTGAGTTGGCATCCTATTCCTCAATGAAAAAAAAAAAAAAAAAAGAGCACACTCTGACTTAGTTTGGGTAACCATAGCCGATGTCGAGAGTACTGTTAGTCACCCTGAGTGTAGCTCAGCCGGCTGCTTGCCACCTTCTAGCGGCCGTCATACATGCGTACCGACAAACGATGGTTGCATTCCGCAGTGCCGGCAGAGTGCACTGTCTTCCTCTTCACCTCGAACGTCCCCTTCACGACGCCCCGTCGGGCGCATGAATCTCTCATGCCCGCCAAATCCTTCTATCATCTCCGAGAAAGCCTGTAGTTCACTTCACTCGTCCGGTACCTTTTGCTGGATCTAGCGAGGAGAGAAATCCAGAGTTGGCGTCGGGCGCCCTGCCTTGTCCTTCTCTTGCTCCGCCTTGAAAAACATCGATTGTGTGCCTGGGTCTACCACTACGCTCCGTAATGAAATCCTCCGCGTCGCACTCCTTCCAGCCTGAGCTGGCCAGCACGAGTGCATGGATACCGTGAATGGCTGACGAGAGACCTCTGCCCCGATTGTATCCCATGACCCGCCGAAATCATTGCGCCCATTTCAGCCAACAACTGTTGCTCTCACGCTTTGTAATCTGCGCCAAAGTTCCCCTCTCCTGTGAGCCTGGCTTCTCCCTTGCACTGCAAAGACCAGGCGGAGTGAAAGTCATAAATCAATCACCCTCCGTTCCCCCCTTCCCCCCCTTCGAAATTCCTGCCAACACACCTCCTCTTCCTATCCACTCTCCGATCAGCGTCAAGATGAAGCTTTCAGTCCTCGTTGTCTGGATCGCCACTGTTGTCCTTCAAGCTTCCTGCTCGCCGTACATTTATGCGGCTCCAGGAACCTGCAGCCAAAAGAACCCCTCCTGTCCTTATACCACAATCTGCTGCTTTAGCGGCACAAGCACATCGGGGTGAGTCTGCAGCAACGTATCATAGAAGCTAAGGATTCTGACCCTCATCCTACTTACAGATCATGCTACGATGGAGGCTGCCCTAGCGGAATGCACCCCGCAACTCCTGACGCACACCCTGGAAAGTAGGAGCCGGAAGAAACCACCAGCGATGGAACCCCCAAGCGAAATCACTGCAGACACTCTTCCCAGTATAGTCCCATTCCGTCCTCAAAGCTCTCTTTCACTTGTCTCGTCCGGTACCTTGTTCCGGACCTACTGTAACGAGTAAAGAAATCATTGACAAACAAATGGATCCTGAAGCCAGACCAATGCCGTCAAACGTGACGATAAAGGAAAGGTTTAGGTGGTCCTATCCTGTCCTTTCAAGTTTCCTACTCTATGCTATGCCGCAGCTCAGATTGGCAAATCTCTCCTAACCACCTGATCCAAAGCGATGTCCAAGAAAGGACCTCACTTCTTTCGTCCGATAGCAGAAATAAACTGTTTCCGTCCAGCTCCGTTGACCTCTTGATCCATTTCAGAGATTGATTGAGTGCCTCAACCTCCCTTAACTTTCTGTTATGTGGCCTCCCTATAAACCCTCTCGATTGTTCGGGTTGGTCTATCCGGGTCGTTTTGCCAGCTCAGCTGTCTTGTGGCTGTTGCAGGTAAAGTATCACACTGTGATATGCTTAGAATTTGTGGAACCCCCAAGAGTCGCATGCGACCTACAAGGTCACATGGCTCAAATGACCTACCGGGCCCACCGGGATATTGTTTTCGTGTGGCGATGGTCCACCGACCAGCGTCCTCGGTCCCTGTAGTGAGAGCACACACCCTTTTACGTCGGAATGAAAGACATAAAAACGTGCCCACTTCTCGCTCATGGATTTTCCCTTCCAGAGTACCAACCTCTCTCATCCTTTCATCCCTCTATCGGCTTACACCATCCCAACATGAATCTTGCCGTACTTGTTGCCTTGCTTGGTATTGCACTTCAAGCCACCTCCGAAGCACCAATCAAGTATGCTGGTCAGGCCCAATGCAGCCCGATCAACAATCAATGGTGCGAAGATGGTCTGCAATGCTGCACGAGTTCCTTGAGCCTTGATGGGTGAGTACTGCACGTAGCAACCTGTAACGAAATTTTCTGGATCTGACCATTTTTTTGGGTCTGAAGTATCTGCAGGCCGAGCTGCGGCTAGTTTGGAGCCAGGTCTCTTCTCTCGACAAGTCGAGGTTCTCCTTGCCCACCGTCGACCTTGGGCTCTCAACATGCGATCACACAAGCGAGCCATTCTCGCTGAAGTGCACACTCCCTCCCGGTAGCTGTACTGGCCAAATTATCCTTCCCAAAGACCACGAGAAATGCGTGTAGTACGTCTCTTCTTTCGTCCGGTAGATTCTTGCTGAGGCTGGTTAGCAGAGAATACCATTGGCGTCTGATCTCTTGAATTACTTCACTGAGTGGCTTTCATCACTGCTTAATCCTCTGCCTTTGCTCCTCTTCGGTTCCGAGTCATCAGCGCCTCATCGGCTTCATCCTTCCGCCTTGTCACATACTCTTATCGCCCTTCATCTTTGACTAAAGACACTCGATGACAAAATTCACTCGGGCTTAGTGTTTGCATGGATGCCGTGCCTTGTTCCCACCGTTTCAGCCCTCATGGAAAGCTCCTCCCACAACGCCTTCATTGTTTCAGCCCTATGGCGTTCCAACTACTTGTTCGGCAGATGAAACTCATGAGTACCACATGATACGTCACAAGGTCCCTTTACCCTTCACAAGCTTCGGAGAACTGAAGAATTGCATCAAAATATGCGGGGTCTAGTTATAAGGATGACAGTGTCCAGAGTCATCCACACAGTCACAATTGGTGCGAACGTCCAATTAAACTGCAGTGGCAATAATGTGTCAATACCTGCTTTGTCAGAATAAAGAAAACGTATTGGAAGCCCTAGTCCGTAGCGAGATGGTTTGATCTGAAAGCTTCTTTCATCGTAGTATGTCGCACGAGCACCCTCATGGAAAGTTTCGGAGAAAAATGGCGGACAATGCGTACTGCCGTTTTGCACGCACTTGCTACGCCTCGGTCCTCGGAAGACTGTTCCGTTAATCACAATGTAACGGAAGCTGATGTACTGTAAAACTGGCGGACAATGTTTGGGGTCTCTGGTCTTCGGCATGGTCCACATACAGTAACAGCTTAGCCAACATGAAGTAATGTATCATGCTGTCGGTCCACTGTCCCACCACCAGTGCATCACTTCCCTCTACCGGCTGTATCATGCGGCTGAGTCCCTTACGCCGTACATGAATGACCTGGGCTGACTCCAAGACGGTCTACGGAGCAACTCAAATTCTCCAAGTGATATGAGCGGTACCACGGGCGCAGTCGTTCTTTGTGTCGCCACCTTTGCTTACCATATCCTTTCCGTCACTGCATTGTTGCTGGATAACGCCAGAGAGTGATCATTGTTTCCGGTAGCGATGCAGTGAAAATGCCCTCATTTAGGTCGGATTCTCTCATTCTCCGCATGACGTTTTGGTGCGATTCCTTGTCATAGCACACGACTCAGGAAGCCTTGGTGAAGGAAATGCCCATTGCTTTCCTTGGCTGATTCTGGGCGTAGTTGGTAAGCCAACGGTACGAACAAGTTGCTCATGTAATGCCTGCTGATCCCGCAGCATCACTCGAAGCCGTGAATGGTTGCTGTGGTGTGCATGAGAATGTCGCATATCCCTTCAGAGACGCTGTGAGGGTCCCAGCATCTCGATATGTATATAATCTGCCTCTCCGGGATGTCCAGTCCCCATCATTCAACCAACTCACACTCATTCCAGTCATTCTACCAATCACTGCTCTGCCACTAAGGCTTTATCATTAATCATCCCTGCCTAGTCGCCATGAAGTTTCTTCCCCTTCTTGCCCTCTGCTTCGTTGCCTCTGTGGTTCCCTCTGTCTTCGGCGACGATAGAGGCCCCGGCGACTACTTCAACCCGTGTGACTACCCAGTTCAGACCAAGCAAAAGGGCGAAGACTGCCACCCGGTCTATCGTGTCTGCTGTGCGGCTGGTCTGACATGCTGCACGGGCTCGAATCTTTACGGGTAGGTGACAAAGAAGGCGAACCCAAAAAACAGTCTTCTGGAATATAAGCTGAACATCTGTCTTTCATTGCAGCACTTGCCAGACAACTTGTTAAGGAGACTTGCCCGACCTCGTAAGAGAGCCTCCTCTCACCTCGGCTCAACATCGAAACACGTAGCAATCCTCGAAGCCCCCTTCTGGTGAGTTTGGTACACAGTATCGTTCAAGCAAGTTAGAAAGTGAAATCTGGACTGGACTGTTAACAGATTGAACTGTTTCTTTCGCTGCAGCATTCGTCGGAAGGTCCGTGACTCGCCCTCCTATGCCTACTCGTTTATGTCTTTCAGCCGTCACCTATCCTCTTCTGTCCCTGCTCCCCACCCACCTGTCGTCCGCCCGCATTAACCAAGCTCCCTAACAGCACACGTCTCAGGCCTGAGTTTCTTCTTGAATTTAGCTTGCTCCTGTTTTCCCCGACCATTGTGGCTGTCTGACCGAACCAACCGAACGAGTAGACCGTCACACAGTGAGAGGATGACCAGAGACAGCTACATTCGGGCGGGTGCGAAAGTCCTCTCAAAGTAGTTTTGCACGCGCTCATCCCAAATGTGTTCAGATAGGAGATTGGTGAGAAGCACGGTAGGGTGCCAGTCCTCGGCTTGATCCTCATCCCTGAAGGGTTGAAAAGGCAACTCCGCCTTCGTATGAAGGATAGAGTCGATACTGAGAATGCAGCTGCTGATCACACTTTCCAGCCCACGACTGGAAACGGCACGTGTCAGTCGAAAAAGAGAAAGAAGCGGCTGCAGGCCCAGACAGAGGAACCGAACTGAACTGAACTGACCGACTATTGTACGATTCGGCAACCCGCTCAAGTGCTGCCTGTTCATGCGGCCGTAGATCTGTCCATTTTCGTTGCGTGTATTGCAGGAACAAATCCTGGAGTATTTTTAACTGCTGCTCTTTGGTCAAGGGTTCTTGGGAGCTTTCCCAGCAAAAGGAGATAAAACAACTTGTCTTTTTTCAGCAGGTCAGGAGTCGCGAGCAAGACTTACTTTGTTTCTACTTCGTCTACTTCTGTCAGGATCGTGTGGAGCCACTCGAGCTCATCTAGAGCTTGCTCAAGATTCTCATAGGGGATAGCTTTTCCCTTGAAATTGAGCAGATGGTGGTACTGAGGATCGCGCCCGTGCTCGGGGAAGGATAAAAGACCGATACCGTAACACGGAAGCAGCTGAGTGAGGATCACGGGAATGATAATGACAATCTGTTTGTTGAGTCGCATTTATGGAAGCAGTTTCAGAAACTAAAAGTGGCTGGAGGAGAGGAGTGTGTAGTGTACATCAAGGAGTGCATCACTTTGTTTTTATGCCCTAGGATGAGTGCAATCCGTGAAAATGGATCTACAGTAAAAAAAGTAACCGGCAAAGTTGAACCTCATAACATTTCAGTGATGTGATGCGCAATAGTCTGGACAGGCTTGAGCGCCCACTTCAGTGGATTGAGTGTACAGGGCTTGGCCGATTGGAGCTTCTTTAGGTGATCTACTGTACAGTATCTTAGCTTCAAATGGCTTCTACTGTACCTGTCACGGAGCTGGGCAAAATCCGCGGAGCATCAGTTGAATGTGTCACAGTCGTTCGTTGATACAGTAAGATGGTATGAATTCCTGAAAGCTGAACAGGAATGTGGCTGTCACGCATCTCTGGTCTCGGATTCTAGGTCGAGGCGGAAATGATAGGGATTTTTTCGTCAGCCCAGCCAATGTGTCACTAAAGGTGGAGAAACATGAGAGAGGCTGACATTGCAAAAGGTTATCACGGCTGCGTATAATTTTCAGCTGCCGCCGAATGCTTTATCCTTTGGTATTCTGCCTCGAACCTCCCCCTCCGCTGAGACGGGACTGCAGGCTTGGCACACGCTGAGGATGGCGACCTCGCACGGGGCGCGTCGGACCTTTTGGCGACGGCGACGGCCTCGAAGGTCCTTTGGGTGCATTTGATGGTGCGATCGACCAGCTTCTGGGACCGGTTGGTGGGGTGTTTAGGGAATCTTGAGGTCTATTCTGAGATGTATTCGAAGAGTTTTTGGGAGCATTGATACCAGTGTCGCTCTTCATACTTGCGGTGCCTTGGATCGATAGCGTAACAGTAGGTTTCATCGCACCTGGACCTGCGGACCCTCGGATCGAGATACCAGATGGCGACGCGGATTCTTTCGCTGCTGCCCCTCCTCGAATGGAGATACCCTCGTTGGTCTTACCCCTCTTGGCAGAGAAGAGGTCATCGTCCGAGAAAATCTCCTTTTCATCAATTTGGAGCGCCCTCATGTTACCCCGTCCCCTAACTCGAGAGTCGTTAGCTCGGGATTCAGATGAGCGTGGCTTATCCTTCTCGGATGGCGTGCGGTCTTCCTCTCGCTCTCGCTTCTTTGGGGGATTATCCGCGGGAACCGTCGGGACCTGAGTCATCCAGCTCGGACGTGCATTCACGCCATTGCGCAAGTGGCTTGGCTTGAGGTACTCGCGCACAATATCGTAGACGTTTTTGCTTGCCTCGATCGTGATGCTTGCCTCGATCGTGATGTCCGATGTGGCGCTTGTTGCCTTCATACCTTGGGCAAGGTTGTAGAGAAAGCGGAGGCGTCCTTTGAACTCGTCGCTTTCAATGTGGCCATTCACTGGATGAGTGGCAGTGGCTTTGACAGGAGGTTCGACTTGGACGAGGACAGTCAGAAGTGCCTCTGACAGTAAGATATCGGGGCTTGCGGCGATAGATTCTGCAGGATGAGCCGGGAATATAGCGATCAGCCCTTTGATAGCCCCGGCTGCGATCGCCTTGATCGAATCCTCAAACACCGAGACAGCATCTGCTGGAGCCTTACGAGCAGCTTCAACCGTCATTGCGGCAACGTATGCTGCGAGTCTTGAGAGCTGAACTTGCAGGACTTGAGGGAAGAAACGGAGAGGGTTGGCCTCAGCGGTCTTGGTCGCTGCCACAGGCGGCAGTAGGGCTTTGACATATTGTATCTGTCTGTGGAGATTGCCAAAGTACTTGTTTGCTTCGGGCTTCGACGAGGACTCCGTGATCGGTAAGCTTGATACTGATGCTTGGAGCAGATTCATGAAGAAGGACTGGGCATCCTTGAGCTCTGCCAAAGGTGCTTCTTGAACGTCGAGAACATTTGTTAGAGCTTCCTTGCTTTCCTTGAGTCGTTCCATGACGGATGACGGGGTATTTCTGTCTGTGTACCTCTCGGCAAGGTTGGTAAGAAGGCGATTTGCGCATGCTGAGGCATTCTCATGCTCCTCGGTTGTTGCAAAGTCGAAGGGAGGTAGCCAGAGCGTTTCGAGGGGGCGGAGAAGAATCTGGATCAAGTCCATCTCAGCATCGTTGGCCAGAGGAACGATTTCGGCCAGCCTCGAAGCAAGGGCAGTTTCCGTCTCGGCGGTTCCAATCACGGTTTCTTCGAGCACCTTGTCCGCCTTAGGGGAAGCAAGGAAAGAAAGAGCAAGATTGCGGAGATCACCTTTGCAGTGGTCTTGGATGATAACGTCGAAAGCTGAGATTGGCGAGAGACGGACGTGCTCGAGTAGAGCATCAGCAATAAGATCGTGCTCGCTCGGCTCTTCATTCTGGAGCAGTTGGACAAGTACGTCGGCGTTCCTCTTGAGTAGGGACTTGTCCTTCCTGCTGAGTTCCTTCATGGCCCAGTAGCCCGTCTTTCTGACCTTGTCGCTTCCATCCTCGCAAAGATCGTAGATGGCATTGACAAGGTTCTCGCGAAGTTCGTTGGCCCTTCCCTTCTGGGAAGGATCCAGGCGTCCCTCTAGGCGACACTCTGCCACGACGGCGAACGCATCGATCAGCGTTTCGGCAGCTTTACGCTTGTTTCGATACTCGTCTAGAGATTGGAGCTCTTTGAGAAGGTTGTTGAAGCTGTCCGAGTGCTCTCTGGACCAGATGAGTCTGTACTGCTTGTTGCGTTGGATGATGCCTCGGTCTACCGCGGATACCAAGTCTTGGGCTCTACGTTCTTCTTGACTCATCGGTGGAGAGTTTGATCGTCTTCGTTCGCTTCTATCGCCAGAGCGGTTCGAGCCAGCTGGAGCGTAATGGTCAGAATGACGGGGGCGTGAACGTCCGTCGTTGGCGTTGGAGCGTTGGTAGTTGTTCGAGCCAGGATGCGCGTAAGGGCCACGGTATCCGGCCGTCATGAAAGGCTGCTGATATCCCATTGGGGCCATTGGCATTACGGGCATACCTTGGAAGTAAGGTGCAGCCTGCGCCATCTGCTGAGGATATGCGGGTGCAAAGCTGGCGTGGCGACCGTTGTTGTTTGAGTACCGCGGTTGCTGCTGATGCTGAGCGCCCCACCGGCCTCCAGATGCCCCTCCGCCTCCGCTACCATGCTGAAAGGATTGACGAGGAGGCATGGCAGGGGTTGAGATGCGGTAGAGAGAAGGTTGCTTCCTCCACCAAATGATCGAGGTGGAAGAAGATGTCAGAGGTGCTGTTGAACTGAGGGGCGGAAATGAGCGGCTGATTGGCTGAGTGTCCTGCACAATGGGAGAAAATGGACGTGTCTGTGCGGACCCCAAAAGGGTGCAGATCGCAAGGTTGCAGGAAGGGTGGAAAGGGATCACTCAGACAGGCTGCTGCAACACACACACTCGTCCATTCCATTCAATCACGAACTAATCACGCCGCCACGTTCATGAACTTGAGCTTTCTTTCCCCTGTTTCTCGGGAGGGGCAGCTGGATCCGTCCCTGCCCGCAAATACTGGTCTGGTGCCACTTTCGCCTTTCAGTGCTGACCCAAAGCCACCAACAAACAGTCTGTCAAGCTTTTGAGGTCAATTGATGCGCAGCCGCGGGCGAACCCCATGCAAAAATCACATCCCAAGCTCAAACGTATGGTACCGCGCTGTGACTGAACCAAAAATGCGATCAAAGTACAGTATACAGGGTACAGTACTTTATGTTTGCGTTCTATTTACAAAGCGTAGCTTACAATCACTACACTCCCGAGAGATCGGGAACAGCATTGAATACAGCAGGCACAGCTTTTACTCGTCGTCGTAGGTGAACTTGATCGAGTGACGGCCCTCAGTGTCAATCTCACCGCCGCGGTAGCTTCCTCGCTTCTTCTTGTTCTTCTCCTTGGTGAAGCCCTTGCCCCGCGTGACGATCAGGTCGGCACTGGCCTTAGCTCCCCAGTCGCCCGCGCCTGGCTTGGCGTCGTAGCTCATGTCCTTCATTCGGTCGTCCATGTAGGTCACATCGGTCGCCTTGACTCGCTGAAAGGGGGTGTTGGTTGTCGCGCCCTTGGCGCCCTTCTTCTTGCTTGCTCCAGGAGCGGAGAAGGCTGGGTTGGGCTGCCATTCTGGGACCGCCTTTCCAGCTGGAGTCGAAGGCGCACTTGCAGCCGTAGTCTTGACCTTCTTGTTCTTGTGTGCATCGGCATCCTCATCGTCCGAAGAGTCGCTCGAGCTGGAATCAGAGTCAGAGCTGGAAGAGTCCGAAGACGAGTCGCTGCTCGAGCTGGACGATGATGATTCGCTGTCAGAGCTGTCGCTGCTTGAATCAGAGTCAGACTCTGAGCTGGAGCTCGAGCTGCTGTCGCTGTCGCTCTCGTCAGAAGACTCGGCCGCCTTCCTCTTGCGTGGGTTGGGCTGTTCAGCAGCCGCCGGGATCGAGTCGCTGGCCTCAGCCGATGAGGTGCTGCTAGCTCGCACTGTATCAGAAGTTGCACTTGCCGCGGCGTCCTGCGCTGGTGCGTCCTTCTTAGCCGGAGACTCCTCGTCTGAGGCTGAGCTGCTGTCGGAATCCGAGTCCGAGTCTGTTTCCGAGTCAGACTCAGAGCCCGAGTCAGAGTCGGAGGAGGAGTCAGAGGAGGAGGAGCTGCTGCTGCTGCTGCCGTCATCAGAGTCCGAGTCGCTGTCATCCTTTTTGTTCTGGTCCTTCTTCTCTTTAGGACTGTCGTCCTCATCGCTATCAGAGTCAGAGTCAGAGTCAGAGCTGCTGCCGTCAGAGTCGGAATCAGAGCTCGAGCCGGAACTAGAGCTGGAGCCACTGCTGCTGCTGCTGCTTCCGCTCGAAGAAGAGTCGCTCCCGTCATCGCTCTCATTGTCAATCATGTAGGTTGGTTCCTTGGTAAACTTGGGCTTGATGGCAGCATGCTTGCTGCCATCCTTCTTGGCTTCGAGGCTCTCGGGCCAGGCAAGGCGAGTGTGGTAGATGTGGTTGACCAGAGCTCTGCGCAGGTAGTCGGGTGAGACAGTGTCAGGCAGAGGGAAGACACCCTCGGGTGCATGCTCCATAAGGGCATCGACTGCTCCGGGAGCATAGTGGCGGATGAAGGAATAGACGACGCGGAATGTGTGAGTGATGACGGGGTCGTCCTTGCTGAACGTGCCAGCCTTGGCAGAAGACTTGCTCTTTGTCGATGATGCCGGCATGACTGGCAATGTGAGGATTCTGGGGGCGAGATGGTGAGGGATGAGTGTTATAGGCTAATCGTGACAGGAAACCCTTTATCTTGGACCTTCAGCCTTCAGCCCTCCACGAAGCTGTCAAGTGCCAGAAAATTTTTTGATTGCGAGAAACGCACCCTGCTTCCCCGCTTCGAAGAGGTCCTTTTTTGATTTTTTCCCCTTCTTCTCACACGCGTAGCTGACAGAGCATGACTAATACGGTACCTTGCAGTGCTAATGCAGTATCACCCTCCACACGTTGGATGCACCTCGAATGCGACCAGCTGCACGTGAGTTGGTAAGCCTGCTTTCTGGAAATGACAGGTTAGGGAGGTCCGGGCCGCTTGAACAGATTGCGATTCCCTCTTGCGCCT
Source organism: Fereydounia khargensis (assembly GCA_026413255.1). Taxonomy (NCBI): domain Eukaryota; kingdom Fungi; phylum Basidiomycota; class Ustilaginomycetes; order Urocystidales; family Fereydouniaceae; genus Fereydounia; species Fereydounia khargensis. The sequence continues at coordinate 151,688 of JAOCZO010000004.1, read as the reverse complement.
GCTCACGAAAACTACATCCTAGCGACATCTGACCGGAGCTGGGCTTCATACACCGTCATGTCTGGGTCAGACGGAGTACTATCGGCCACGACCACCTCGCAGCTGGGCTCTGCGCCCAAACGGATCCGCCATCGCGAGGACCAGATCGAGTCGGCTTATGAGTTGCAACGGGTAAGTTGTTGGCTGGCATCGCATCTGGGTGGCCCTACACGCTTATGAACTGACTCGCCTGATGTGGTCCCGACGCAGAATGCTGCGATCCGAGGCGCAGCGATATGGACAGTGATCGGAGCAACGGCCTGCTTCTGGGCTCACAACCTCTTCCCTGGCTTCCGGTATGTGCCTCTCCCAGAGAGCTTAACCTTGATCACCGGCTCATCCTCCAATTCTCATCCAGCCGACAAACCCTGGCACTAAAAGGTTTTCTCACATCCGGCGCGACCATCTTTGGCTTTGTCGTTGGTGCAGACTCGGTCCTGCTCAACCACGAGTCCCAACAGCGCTCGTCCGAGAACTTGATTCGCAACCGTGCACGAGCCGAACTCGGACGACAGGGAATTGTGGCGAGTGAGAGCGAAATCGAAAAGTGGAAGGAGCGCTTTGTCGAGCAGAAGCTCGAAGAAAGGAAGAAGAGGAGGGAAGAGGCCCTCCGCGCTCTTGATGATGACGACATGGTAGAACAAGGCACCGAGCCCGCGACAGAAAAGTAGAAGCTAACTCGTTACCTCACGCAACTCTAATCAACATCATATTCACATCATTCTCACAGCCAGAGGCAGTCAAGAGTTGCAGTGACAGACAAAGAAAAGTACGCATTCGTATGCTAGAGCAAATCATCATGTGGTGAATGGCTCAGCTGTACAGGCTCTCAACACATCTGTGCCAACCTGCCTGACTAGCACCATGTTGCGCACATCAATCGGGTTGCGCTTCTTCCTGCCTCCTTTCGCTTGTCCAGCACTCTCTGAAGACACCCGCCTCTCTTCGCGCTGCAGCAGCTCGAGCCACGCTGGTAGTGCTATCGCCCCGATTCCGAACCCTCTCCCCTTTCCGAGCGAATAGTCGCCACTCTGCACGATTCCGACGCTGCGGGACCAGTCTCCAGATCGGTTGTGGAGTTGCTTGAGCTCGTCAGAATGGTCTTCAAAGGGTATAAAAGATCGTTTGGAGCCAGGTGCAACATCTCCAAGCTGAATCAGCTCCAGTCGACGTTCGATCTCGATCTTGACACTTTCGCGGTCGAGCGGGGCTTCGGTCGACGATTTATGCGTCAGCTTGTAGAGAGGGTTGCGAGTGGCATCCAGGTGCTGGATCCACTCCTGATGGTCGTCATAAGATGCTGGAAGAAGGATGCTTGCCAGAGGCTCGACTGTCCCTTTACGGACAGCGGTCAGCTTGACCGGCACCAGTGCTGATCCTCCGAGCAACGGGCCGAGATCCTTGATCCTTTGCTCGAGGGCCTTGGCGTCCACTGCCTCGTGTTTGGAAAGGCTGCAGAGCCAAACGCCAGACGTCGTCCCTTGAACGGTTGTTTGCGAAAGTCCAAACCGCTCATTTGCATTGTATGCTATCCACTGCCACATTTCGGGACCACCGAATGGATGTGGGCGTCGAGATCCAACACGATCCTCCCTGAAGGAGATCTTGACACCTTCCTTGGTGTAGTCGCTCAGCGAATGTTTTGACGAAGCAAACTCAAATTCGACTCGCTTGCCTTTTGGCCTGCGCTGCCACTCTTCGCGTCTTAGCTGGCTGGCCTCAGTTTCGAGTGCGGCATAAGAAGAACTTCCTATCCAGACGTCTGGGAAGAACAAGTCGCCAAGCCCTCCTCGAGGTGTCTTTCCTGTGTTGAGACATGCAATCTCGAGCGCCTGATGCCGCATCTGTTTCAGCCCCAACACTCGTGCTCCGCTGCTTCCGCCACTCTGGTTAGTGTGGACCAGACTTAGGAAGAAAGCGAGGCCCCATCCACGCGGAACTATGAGCGTAAACTTGTCGATCGTGTCCGCCATGCGCTGCTTGATCACAACCACAGGAACAACATCGTCCCGAGTATCAGGGATAAGACGTGATCCAGGGATTGCCTGCTTGGCCCTACGTGAATCAATTTCGCCTTTGCTGAAGCGAGGCGAGGTACTACCGTAAGAGAGAAGGCGACTGTTCGCCAACGTGGGGTTACTTGGGAGATCGGAAGCTTCTTTCAATGTTGATTTTCGATTTGTTGAAGCCCTTGGCGGGAATGAAAGACGTGGATCGTGAACTTCAAACGCAACTATAGCGTCATCGTCGAATGGGCTTGGACCCGAATCGTCCTTTTTTCTGAGCAGTGCATGAAGCAGCTCATGGGGGGCAAGCTTTGGACTTGTTCTGGAAACCGTTTCGTTCGCATCAAAAGGCTTTAGGATATTGGCTAGGTGCTCGCCAGCAGCCGGTCCGACCAGCTCAAATACATTCAGACCGGCCGAACGCTGGCGACAAAGTTGTTCATTCAACTCTTTCCAAGCAACGTTCTTCGTTGACGGGCCATTTTTACCCTGTTTGCCAGTTGGAATATGCTGCGAAAGCTCGCTGCGCCGCTTCTGTTTAGAAAGTCTTGATAGGCTCAGATCTTTGCCACCGGCGGCGATCCAAGGGTCAGGGGCACTATTGAGTCGCTCTGCTGTAACGAGAGTATCTTGCTCGCTGGATCCAGGTGTGGGTATTTTGGGGAGGGCACTGTTGATGGCCACTCCACCTCGTGCGAAGGCATCGAGCAAGTCGCCTTCTGCAGCTGGATGAACCATGATGAGAACCTCGCGATAGAGAAGGTATGTTTCGGATGCCAATCCAGCAGCTTCGTTTTTGGGACGGAGGAATCTGAGCAGCTCAGGAAGCCACATGATGCGAACTGGGGCAATGACCTTGTTATTGCTTGTGGATGGGCCTGGTCGGGGAGCGTCAGCTTGGTGTGGCTCATCGACGTCCATATCGTCTGTGCTGGTCTCTATTGTCGCTTGCTTGCCGACCTGCGAGATAGCCGGGGCGGGGCCTAGCAACAGAGTCGCAGATTGGTATGCACCAGATTTGTGCTTTTCGTTTTGCCAGCCACCGAGGAGTCCAACTTTCTGCAAGGATGCGGACAATCTGTCGGTGAGGCGCTCGAACGCGCGAGCCTCCTCATCACCGTCTAGGCCGGTGTCTTCCTCGACGAGCATTTGAGCACTGATGCGGAAGAAGGTGAAGTAGCTCGCATCATGGACGGTGACACCTTCGAGGGCGCTTCTCCAGCTGGCCTTGTGACTCTTCATCATGGTTGTCTCTGGAAGGACGAAGCCCCATCTCGAGGTTTGGACACCCTGGCTCTTCTCCTTGCCTTTGCCCTTTTCGATGGTCATACGGAAGCGCTTGGCATGCCACAGATGAGTCTCGAGCCATCTTCTGGTAGAGTGACCAGCGCGGTTGGCTAGCTTCTGGCGTCGAAGAGTGGACTTGACGACACCATAGGCCGGCAGTCGCTTGCGGATCTCGGACTTTGTTCGGGCGGAGGTGTTACTGGCTTTGAGTTCAGCGAGAGCCTTGGTTCGAAGCCGGGTGGGAAGACGAAGGAGATTGTGGGAAGCGGCTCTTCGGCGTGCATGCCGTGGGAGCAGCTGCCATGCTCTTGTGGTGATGGCGCTTCTGGCTGACTTGAGTGCCTTCTGAAGGGAGCGTATCTGGAAGGCCCGGGACGAGATTGCGTTCTCAATGTCGAGCTGAGCTGGAAGTTTGGGCACGGAAGGAGCCGAAGATGCAGGTGGAGCTGGAGTAGATGCACGGGAGGGTGCTTTGGATTGGCTATCAGGCGTCAGGAGGGCAGAAGCAGACTGGCGTTGCTCGGTCTGGATGACACGGGCATTGTGGGCGCGGTCTTGCTTGCGCTTCTTCCAGTTGGCAGGCGTCCCCGTCGCGGCGGAGGGAGGCCCTCGCTTCGCCGACATGGCCTAGTGCTGAGCCCCTTAAGCTCTGTGGCCGTGATTCTTGCAAAGGATAAGGGATGTTGGGTGGTGGTTGGTTGCGGTTGCTGAGGCAGCTACTGTAGCTCGATGCAGAGTGCCGGTCCTAGCCGTTCGTTTTTTCTGTCTTTTGACATTTTGGGTGCAAGCTTGTTCTCTTTCTTCGCTTGTCGTGATTTCTTCGTGTGGAGCAACATAGGCAATTTGGAACGCGACACGGCCGAGTACAGTAACGAGATGATGCGGTACGGAACGCCCGAAGCCAACGCGGCCAGCGCGCAAGAGCCAAGCCTAAGAGTCACTTCGCGGGAGGCTGAGCGGAGCAGGCAATTTACTGTAAGTACAGTAAGTAGGGAAGGGCAGGGGTAGGGCAGGGGTAGGGCAGGGGCAGGGCAGGCTCGGCGCTATTTTCGAGCCGCAAGCGCAAAGGCAACAGAGGAAGAAGACACACTTCACCCTGCTCACTCACGCGCCGACTCGCAGGCGTTGGTTTGGTCTGCCAGCTGCCAATGCATATCCTACCTACGCCCTGTCCCTTTCCGCTCCACTCCATTCAATTCCCCATCCCATATACTTCGGCCCCCTTCACCCCTACGATGGCCTCATCAGCGGGTGGACTGCAGCGTCGTAGAGGAGGAGGCGGCGCTGGCCCTGGTCCAGCCAGTGGCCCTTCCAGCTCTTCACACCGGCTCGATGATGACGACTTTGTTCCTTCTCGCACTGCTAGCCCCGCCCCCGCTGCATCTTCCGTACCCGCGGCTGCGACCCGTAGTGCAGGCGGCTCGATTACAACGTACGACGAGAACACTGGCCACAAGATTGCCTACGACCCCCGCGACCTCAACGACGAGAAGGAAGCCGGCGAGAATCCGCGACTGACCCTCATGGAGGAGGTACTCCTACTCGGTCTCAAGGACAAGCAGGTAAGCTTTTGTCTCCAGTCGCCGCTTCTTGCTTTTACTTTGCCCCGACTCACAATCCGCATCGCTTCCATGCAGGGCTATCTCTCCTTTTGGAACGACAACATCTCGTACACGCTTCGTGGATGCATCCTCATCGAGCTTGCATTGCGAAGGAGGATCTCAATGACCCGCGACTCTTCACGAAAGCGATTCAACCTCTCCGAGCGTGTGATTGAGGTGATCGACGGCAAGATGACAGGCGAGGTTCTGCTTGATGAAGCGCTCAAGATGATGAAGAGCAGTGACAAGATGAGCGTAGGACAATGGGTCGACCTCATGAGTGGTAAGCTTGCTTTCTTGCTTCTGCCTTTCACACACTCTCCCGGCTTATGTTCTCACCATATTTCCCCTCACCAGGCGAAACTTGGAACGTGATGAAGATCGGATACCAGCTCAAGCAAGTGCGGGAGCGACTCGCAAAAGGGCTCGTGGACAAGGGCATCCTGCGCACCGAAAAGCGCAACTTTCTCCTTTTCGACATGGCGACGCACCCACTTATCGACACTTCGTGCAAAGATGCCATCTTGCGTCGTGTCCTGACGCTTCTCACATCTGCTAGTCCCTCGGTACACGCCAACATGTTCTATAAGGAAGAGGGGCAGGAACGCCCGGTAGCATTCCGAGTGACTCGAGCTCTCTGCCTCCTCTGCTGCGCCTTCACTGCGAATGTGCTGGAGAACGCGCTCAACCACCTCAGCTACGAGGCCCGCGAGTCCGCTTTCCAGAAAGCCGACGATATCCTCGAAGAGTTTGCCGCCTGGCCAATGAGCCCCAACTCGGGTCTTGCCGGAGGAGGTGTAGGCGGCGCAACGGCAGGGTTTGGCTCTGGCGGAGTTACATCCCTGTCCTCCGCATCCTCAAGCAGCAGGCTTAACAAGACGAATGGAGGCGCGCGGATAGGAGAGGGCAGTGTACTCACAGAGCGCTCGTTCGAAGAGGGCCCTGTCGGAGCATCCATCTCGGAACTTGCAAAGGCGCTCCAGAAGGAGTTGGAGACGGAGGGAGACCCGCTCATGTTTGAGTGTATCGCGGCTGTGCTCAATGTGTTGAGCAAAATGGATTCCCTAGTAAGTGAATCTCGCTCCGTCCTGCCAGTTGTGAAAGTCACTCAACTGATGTCCTTTTTGCAGCTCTGAACCTTGCATTTTGTCTCATATAGTATATACTTCAAACCACACCAACCCGATATCTGATGAATCTGTCTTCACACTCGTTTGTATACACAAAGCATAATGCTGCTGTGCGCAAGGCAGACAAAATTGCCAAACAAGGGAGGTTGAAGGGAAGCAAACAGGCTCGGATGGGAAGCAAGTACATGGTGACAAGATGCGTAAAGTTGGCTAAGCGTCGTTCAAACGGAAACCATAGAGTCATCGTCACGGTCGTAGTCGATGGGCTCATCGAGGATTTCTCCTCTCGCCTGGGCAGTGAGCAGCTCCCTTCGGACTTCGGGGCTGATGCCGTCGTGACGCTGAACTCGGATGAGATCGAGGAGGGCGCCCTTCTGATCGGGGGTGAGATCCTGCTTGTACCTCTGAGCGAACACAAGCAGACTCTGGTGCCAGAGGACAGGCATCCTGCGTTGACCCGTGATCTTGTCGACCTCAACACCGTCCTTGGGATCAGCGAAACGGATAAAGTGGAAGACGAGAGAGTCAACCACCTTGTATGGAAGCGCGTACTTCTTGTCGAGAAGAACTCGGATAAAGAGCGACGTGGGACCACTGTACTTCATCTCGGCCAGCCTGAGAAGGGCAGCGGCAGAGTGGAGAGGTGGGATAGATACCTTGGCGAGAACAGAGGACACAATCGCCGCCTCCTTGAGCGTCAAGGTCAAACTGTCGGCAAGAGGGAAGAGGAATCCCTTGAAGAAAGCTGCTGGCTTGTAGATGGCCTTCTTCATGGCCTCGTACGTCTGATATGTTACCTTGCCGTCATCCTGGATCTCGTCACGAACCTTGTCGAGGAGAACGAGCTCGAAGAACTTTTGCACCTGGTCCGACTTCATCGATGACACAAAGATACGTGTGGCGGCAAGTGTCGCGTGTGGTGTCCATGTCTCTGGGTTGGTGATGTAAAGGATCGTTTCCCAAGCGGGAAGAGATGGTACAATCTTGAACGCCTTGGGTAAGGGACCAGACTTGTACCTTGACAAGAGCTGACCAACTTTTGTGTATACTTCCACGACCTTGGGGTTGATACCGGGTGGCATCTTGCGCTCTTCAGCATCGTACTCCTCCTTGTTTTCTGCTTGGTCGATCTTCTCCATGATGAGGTCCGCAAGGGTCTTGTTGCCCCCTCTCCTTCCCTCTTGCGCGTCCATCGCCTCGTCGTCATCCCCCTCGTCGTCCTCAGCTTCGAGCTTGTGTTGGGCCTCGAACTTGTCTAGAAGCGCGCGGTCAGAGGGGTCAATCTCGAGATTGGCATCGTAAGAGCTCCAACCGTTCTCGCCGTACTCAGCCTCCTCATCGTCCAGCTCTGCATCAGAAGCGTCGTGCTCCTCATCATCTGAGTCCTCTGGCATCTGTCCATTGTTGTTACGAATCGCATCCTTGGACCCGGACGCCTCAGGCTCATCGGTGGTCTGGGCACGCTGAAGCTCAAGCTCCTCCGCCTCGAGCTCTTCTTGCTGCTCACGAGCAAGACGAAGAATGTTCCTCGAGAGCTTGGGGTCGATGAACTTCTTGTTTCCGCCACCCGCCTTGCCGCCTACAACCATACCCTGTGGTGCTGCGTAGACGTCGGCCTGAGCATCATCTTCATCATCGTTCTTGGAAGACTTCTTGGATGACTTTTGCTTGTTGCGCCGCCCTGGCTGACTGACGAGACCAAAGCGAGAGGTGAGCTCGTCCTCCTTCATCTGCTGGTGGAGTGGGTTGTGCCTCTGAGCGCCAGAGCCCTTGGCAGGCTTGGCTGAGGATGGAGCGCGCGGCATGTTAAAAGTATGCTTTGTGTGATCCCGCTGCTAGAGTGAAGTGCTTTGAGGTAGAGATCACGTTGGCTCCCCGTTGATGCCGCTGTGTGATGGTGAAGAAGCCGGGATGCAAGTCTGCTTCCAACCAGTCTTCCAAAATTTTGACAATTACAGGAGTCCCTCTCGACTTTTTTTCTTTTGCCCGGAGCAGATTGACAAGCGTGTTGCAGGGTGTGTCTCTTGTCGAAATGGCGAAGAAAAAAAATCAACCCGCGACGCATCGAAACACGGACCCGATGAGGTGAAGCCACGTGCCTCCACATGTCTCTCGCACGAAACAAAAAAATGTTGTGGTGCGCAGTCGCCTCGCGTGCGCCAGAACCCTTGTCTTGAGACACTTGCCTAGGGATGTATCATCATACCTGGACCATTCCACGCTCTTTAGCGAGGCAAGGCGCAAGCTCTATTGTGCCCAATGCATGCGCGGTAAAAGTCACAAAGGGTCCGTCCGTCAGGCTGGCAGACACAATGGCAGACAGCGACCGTCTGTTGTCACATGCAACGCGCAAGGGGAGCCAGATGTGTCCGAGTTGCGAAAGAAATCCTGTCGTTGAGCCAGCCCGATGCACGCTGTTCTACTTGATGGGAAAGCAGTGTGTCAAAATTCCTTGTCGTTTGACCCAAGCCCAAAGACAAATGCACAGTTCAAGGGGGGAGGGGTGATGTCGTATTCAGAGCCCGAATCATGAATAGGGCCGACTAAGGAAGGATTCAGGGTCATGTCTCGTAAACTCAGCCAGCCAGCCGGCCAGCCAACAACGCGCAATTTACATGCAAGCAGGCAGACAGCACGGGCGATACGCGCAATCCGAGCGGGGATGCGATACGGTTCGGTATACCGCGACCACGTCTCTGCCAGCCAGTCACTTGGATTCATCTCAGCGTGGGATCGAACAGCTTCCTTGTCTCTGGATTCGTGTCAGGCCAAGACACTCCAGCCACCGATGCATCCTTCCAGCCAGCCAGCCAGCCAGCCAGCCAGCCAGCCAGCCAGCCAGCCAGCCCGTCATCCATCCAGCCATCCATCCAGCCAGCCATGAATGTCTTTTTCACTTCCCTTTCCGGCGAGGCTGTGACCGCTACTATCGGTTGTCCCGTTACTCTCTATCTCGGGGCTTTGGACAATCAAAAAATAAGGCCTTGGGCCGGCGTGTGCTCAGTGCGCTAGACAACCGGCATCAACACACCACAAGACCTTCCTGGCAAGCGAGAAGCGAGTGATGTTTTTTTTTTTTTTGGCTGCTGACTACTGGTGTGTCTTGAATCTAAATCACTCTCGCTTCGTTGACCCAGTCTAGGGTTGGTCGTCTGCGCTTGTTGCTGCCCTCAAAGAGTTCAGAAAAAGAGAAAAAAGGGGACCAGAAAAACGAGTTGAAATTCAAATCCAAATCAAGAGAAAAAACACGACCTGTTCGAAGGCAGTGAAGAGAGGGTCAGGCGGTGGGTGACTGTGCGGCAGGGGAGAAACTGCAACCCACAAACCCCGTGCCTGCCTGCGGGAGCCACACGACGCCTGTTGCTTGACGCAGGAGCAGCAGCAGCAGTAAGACAGGCAACTCGGTCGCCTCGCCTTGCCTCGCATTGTCTTGCCTTGCCCTGCCTCTCGCCCCGTCCACTCCGGCCCGCGTTGCCCTACTTCCCCGTCCCAATCCAGTTCAGTCCCAGGCCAGTGAAGCCAGCGCAGCCAGTGCAGCCAGTGCAGCCAGTGCAGCCTACGCCGCATCGCACCGCGCGGCAATGCTCACTCGAACCCTTCCACTCCTCCCCTCTTCCCCTCTTCTTGATCCAACCCCAACCCCCCTTGCTTGGCTTGGGAGTGCCTTGTCCTGTTTGGTTTCACTGGCCACCTCTATCCCATCGTATCCTTCCTACTCTCTACATACAACCTTCTGCTTCCTCCCTACCTTGCACTCTAGGCCCAGCTCCTCGACAACGAACTCAACCTAAGCGTTGCAGGACACTCCTCTTCTGTTGCCGCCTATCCTCGAACCAGTGACAGCGCATATCTTGTCGTTCTTCCTAATCGTCACATTTCCTCCTTATTCGCAGCAACCCTCCATCATGCAGCGATGATCAACTGATTCCACAGCCACTGCTGTTCTGTCGTCTTCCTTTCATCGCCGCCGCCGCCCACATCACCGCGGCGCAAGCCCTTGTAAATCTCTTCTTATATCCCTCTTGCCCCAAGGCTTTCCATCTCCAACTTTCTTTTCGACCGGCGTCTGTTTTCTAACGGAAGCTGGCCCACCAACAAGAGATACTCGACTCGGCGCAGGCGCCCATCCTCTCTTTCCTCCTTCGGTCCGGCCGTCGTCTCTGCTTTTCCACCTTGCCATCCACTTCGGGATCCCGTTTCCGCCCCTGAACCTTGGGCAATTACCCTTTTCTATCGTCCTTTCATCTCGCTTTCAGCCACAGACGTCACGGATCCAGTTGTCGCATCTCTCCAAATTAAGCGCACTATGTCGTTCCGCGCTTGCTGACGGTACTCGGCACGCTTTTGCCACGCAGGATCAGATCCATATCACACACTCTATTCGACCAGCCATCGTGAAGACCTCCCCCTGTACCACCATCGACAGCTGGCACACGCCTAGCCTCCTCCTCCTGGAACCATGCTGACCGTGCAGACGGACACCCCTCTTCCGGGGTTTAACGACCTCGAGGCTCCTACATCCCCAACTGCTGCACTTCCTTCTCCTGATGCAGCCCTATCATCTCCCACGATTGAGAGGGTCAGACACCATCTGATCCCAGCTCGACCTTCAACGTGTATTCGCGCTCCTTGCCTTAAGAGGAATATAACCGCTCCGGTTTCAGAGCACCGCGCTGCAACTGCGGCTGAAAACCGCGGCAGTGATGGCACAGCGGTGCTGACGTCTTTCGCCGCTCCCCGCTCTCAGTCCTTCGCCCATCCTCGACGACAGGTTCACTTTGATGATGCTCCTCCGGAACAGTTCCCTGCCTATTCTGGGTACAATTACGACCGTCGCCCCATCGAGTGTACCCAAGGAGGTTCCGAATTCGATATGAGTCTGCCCCCGCGATGTACCTCCTATCATCTTGGGGACGACGACACAGCGGACGACGCCGAGTCATGGTCTGACACGAACGGCGATCTCGCTTCTTTCAATGATTCCACGTTGGACGGATGGACATGCATCAAGAACGGAAATTCTCTGGAATCTCTCAGTCATCAACCAAGTCAGCAGAGCGGTCTCACTTCTGCTGGCAAGAGCGTCCACGCATCCCTATGGGGACTGATGCAAACGCAAAGCGAAGACGGATCCAGCCAGGCTCACCACTTCAAATCACCAAAGTCAATTAGCGCCGCATCTGATCAGGTGAAGAGCCAAGTTGGCCTACCTGTCCACGGATTCCGTTCCTTCGGTGGACTGTCCAACAGCCTTGCAGCCAGTCAGAATCTCGCCAAAGACGATGATTCCAGCTCTAATCGTGCCGAGTTGGAACGAGGTAACACGGAGCCCACCCGGGCAGGACCAAAAATCGCATCACCGGACGCTACACCGATGCCAAGCCCCAGCATACACAAGACAGTCAACTTCGCGGGCCCGTCTGGCTTCTTCGGGGCAATCGAATCCGTGAGCGCGAGAGTTCAAAGCGACGGTTTGCCCATGTCGCGCGATCGGTCGCGCATTCCTGTCAACCAGGCTGTCGCGCCCCTCGTTTCCGTCGAGCCGCTCGCCTCGGAGGAAAGCTTGAGACAGTTGGACTCGAACAATCTCGTATCTCTGAATGCCGCAACCTCAGCCTTGTCCCTGAGACAGAGCTCCGACCAGAACGAATCGGAGCGTTTCTCGATGCGCGGCGAGCACCCAAATGATGGCGGTGAAACAAGCCTGTCGATCCCTGATCTTTCCTTGCCTTCCTTGCCAAAGGCTGGCTGGAACTCTGTGACAGGCTCCCTGTCGTCACCGCTCTCCTCTCGCTGCTCCTCGGTTGATCCTTGGAGCTGCCTCAGCAGTGATGGGAACGGAGATGGCGCTGATAGCCCGAGCAACGAAGCCAGCTGGAACAGCAGTAGCTGTACGAGTCCCGATCTCAGCCCAAGCGAACTAAGTCCCGATTGCCTCGGTCCTGGCAAAGTAGGCTCGTCGACCTCGAACCCATCATGGTCACACGAAAAGACTCCAGGAATTCCCACTCCTGACCTAGCGCGGGGATCTGACTCGGAGAATGAGAGAAATGACCCAACGGACGACGCCGGGGACATTTCCAAATTCTCGTCATCCTTGGAAACGGTGCATGGAGCTTCTCAACTGGTCGCGCAGCATTCAACAGCGTTTTCTGCTCTGGTCGATGACGTGTGGACGTCGGAGGCCAGTACGCCGGACACTTCTCGCCGACCAAGCATACACAAGGGTGAGCTCGAGGCCTCTCAGCTCGCGGCAAGGCTCAAGTCGCGCAAAGCAACTTTGGGCTCGGACGCACTCGAGATTGGTGACGGCCAATTGCGCAAGATCCGACCGCGCTCCAGCTCGCGGGATGCCTCGACGCTAAAAAAGACTAAGTCGAACAAGTGCCGGGCTTGTCGCATCAACCGCGAGCGAGAGAAGGTGGCAGTGTCCTCAAGCCTTGCAACGGGCATGGACGCTTCTCACTCGATCTCACCAACCACTCAAACGGTTGAGCTGCTCCAGGGCGCAGGCACCTTGATGGTACCGGCTGGTTCCTCGCCGAAGCAAGCTCCAGAGTCGCGCCTCTTTCCACGATCTCGCTCTCGATCGGGTTCCAGGACAAGGCACATGGCTGGCTCGCTATCGAGAGAACGCTCCAACGAGAGGTTGGGTTTGAGATCGCCTCACACTGACAGGTCGGTTGAGCGCGGAGAGTCAGAAGCGGAGACTCCCGGCTGGCTGGACTCGCCGTCGGCGTCGGCTGCAGAGGATACCTCGGTGGTGCTCGACACGGAGCTGAGCGAGACAGCGCTGGTCTGCACTTGTGAAAAGAAGAAGGAGCGTGATGCTCTGCGCAGGAAGATGCGGAAGGAGCGCGAGCTGGAGAGGGAGCGCGATCGAGAATGGGAGCGAGATCAGGCGCGCGGTCGTCAACGTCGCTTGTTTGGCGACAGTTTTGACGACAGCAGCAACAGTTGCCTGTCTGCCCTAGACGGCTTTTGAGGTTGGAAGCAGTCCAGCCAAACTAAGCTTGAGCACAAGCGTGTGCTTGGGTATCACCAGATGCGGTTTTGATACGATACCCTCCTTTTCCTTCTGTCCAGTATCTTTGTTTTGAATCATGTGTACGGCAAGGCATTCTTTCTCTCGAAACCTGGCGTAAGACGTCAAGGATTCCACCAGCATTAATAACAATCAATCTGCTCACTATTCCTCTCATGTGGCCAGGGCAACCTGCGTACGGACTGTTAGGATGCAAACAAGACAGGGTGTCGACCGAGAGAACAGAGGGAGCGCTGCAGAGGTGCAGCAAGACCTGCATGCGAAAGCAAGTTCGAATGCGACCGGAAGAAGAATAATGGGCATCCCCGAGCCGATGGTACCGATTGCGTTGTTCTTTCTGTAAGCTCCGGGTCTTGCATGCTGGCAAGGACTGTCGCCATTGAATCTGTAGGTAAGTTAGGGCTTGAGAAGAAGTCTTCCGATGCAGTAACAGTGCTGGTACTTTCCCGTCTTTGGCTTTGTGGCACACACGGCAGCCTGACAACTAACTGCAACAGATACGTTGCTGTCCATCTCAATCTGCAATTGGGCGTTGCCAGCAAAGCTGCCATGAACAATCAACCGTCATGCCTGAAAGATTCATGGGTCCCTGCTCCCTTTTTTCTCTTTTTCTTTGTTGATCGGGGTAGACGGATGGTGGCATGGACATGCGCCCTTGCTGCTGGGCTTTGTTCCCTGTCTAGATGGGGAAAGAGACAGGCAAGCGAGTGCAGTGCAGCGCAGTGCAGTTCAGTGCGGGTTGGCCCCTGCCCCTGTTGCTGCGTGCAGTTCTGTGCTGTGCTGCGCCCTAGCCCGAGGCACCGAGGTCTCTCCCGCTTGAGAGCGAGCTTATGGGCTGGCTTGAGGCTAGCCTCCGTGAAGCAATCAATCTACTTTCTAAAATCACATTTGCGCCTCAAGCCTGGCTTGGGGACAGACAGGGGCGCGCGCGCGGGCCCACAACCAAAGACGCAACTCACACAAGCCATGCCAGGTTTTGTGTTTCTCTGCTCGGAGGTGCATCTCTTTGTTTCTGCTGATTAGAGCAGGACATACTGTGTTGGCGCCACCATCGGATGCTCATTCCTTGGACGCCTCGTCGAATGAGGAAGGCGCTCGTTGATGGCAACGAATGGCTGCATACGGGCAGCCGAAGGAAGAGAGAGGAGAGATGGGTCTTACCGAGCATGTCGGGTGTGCGGTAGGTTAGCATCTTTTGCTTTTTCCTTACCTTTTCTTCCCTCATAACTTAGTCAAATTTTACAAGAGCGGGTGCGCATCCGATCCTCTAAGGTATTCGTTCCTCTATCAAGCGGAGGCAAAGGCGAGGCTACGCTGTGTGTCGGCGGCGGTGGTGAGCTACTGTAGTCACAGCTGCGTTGATTGCCTTAGGTGCATGCATTCAATACAAGGTCTGGTCTGTTAGTGTCGTTGTGTGCGCCAAAGCGAGAAAAATGGGGTCCGTCCGAAAGCCAGCTTAGCCGGGACGCTACACACCCAAGTCAAGCCAAACTGTAGCCAAATGGCAAAAAATGTAACAGAGGCGGAATCGATTCAAGAGTGCAGAGGGCCCCTTCGCTTTCCCCACTCTCACGGGCTTGAGGGGGCGAGCGAGGGAACAAGCACAGATCGAAAGAGGCGCGACGCCCAACAAACAAGAAAGAAAAAAAGAAAAAAGAGGGGAGAGCGCGAAGAGAAAGGGCAAGGGCAAGCAAAGTGCCGAAAATCGAGCCCGAGAGAAAGACGAGAGGGCCTCAGACCAAGTGTTGGTGAAGCGAGAGTGACACGCACGCACTGACGACGACAGTACTGTAATGCTGCTGCAGCTGCCGGTGCTCCTGCTGCTGCCGCTACTACAACACACACGCTCACAAAGCGACGATCTTCAGCAGCTCATTCAGGCAGAGCTCCAAAAGTGCGGCCAGAGGTGCATCACCGACTGACTGGCTGACTGTTCTGTGCCTCTCGCTCTCTCTCTCCCTCCTCCCTGTCTCTCCTCTGGTCTGACTTCTTGACCTTGACGCGCCCTCGGCACCACACTGACGCACGCCCACCATACCAGACGGACGCACTGTCTCCGAGCAGAGCTGCACTCACGCATCTTGCTTGCAATTGCAGGGCTACGGCTTTGCTGCCCTTTCTCTTTCAATCACCTTGTCGTCCCCATCGATCACCATTCACTCAAACCTCATCCTCATCAGTCCCTTCCTCCCCTCATCCCTTTCTCCATTCGGCCAGCACACCAAGCGCCAACAACGCCTCTCTTCATCCTACCTTTAACCTCAACATCAACTTCAATCCCCCACATCACCATTCACACGGAAGCACTCACCACCAACACTGAGCCCCCTCATCCTTGCTCTCCAACTAACCGCCTCTTCTTTCTGCGAACGTCCACCATCTCATACCTGGACTCTCTTCCTCTTGCTCGTCTCGAGGTCAAGTGACAAACACCACATCATCGAGCACACCGTAAAGCCTGCTTCTCCCGCTGTTCCATCTCTCGCGCAGATCGAGTTGCACCTGCAACGAGCTCTATACCCATTTTGTCTTTGACCGAGAGCACCTCACCGAACAATCCGTGACTCTCACTTACTTCCCTTCTGCAACATCTCTTTGCCTTCCGAGTCAGGCTCCAAACTCAGAATCTTTCATCTATCATATGCTCGTTCTATTCAGTAGCTCTACAATCTGATTTCGCCTCGGACGTCCGCCCTACCATCTCCACCTCCGACCCTCTCCATTCGCCTCAGGTACTTTGCAGGAGCGCGACGGTCCTCCTCCTATCTTTGGCCTGAAACCAATTCTAGCTTTACTGCCCTGCAGCTTTCTGCCATCGATCCGAGTCCGTTCAGCCACTCACAATCATGCCAGCGCCTACAACCACCACCTCTCACTCCCCGATCGTCCCTCATAAGAAGTTCGGCACTTTTGCCGGCTTAGGTCAAATAGCCAACCGGAGCGGGACCACCTCAGCTGCTTCTGGTGGCAGCGGTAGCACCAGACCAAGCGTCAAGGGTCTTTTCGACGAGCCAGGCTTTGCGGCTGGTGGTGGCCTTGGTTCTAATGCCGGAAGCCCACGACTTGGTCTGACGGGGCTCGCACCACCTCACTCAGGTCGAGATGGGCTTGCGCCAGGCAACATCGGATCTAGTGTCGAAGGACCTTGGAGCATCAGCGTAGCCGAAGCCCAGGACAAGGACAAGCGCGAAGGGCGCAAGAGGAAGCATGCTCAGGCTGTTTATACTCTCTATGTCACTACTCCGACACACAACCTGACGCTCACCCGGTCAGCTGCCGAGATTATTGAGCTGGACCAGAAGATCCGCGAGGGTCAGTCTCGGAGCACCTCTCTCCCTTCATTGCCTCAGCTTCCCTCTTCTCCTCCTCAGACGAGCGGCCGACGCATTCTCAAGACCCTTTCAAGGACTCTGTCACCGAGTGGCAATCGTAGTCGCGGCGGCCTTGTCAATCCTCTCGCTCTCGACACGCCAACCTCGCCTACCTCGCTCACTGCTGAGGCTTCCAAACTTGGTTCCCCCACCCCTCCTTCAGCACCCTTGTCTCCTACCATCGATGAAGCGCATCTCACAGCTCACTCGACAACGACGCAATTGGCCACATACTTCACCTCCATCTCCAATTTACCCTTCATTCGACGCCACAAAGCCTGGAAGCGCTTCGCCCGCGTTGGCTCGGACGATTTGCAGAGTGTGAGAGTCGAACGTCGCGTGCGCAAGGTCCGCAGCGATCTAGCTCAGCATGTCAAGTCTTCTGTTGCTCCGACAAACACTAATGTGGGTGTGAGTCCAAGCCATTCCGACCTCGGCGAGGATGACGGAAGGACCGAAGATGAGACGGAAGACGCGGCTTCTACTCGCGAAAATGCGCCAGCTGCTTCTGGTCAATCCGAGAACGAACAACTTCCGGAGGTTCCTGACCGCTCAACCTCAGTTGACCAGGACCGGGCTTCAACCATCGAGGACAAGAGTATGTCGTCTGTCTACGAAGGAAAGACTGAATCTCACCGGAAGAGTGTCAGCGGAATTCCCGAAGAGAACATTTCTCAGGATACGGAGAAAACGGCAGAATCCTCGAGGAATCGACCAGTACGAAACAGCACTCGAAGGCGTAACCGTGACGGCGAAAAGGTAACTGTCGACGACTTTGACATGATTAGGGTCCTGGGCAAGGGTTGTGCTGGCAAGGTACTGCTTGTTCGACACCAACCAACGAAAGGACTCTATGCGATGAAGTCGATTCACAAGCGCCACGTGCTCGCTCACCAGGAGTTGCAACACACTTTGACCGAGCAGTCGGTCCTCAAGCGCATGATGAAAGAGGAGATTCATCCCTTCGTCGTTCGACTCTGGTGGAGTTTCCATGATCGCAACTATCTCTATCTCGTCATGGACTTCCATCCCGGTGGTGATCTCGCCACACAACTTTCGCGATGGGGTCGCCTTGGCCGAGACAGGGCGCGCTTCTACGCAGCTGAGATCGTGGAAGGTCTTGAGGGTCTTCACAAGGCCGGTGTCATTTACCGAGACCTCAAGCCCGAGAACGTCCTCATCGGCGCGGACGGCCACATTGTTCTTTCTGACTTTGGTCTGTCCAAGGAGTTCACTGGCCCTCGGACGAACGGAACCTCTACGCCGCCTCCGAACTCGCCAGGACGCTCTCATTCTTCAAACAACGTCAGCGCCCAGGCTCGCTCGGCTCACTGGCTATCGGCTTCCGAAGACTCGTCTGGTCGGTCATCGAACCGGTTCCTCGACGATCGCGAGACTACCAACACCTTCTGTGGAACGGCGGAATACCTGGCTCCCGAGGTGATTCAGGGCAATTCGTATTCCTACGAGGTGGATTGGTGGAGCTTTGGTACGATGCTTTACGAGATGCTCACTGGAATCACGCCCTTCTGGGCGGACACTCATGCTGACATGTACGTTCGCGTGCTGAAAGATGAGCTTGTCTTCCCTGAGGATCGTGTGCTAGACCAGGACACGAGGAGCATCATTCGGGGTCTTTTGCAGAGGAATCCAATGCTTCGCATGAAGGAACCTCGCATCAAGAAGCATCCCTACTTTTCCATGATCGAGTGGGATCACATTTACCACAAGCGGTACATCCCCCCCTATATCCCTCCG
The DNA here is from genome assembly GCA_026413255.1 of Fereydounia khargensis. Lineage (NCBI taxonomy): Eukaryota > Fungi > Basidiomycota > Ustilaginomycetes > Urocystidales > Fereydouniaceae > Fereydounia > Fereydounia khargensis. Next base: position 133,451 of record JAOCZO010000004.1, on the reverse strand, counting down.
ATTGATCCACAGAACGAGATCGACACGCAGAATTTCGACGAAACATTCCTCGAGATGCAGCCCACTGCTACTCATGCTCCGGAGGAAGTAAACGGCGGCGGTGCCGACGGCAGCGCCAAGGCCGAAGAAGCTGCCAATGGAGGAGAAGAGTCCGTTGACACTTCGAAACGGGTTGAAGACTTGGAGAACCTCTTTGATGGGTACTCCTTCCGTGGCCGACGCGACTCTGAGTCGATTCGATCCTCTATCATCTCTTCTGGTCCGGGAGAGTCGATTGTCAGCGAGGAGACTACCAATGCCGCTTCTTCAAACAACCCTACAGACGCTCCTCGTCCAGCGCCACCCGCCAAGGTGGAGAGGCAGGTTGACGAAGATGAGGATGATGAGGCCGCTGCTCGCGCTGCCGTAGCTGCTCTTGAGCACCTTGAGAGCGAGGCCAACGCAGATGCTGCGTTGGGTCATTCGTCTGTCAATGCTTCCGAGTCCACTCAAGCTGCATCCTCAGCGCCAAGTCGGGAAGCAACTTCCAATGGCACGTCGGACAGCGACCACTCGCAGACCAGCAACTCGATTGGCTCTCCTGCAAGTAGCTATGTTGCAGGCAAGTCGGTGGGCAAGCCTTCACTGTCCGCCGGCGGCCAGCCAGCAAATGCTTCCATTCGTGAGCTTGACGACGAGGATGACGACTGGGATATGATCGAGACCGATGGTGCCCTCAAGTCCGAAGTGAACGGAGGCAAGGGTACCAACCTGTTTGCCCGTGGCGTGGTTGACACGTACCGACTGCTCAGGCGACAGGAGTCTTCGCGCCTTCCACCTTCGGCAAGCTACGGCTCGACCTCGAGTCGTCCCTTCAACCGCCTCGGTAAACGGCGCACCATGGTTGGTGGCACTGGCCTCGGCAAACCATCGAGCAGCACCTTGACGTCGGCCAGTGCTCAGAGCCTGGACACTGACCAAACCAACCCGGACACTTCCGGCGAGCAACAATCGCTCTCTCCGCCAAAGGATGACGTCCGCCGATCGATGGCCTCGACCGGATCGGACGACACGAAGCATCAGGCGAGAATGAAGAAGATCAAGCGCTTCACCACCTTTTTCGAGCCTGCCTCGCACCGTTGAGCGGCCCCCGATCAGGCTGGAGGGCCCGCCAACATTCCACACCAAGGACACTAAGAATTCCTACTAGATGCGCTTTCACAATCCGCCAAGAAGCCAACTTACAATCAAGACGCGATCGTGTAAACGACACTGCGGTATACCCTCTCATACATTTTCCTTTCGATTCAACCACCTCCTACTCTTTTTACTTCTCTCTTGCTTTCGCCCAGGCCCGACTATCGTCATATAACACTGTCTTTTGTTTCTGTCCACTCTCTCTCCTGGGTTCCATTGTCACACTCCCTTATCTTTCCTCGCTTACCGCGGGGAGTATACCCTTCGCGTGCCCATGGCTTGCTAATCGCGACTCGACGCTCCTTTTCGTCCGTCCCCACCACCAGAGACCCATCTCTTGTTTGATGGCAGTAAACCACACTCTTTTACACACATCCGGCCACCGCTCCGGCTTTGAAATGTCACTCATTAAAGACGATCTGTTTGAGGCTGGGAATTCCAGGGATTCTGACAAGGTTCTGTGGTTGTAGGTTGATAGGTAAAAGCGCTAAAGTACATGATCTGAAAAGGAAACAATCTACAGAGAGTTGTCGGCACAAGTGAAGGGCGCTCTCACTGCGCCGTTCTCGTAGTTATCAATGATAGCCTGTACGCTCGAGTAGAGACCAGGGCCAAGGATGAAGATGCCAGCAAAGATGAGGAAGAACTGGAAGGCAGTCTCCGCCTTACGGAAGACAGACTGGTTCTTCCAGAGGTTTCCTCGATGAAGGTCGAAGAAAGCGAAAGCCCAGAACCCGTAGCCAATGTACGAGTCGAACAGGGCGGACATGAGGGAGAGGAGGGTGGAGAAGAAGGGGATGGCTTCTCCGATGACCCAGCCAAGTACCCAGGTGATTGCGACGCAGCCGATCCAGCCTGCCCAGCCGACGGCAGTGTTGTTGTTGTAGTGACGGGTTCCAATGAACATGCGCGCGAAGAGGTACTTTGCCACAACGCTGGCGTAGATTACGCCGATGATGATGGTGGTGGGGAGAACAAAGGCGAATGCAGCCTTCTTGTAGTTGGGAAGCAGCGTGCCTACCGAAGGGGCGGTGGTGTACTGCCCAGTGTAGTAGTAGATGACGATGCCGACCAGCGTGAATACGATGAACTGCATCACAGTGACTGCGTAGAGAGCCTTGGGGAAGTCCTTGGGCTCCTTCATCTCGGCGATGAACGTCGGGTAGCAGATGTGGCCGATGAAGGTAAACACAATGTTGAGGAAGGCATTGAATCCATCAACAAAGGTCGTTCCGGCGGGTGCCCAGGCAGTGATTCGCACGGGCTCGGTGAAGTCCTCGACGGCAGGCTCGCGACCCTGGATGCCCTGGAAGATCAGGGAGAGAAGGATAGCGATAGCCATGGAGATGGCGGACGCAATGCTCATAGCTGCAACATGCTCGAGCTTGCGTGGGATCGTCATGAGGAGGCACACGACCATCACTACGATAGAGAAGACGAGGGAGCACGTGCCGTGCTCGGAAAGTGTGTTGAGGATCTGCGAGCCAGTGAGCGTGTGCAGACCCATAATGAAGACGTTGTTCAGCACCAGCGTAAGCGCCGTGATCTCGTAGGCGATCTTGCTCTTGCCAAAGATCTGGTATCCCATATCGCAAATGTTGAGGATGTGAGGGTGCTTCATGATGTAGCTGTGCAGAATGAGTCCTGTATACAAGGCACAGATACCGACGCCGAGGGTGGCAATGATACCGCCCGCCATGCCGAGCGTGCTGTATGCCCAGGGAAAACTGAGGATGGCAAGGCAGACATACTCGCCAAAGAGAAGCGCTGCGCACTTTTGCCATGACAGGGTGCGGTAGACGATCTCTCCACCTTCCTGGGCATCCTTGATCACGCCGAGAGTGGAGTCAGAGTCGTCCACGGGCTTGACAATTGCATCGGCGAGTCCATCCTTCTTCTTGTCGGCGCCACCAGACTCTAGGTCGTCGAAAGAGCGGTGGGCTGGCTTTTCCTCTGCCAGGGGCGATCCTGTTGTTGCTGACATGGTTGCGCTCGTTGGATGGTGGAAGGAAGATAGGGAAGAAGCAATTTTTCACACAAGTTATTTGTTTGTTTGGGAGCCTAGTCTAAAGTCTTATCACAGCCGTTGACTTAAGAAGAGGGCTGGTCCTCCTCGTTAGTCTGAAAGCTCAGGAACGGTTTCGGGTTTCCTGGCTCTGCAAACAAGGTCGCTAAGGGTTCTTCGCAATTTGCGCACATGGTAGAGGCCACAATAATAAAGTAGGCTCAAGAAAATGAGCGGGTGGCAAAGACAGACAAGAGGGCGCTCTGGCACGATACCATTGAATGTCGGCTAGGGCCGCGTTTTGCTTTTGATGGGAGTGTACTTTATGCGAGACTAGCACGAGCGAGCACGACATCTTGGCTGCAGTGCTTAAAGGCCATCCGGAATGGTTGAGTGGCTGAATGGACGAGGCGCGCATGTCCAAAATTGCAAGTCAAAGCGATGCGTGGGGAGCAGTCACAGAACCCTTTCCATGTTGCGCCCGGTTCGAGTGCAGGGCTTGCGATCTGCTCCTTCTCTCCGCGGCCGGCCAAATGCACTCACTCTCACTCACGCTGCAGGCCTCATTCACCGCCGCCAACACAAAAGCCACACACCGCACCGCCCGCAGGTTTCCACACCCGCCGCCGCCAAGATATTTCCCTCTCCGATTGCCGACTGCAGCGGAGTGCGGCTCAACTCTTCCGACCCTCAAAATAATCCACGCCCAACCCAACATGACGACACAGTTCTACCTCTCGCAATTGCGCGGATGGTCTGCTACACTGTATAATGCGTGGATTCGAAATTGCTAATGTTACAATCGAAGTAGGTTCTGCTTGTTAAGAAGAGGTGCTCTGCGCTGTTGTGTATAGGGGAGTGATGCCTGTTCCTGACTTGTTCGTAAGAAAACATTAATCATGGTTGGGGACGCGGATACCCGGCCGACTGTGGGCCTTGCACCGATGGCTGCCTAGGGTCGTAGCTTGTGCTGCTCGCCCCACTTTCAGCCTGCTGTGCGCTTGCCGCTCCGTATCCATATCCACCATAGCGTGCCGCAGCGTATGCAGCATTCGCGCTCGTAGCAGCTGCTTCGCTGCCCTGTCCACCGCTCTGCCATCCATTTCCGTACCAGTATGGCTGTCCAGCGCCGCCGTAACCTGCATTTTGCTGGCTAGCATCTTGATGGCCATACTGCTGTCCCGCGTATGTGCCACCATACGCCGAGCCTGTGGCTGCCCCGTACCCTTGCATGCTCTGGCCATAGACGCCGGCGCTCGCGTGCTGCGGTGGCTGCTGCGATGGAGGCTGGCTCCAGCCAGCTTGATTTGGCTGCGGCCAGTACCCAGCAAAGCGCGGATTATAGTGACCAGCCAACGCACTGCCTGTGCCTTCACCTCCCATACTCGAGGGAGATTGGAACGGCGAGGGCGTGTTTTGCTGTGGGTAGCTGGTCTGGCGCAATCGCGAGCCAGAGCTGACAGGGCTTGCGAACGAGGAACCGGCGGCCATCTGAGGAGAGGCTGCAGAAGCAGGTGAGCCAAGGGACAAGCTTGGCGACGAGATCGCGGATGCCGAGTTCGTTGAGGCTCCCTGGGCCTGAAGAGGCGATCCCATCGCAGCTGCCGGCTTGGGTGGTAGTCCGGAGAAACTTGGTGGTCGCGCCCATGTAGTGGCACCTGCGTTTGGCTTCTCGTTTGGCTTGGCGCTCCACTGTCGAACTGCCATCTCGATCGGTACAGGACCACTGGAGACGTTGCTTGTTGAGGAAGCTTCTTCATATGGCACAAGGCGCCGGCCACCAGGCGACGGCCCCGCCATGTTGCGGCTGTCTGGGGGTGGTACATCAAAGTCAAAGTTGGGTCTTGCAGGCAACGCTGGACGGGGCTTGGGTGGCAGACTGGGGCCAGATGACTGACGGAAACCGCCTTCGAATGGCTTGCCAAGTTGTGCCGAGGCTGGAACTGGTCCTCCAGCCCTGCCCTTTGCCTGACCTCGCCCCTTACCGGCCTGACTTTGCGCCTGAAGCTGATCGCCAGCCTTCTTCGCAGCATTCTTGCGCTTGTTTCGTCGTTTTGCTTCTGCTTCAGCCTCGTCGTCGGAATAGTCTATTTCGTCTTCGCCGACCTCTTCATCGAAGACGTTGCTTGCGTCGCTTCCCTTCATTGCCTTGAGAATCCGAGTCATGACGTATGTGCTTGAGCCGGGTAGGTAAAAGACGGGCTTGCCCACCTTGATCACATCCTTGTTGACAAGTGTGGCTGAGGGGAAGCGGACCGAATAAAGAGGAGCATGAATTGATCCAAATGTTTCAAAGACCAGGCCGAGAACCTTGCCGTCTTCAAAGCAGAGCAAGCTGTCCGTATCGAGCACGCTGTATTCGCCCTCTTCCTCTCCTCGCTGACCGTTGCTGTCGATTGGTGCGTCAGGACGTGATCCTGCAGGCACCGTGTCGCCTGCCTTGTTCTTATCCGACTTGGTGACTTCCTGCTCGACGACGACAACGCTGCTCACGATGGAGTGGACCTTTCCGAGCGGACGGATCATTCGAAGATCAGCTTCATTTAGTTCTTGAATTGGCGGCAGCTCGACCTTGGGGTCCACAATCTCGTTCTTGGTTGTTAGGGTGGATTCGACAATCTCGTGCTCGTCGTCACTGCCATCTACGTCCCTTGCCGGCTTCTTGGAAGCAGACCTTGCTTGCTTCTCATCCTCTGAGGACGAATCCTCGTCACTTTCAGAGTCAGAGTCTGAGGATTCGTCAGAGTCATCTGAATCACTAGAAGACCCGGAATTGTCGCCCTCCTTAGCTGGCTCGCCGGCAAGAGAGGAAATGGCACGATTCAGCATGGATTCTGCCGCAGGGTCCTTGGATGCACTGTTGAAAGGCAGAAAGAGTCAGTGGGAAATGTACACTGCCGTTGATGAGCTCTTGAGCTCTTCTTACGACTCACCTAAAGCTTTCCAAGTCTTGGCGCTCTGGCCGCTCCTTCTTGATGGATGGTCCGTCCTGATCTTCGGCTTTACGTTTGTGGTTCGCAGTCAAGCACTGCTCCACCGCGAGTGCATCGTCATCTGAGTCGTTGCCACGATCTGACACTGCTGACTCCTCGAGTGATGGATCTTCAAAGCCGGGGGGAAGGGCTTCCCTCTCGCTTCCGGCGGCCTCTCGTGCCTTTCGGACTGCTTCTCTCAACTTGTCCATCGACTCGGCGTCAGCTTCAGCAGCTCCAGAATATAGGATCTGCTCAACATCGGCAGGAACGGCATGGACTGGCTGATTCGCCACAGACTCTTCAGAGTTCTGTGCAGCTTCCGTCGTGGGCTGTGTCGATATGACAGGAGCTTGAGTTGCTTCTTCGACTTGTGGAGTAGCCGTGCTGGTCGACTCTGGTTGGACCTCGGCCTCTCCTGAAACGTGAGGCTCCTGGCCCGCCTGGATATCGAATGGCATGGTGAGCCCTTGAGTTGGTGTTCCACACTAAGCGAGGGCTCTCCCTGTCTAGGTGTTTGGATATGAGCTCTGGTCTGATTGATTGAGAGTTGTCGAGATGAAGAGAACGTGAAAGAGAACTGTCATGTTGGCGCTCTGACGCTCTGACGCTCTCCACTCCACTTGACACTGACACTAAAACTGAGTGAGCCACAGCGCAGCGCATCCGAACCAAAAAAGCTTTTCTTTCATCGTTCTGACTTTCTTTTTTTCAGGTCGGTGCGCAAATTTCTGGAAACCCCCGAATTCAGGGTCCAGTCACGTGACGTCTCCCAGCCGTGCATCAGAGCCACGTCAGAGAGAAGCACTCGAGTCCACTTTCACTGCACCACGAACCAACACCATTCATCACCCAGCCTATGCTCGCAATCAGCCACCATGCAGAGGCCGAGTCTTCTTTCCCTAGCGCTCCTTGCGCTTCTGGTCCTTCTCTGTGTCGATGCCCAGATGTTCCAGCACTTTTTCAACGGCGGCGGCGGCGGTAGCATGTTTGGCGGCGGTAGAGAGCAAGAGCCACCACCTGTGAGTTAACAAGTCAAATCATGCCCACATTGTCTGCAATGCAACACTGAGGTCTCGCGTCTTTCCGATAGGCGGGCGATGCCAAGTGGTTCGAAGCACGGGTCGATGCAGCCCACTGCACGCAGTATCTTTGTCCGAGAACGCTCTCCTGCGTTGCCAAGCCATCCCACTGCCCCTGCCCATTTCCCCAGCAGATCCGATGCGCCTACAAGGACACGGACTCGCAAGTTGAAGAGATCTCCAAGAAGGCCAAGGGCTCATTTGGTGGTGTTGAGCCTGCTCTTGATCTCGGTGGCAGCATCTGTGTAACAGCAGAAAACTGCGATCAGGTCAAGGCAATGCTCAGTGGGAAGAGCACGAAAGCATGAGTTGTCAATGAGCAATCTTTTGAGAGTATCACATGCATGCTTTGGTGTTGTGTTTGGATGCTTAAAAGTACAGAGCGTCGGCGACGTGAATGAGGAGTGGGGTTCGGGTCAAGGAGTGGGTTACTTCTTGCGGTCGGGAAAGTGTTTTGCTAGCACCTCGGCTGCCTTCTTCTTGCGTTCTTCCGCCGCTTTGATCTTGGCCTGGCCTTCGGTTTGAGGGGCGGGTGCCTTACACCCATGAGCGATGGTGGAACGATGCATCATGCAGAACAGTCCACGACACCTCTCGCATCGTGGAGCCGCGTGAGTGAATGTTCTTCCAACACTTTGATTCGAGCCGGATCCATCAACGACGCGAACACTCGTGAAACTTGACGACGACTCCTTGTCCGGCTCAAGCTCCAAGCTGAACTTCTTGCACCCCCGCTTCTGGCACGGTAGCCTGCCGCTCGCCGTAGGACCTGATCCTGAAGAGCACCGGGCATATCGCTTGGCCAATTCTACGTCGCTCAAGACCGTGTTGGTCGCACCAGGAGCCTTGCACGCGTGCTGCTCCGGAAGAAAGTGCAGCTCGCAAAAGTCTATTCGGCAATACGGGCAGGTGATGGGAAGGAACGACAGCCGGCCACATGTCAGCATCTGACAGTGAGTGCCAACCTCCATGGCGAAGGTAACGTTGCTCTGCTGTATCAAACAGTCGAGTCACAGTCTATCCGGCTCCTCTTCACCTCCTAGACTTCGAACGCCGGCGTAAATTCGGATTCTTCTGTGAGCTGATGGGACTTGCAAGAACGTTCGAGTTTGCCACCGATTGTTCGGCCTGGGACAGGATATTATCGTCAAGCGTTAGGAATGTGTCAACGTAGTGAAACGATTCCAAACTGAGTGTTCAGTTCTCTGCTGCGCTACCTCCACTCGCAACATGTAAAGTCCGGACAGGCAACGCGCCTCCTTCAACTTTTCGGGTTGGCTGGGCTCGATCACCGCGTGCGGCCTTAAGCTAGTCTACCTGCCTCTTTCTGGCTGGGACCGTGCGTTCGCGAAGGTCGTGACGTGCTCGCTGCCCACCACGAAAAGGGAAAAAACCCCGAGCAAAGCCATCAGCACTGCAACGCCAATCTCAACTTTGTGATCAACATAAATTATACTTATTGCCACCATCTCATTTCTCTCAAAACACCAGCCCCAACCACCATATTTCACACTTCATAATGTCTGTCAAGTACATTACCTCATTCGACGAGTACACCGAGCTCGTAAGTGTCGTTGCTTGCCCCCCTGCGCTGAACCACTTTCGTTTCTAATCGCTTGCTTCTTTGCTACGCAACTTTTAGATCAACGGCGACAAGCCCATCGTCATTGACTTCACGGCTACCTGGTGCGGTCCTTGTAAAGTGATCGGCCCGGTCTTCGAGAAGTTCGCCGGCGAGGAGAAGCACTCCCACATCGGCTTCTACAAGGTCGACGTCGATGAGCAGTCTGAGATCGCCCAGAAGGCCGGTATCAGGGCCATGCCCACCTTCATCGCCTACAAGAACGGCCAGGTCATCCACCAGTTCTCCGGCGCCAACCCCGCGCTCATCACTGTGAGTTGTATTTTGTAGAAGATGCCGAAAGCAGTGACTGACAAAGACATCATTACTCTACACTTCCCTCATACAGGACCTCCTCGCCAAGGTCTAAGTAATAGCTGTTTCGTACTTTCAATCTGTAATCTTTGCCGCTTGAATTGCTGTACCGAAGCTGTTTACAGCACGGATCAGTCATGCCACGCCGGAATCAAGAAGTTGGTGTGTAGAAAACAAGGGAAATCTGAGAGCGTGTGATAGAACAGAGCAGAATCAAGGCTGCTTTCTTGCGGTTTGAAGGCTAGAATGAGCCTTGCGGAACCCCATCGTTAAGGTGCCTTGTAGCTGCAAGGGTCCACTGTCGATCCTCTTGGTCAACAACTCGGAGGACAGGCTTTTCCCTCTAGGCAACCAGCAGCAACTAGGTGTGGGCGGGGCAGTTTGCTCGGATCCGATTGCTTCCCGATCTTTCGATCGGGCAAATTGCCACAACCCAAGGCGGAATTGGTCGGAGCGGGCCTTGACGGGAATGACGCGCCAGGGTGGGTCAGTACAGCACGGAAACGGCTCTGACGGCGATTCTGCGTGAAAGTGGAGGAGGCTTCCAACTTGCTCCCTTCCCATTGACAGGCCTCCTGTTCCTTGCCTCTCCTTTTCACGCCTGCTGCTGCAGTTGAACAGGCACACAAGCTCTTACATACATGTGCACTCTAGGCGAGCCCAGGACTGTCGTCATGCGGTCAAACCTACCATCACTAGTCCCACAACCTCGACATCATCATAGCCGGTAGCGACTACCTCACATCGTCACACTTGAGACCGCAGCTTTTTGGGGGTCAATTGTTAATCAATTGTGACGGTGGCGCTCAGTGTGGACCAGTGGATAAGGGAGACGAGAAGAAATATTGCAGGCATACAGTAGCATAGACTTGGCCCGACCGCGAAGAAAGCTGGGGTAAGTGAGAAAAGAATCAAGAGAAGCGCGAGCAACGACAGGTGGGCTTGAGCGGCGCGGGCGTAGCTGGAAATGTCAAACGGGTTCGGTTACTCTGCTGCCGGGCAACCAAAACCAAAATCAAAGTGGATGAGGACTGAAAAAGCTAATCGCGGGCCAATCGAAACGATTAGAAATTCGGGCATCTGACTTACAAAAAAAGGAGACAGGCAAAGCGTTGAAGGCAGTCTACCGCCTCCACTTTAGGTCTCGCGCTCTCGCAGCCCGATGCGGATGCAGGCAGGCATTTCACGGGCGACAGGGCATGGACAAATCCCCCCCAATTGACCCAAGCGGTTGGCAGGCCAGTCTACTGGTGAAACAGGCGCTCAGCAATCGACCATCCACGGCCATGGCGGGCGGGCCAAGCGGGGAAGGCAATTGAGGACTGACGACGTTCTGAGCGCCGCCGCCAAGCAGGTGCATGCTCACACTCACTTACTCCACTCACTCCCCTCAGCCCGGCAGCCAGCCCGGCACATTGGGATCGTGAGTTCCGATGCTGCTGTCCTCGAGCGCCGCCGCCCCCTCGTAGAATATATGTAACCTTCAGCCCTCGTTTCACCCTTTCAATCCCTTTTCCTCCCACAACATTTCCCTTGTGCTCGTCACAACATCCATATTTTTGTCAACCGCCGTTCCTTTCTAGCGCCGAGACAAGAAGCAATCACTTTCTACCAAACATCACCTCCGCATCTACCACAGTACCTTCGTCATCGTTCATAATGTCTGTTGAGGGAGTTCGAATTCTCGGTAAGTAACGCTCTTCGCAGCATGGAGAGGTTAGATGATCATCATCATCATTGTCGATCTTCATGTCATGTGCCCTTTTTCCGGCAATGCAGAGATGCTGACATTCGTGTCGCTTTTGTTGCTGCTTTACAGGCCGGGTCGAGGGAGACCATGCCAAGATCCTTACCCCTGAGGCTCTCAAGTTCCTTGCTGTTCTGCACAGGAACTTTGAGACCACCCGTCAGTCTCTCCTCAAGGCCCGTCAGCTACGACAGACCCGCTTCGACGGCGGTGCTCTCCCTGACTTCCTTCCCGAGACCGCTCACATCCGTGCTGACCCTACTTGGCAGTGCGCTCCTCCCGCTCCTGGTCTGAGGGACAGGCGAGTTGAGATCACCGGCCCCGTCGACAGGAAGATGGTCATCAACGCCCTCAACTCGGGTGCCTACACCTACATGGCTGATTTTGAGGACTCGACCTCGCCCACCTGGGCCAACGTTATGGACGGCCAGGTCAACATGCACGCTGCTATCACCCGAACTATCGACTTTAAGCAGTCGAACGGCAAGGAGTACAAGCTCAAGCCTCAGGGCCAGACCGCCACCCTTATTGTCCGCCCCCGTGGCTGGCACCTGAACGAGGAGCAGATCCTCGTTGACGGCAAGGTCATGTCCGGTTCGCTGGTTGACTTTGGTCTGTACTTCTTCCACAACGCCCACGAGCTGGTCAAGTCTGGATTCGGTCCTTACTTCTACCTTCCCAAGATGGAGAGCCACCTTGAGGCCCGTCTTTGGAACGACGTGTTCAACCTCGCGCAGGACTACGTCAAGCTTCCCCGCGGCACCATCCGTGGTACCGTGCTGATTGAGACGATCACTGCCGCCTTTGAGATGGATGAGATCCTGTACGAGTTGCGACACCACTCTTCGGGTCTCAACTGCGGTCGCTGGGACTACATCTTCTCGTTCATCAAGCGTCAGCGCTACAACAAGGGTTCGATCCTCCCCGACCGCGCCGCTGTCACCATGACCGTACCTTTCATGCAGGCTTACGTTAACCTGCTCATTCAGACTTGCCACAAGCGTGGCGTCGCTGCTATCGGTGGTATGGCTGCCCAGATCCCCATCAAGGACAACAAGGAGGCCAACGATGCTGCCATGGAGAAGGTCCGCGCCGACAAGCTGCGCGAGGTGCAGGCTGGTCACGACGGCACCTGGGTCGCTCACCCTGCGCTTGTCACGATCGCGCTTGACGTGTTCAACAAGCACATGCTTGGTCCGAACCAGTACCACGTCCGTCGTGAGGAGGTCAAGGTCTCTGCGCTCGACCTGCTCAACTCGAACGTGCCCGGCCAGATCACTGAGGCCGGTGTGCGAGCCAACGTTGCTGCGCTGCTCGTCTACTGCGCCAACTGGATCAACGGTCTCGGCTGTGTCCCCGTTGCCAACATGATGGAGGACGCGGCGACGGGCGAGATCTCGCGTCTTGGTCTTTGGTCTTGGGTGTACCACCAGCAGAAGACGGCTGAGGGCAACGCCATCACGCCTGCCTACGTTGACAAGATCCTTGATGAGGAGGCAGCTAAGGTGTCCAAGCTTGGCAAGAGCGTTGAGACAGCGAAGCGATACATCGCTGACCAGGTGCGCTCCTCGGCACCGGATGAGTTCCTCACATCGGCGCTGTACGCGCACCTCAACCACCACAGCGCTCCCGCTCGTGTCTAAGTTGATCGTGTCCTTGTATCTTTCAACCCGTCTTTCCGTTTCTTTGACAAAAGCTGCTACCCAACCTCATATCCGCACACAGCCCCTACTTGAGGACTTGTAATCATAAGCTATGCCAATCAATGCTGTTCCCCAAATTGAGAGTCGAAAGGGCACGACGGAGATACGGCCGAGAGAAACGTAAACAGCACTGAGATTTGCTCGGTGAGGGAGCAAAGACCGAAAGAGTCCCCAAAGGGCCCCTAGCTCCAAGTGTCGGTAGGGCTCACATGTCGGAAGACATGCCACGGAACAGCTCTCTGGTGTAACTTATGGTAGAAGCATTCGCTGATTGATTTACTCGCACACACTTTGGTGAGGAATGTTCGGTACGGGGTACACTGGTCAAGGATGTATGATACTCAGACGAAGACAGTAAATACGACGAGGAAAGGGGGTCAAGAGATTTAAATTTCGATGGGAGCGAGCGGAGAACGAGTTGCTGTGCAGGTCGAGTCGAGACTCCGACATAACCATACCGTGTAGTGTGCAGTTGCGAGTGGAGACTGTGGCGATCCTGCGGTGGAATCGCGCGTGGCAGACGGGTTTTTTTTTTTCGCCCCGTCAGGCAAGACAAGGGAAAGGAAGGGCTTGGTGCATGCCGCTGCAGACCGGATCGGGGCGCGGTGCGGTGCGCGCGGTGCGGTGGGGCTTTGCTTTTGGTGCACAGTAAGAGAGAGACCCTGCTTTTCGACTCTCTCTCTGCATTTCGCGACTCTCGATCGCGCGCAGCACTGCTCGTCTTGTGCCCAATCTCTCCACTCGACGTCTGTCTTCTCTCCCAGGGTTCTCGATTCTCCGACTGCAACCGGTTGCAACAGGCCATACAGCACGCATGGTGCATGCAATAAAGGGACACATAGGGATGATGTATGTCTAACCTGCGCGCCTCAGTCCTATGACAGGAGCTCCAAAAAGTGAGTGTGCGTGTGTGTTTGGGTTTGTGTGTGTGAGAGATAGAAAGGGTCTGGAACGGGAACGGAGCAGAGTGGTTTCAAAGTGTTTGCGACGGTTGTGTGATGCTGCGACGGCTAGGATTGTATTCTGCGGATGTAATTCGACGCCGGTCGGGATGTTTGGCGGCTGCGCCGGAAGAGAAACAAAAACAAGATGAATACAAAAAACGATAAATTACAGTACGGTACAGTACGGTAGCTGAAAGACTGGGAAGGGGCGAGAGGTGGAAAGGGTCGTGGTTTGGTGCCTGGCTTGGCTTGGCTTGGTTTGACTTGGCCTGAGCTGCCTCTTACCTGCGGACGCGCGAGTGTGGACCGGACCTGCACCGCTCAGTCATCGATGCTTGCCTGCTTGCCTGCTTGGCTGCTTGGTAGTCTGCGAGTTGGCTATTGTAGCACATTACTCAGGGCAATACGGTACTTGCAGAGCCAGGCCGGCCGGCCTGCTTGACTTCCACCCTGTCTGTCCGCATTGCCTTAGCCGAGCCTGGAGAAAGCATCCAAATCTTTGGGATCCACGATTCGCAAAGCAGTTCCAACATCATCGTCACCCCGCCCCCCATTCCATTCCCCTTCCTCTGCCTGTTCCATCTGCGAAACCCAGCCAATCCGCTCCTCCGCCCATCAATACTGACGCTTGGTTCTCTAGGCCCAGTCTCGGCAGCCACAGCCACAGCCGCAGCCGCCGCCGCACCCGCATCCTCCATCTCTGCTACCTCACTTTTCCGCCTGGTCACCCAGGCCAGACCCTGCCAGACTAACTTGTTCCTCGCTCCCTTCTTCTATTCACTCTGTCCCTTGGACAGTTCATCCCATCCTCCTGGGGAAGAATTCTGTCCTCGCAAACCATTGCAGAGTGGCTCACCCCCTCTCAACCACCACTCCACCCATCTTGGTGGACGGAGCTAGCTCAGCAGCCAGCCAAGCACGGTTACCTTGACGGCCGCACCTTGATCGCCACCACACTTGGCGCATTCTCGACTTTGACCTTTACATCAGCCCAACAACGCCTGGCTCCAGTTCTTAAGCTCGTCCCTTTGCGAGCTCGAGAACATTGAGGAGAGTCAGACTTCCTCTCTCAACAATTCCGCCCAAACGACCTGCGCCCCACTCCTTCCAATCTTTCCCGGATCAGCACTCCCCAGACTCTCTTGATACCACTACTCCAACCACTGCTTCTACTTCGGCTCCTCAACAAAAGAGGGCGCGCTTTGAGAGCTTCTCGGCTGGAGCCGTCACCTCAGAGGCCGACGCTGAACGTCCATTCTCTGGATCGGCTCCGTATCCCGAATCAGACTCTAGCCAACATTTTACCTTGCTCCCACCCACCCGTGCCTCCATCTCGTCCCCTTCCCACACTCAGCCCATCCTCTCCGAGGCTCCAGTCCTTTCTCCCTTGAGTGCCACCAGCTCTCCGGGACAGCAAGACCGTGGACGTCGTGCCCAACCCGTCCCTAACCCTTCGCCTCTTTCCAACCAGCCCTTCCAACCCGCCAGCTCGTACTTTCCATCACCCTCCACCAAAATGTTTGATCTAGACGAGTCGGTGCGTGCGCTTTATTTTGCGCCGGTTCCCATGATCGTCCTAGATCAGAACCGCAGAGTGCGAATGATGAACAGGCCCTGTGAAAGCATCTTTCTCATCACGGGTGTCAGTTGCATGGGCCAAACCATGGATCGCCTCATTGCCCACTCCTCCGTAGATGACTTTGGCTATGCACTCAATGAGGCTGCTGCCAGCAAGATCAATTCATCCTGGGCACCTCCCGTTCTCACCCGCCTCAACTTTGTCCAGGATGATCAGAAGCTCTTTTCCGCCGACATGTCGGTCTCCGCCTGGCATCCTACCGACGAGGTCTTCTCTGAAACATTCCAGTCTCAGTTTTCCAAGTTTACTCAGCCAGGTTCTGACGGCGCAATGTCACCGACTTCCCACGGACCTTCCGCCAGTCTCAGCGGCACTCTTGATGGTCGCGCCCCCGTACTGATGCATGAGGCTTACTTCACCCTCAGCATCACCCCCCTTCGTGCCGCAGAGCGTCGCATGAGTCCAGTCGACGCCCAAATCAGCAAGGCCGATATGCTCAAAGAGGGTGTCTTCAACGCTCTCGACACTGCTGTCCTTGCCCTTTCCACAGATGGCACTACTGCCATCCGCAACCGAGCTTGTGAGGAACTACTCAAGCCTTTCCAGAAGCTCGATCCTCAAAAGGAATTGCAGGAACAGGCAAAGAAAGCCGGCGGCATGGGTATCGACCTCTCTTGGCTCTCTGATACCATGGACTGTTATACAGACGACTTTTCCGCTCCATTCCCTCAACAAAATTGGCCCATCTACCGTGCTGCAGTCCTCGGTGAACTTGTCAAGCCGGTCAAAGTTGGCTGCATAGCCAAGAATAACAGCGGTATCCGCAAGATTTTTGAGATTGATGCCAAACCTATGCGCAATGCCGGAGGCTTTGGTGAACACATCGGCGGTGTCATCACGCTTAAGGACATTTCCGATGAGGAGCGCGTACGAAAGAAGGAGGTCAAGCAACAGGGCGAAGAATACTTCCGAACAATCTGCGACTGCATGCCTCAGCTCTTGTGGACCACGCTTCCCGATGGCCACCACGATTGGTACAATGAAGGCTGGTATCGATACACTGGAATCGGCGTCTCTCAGAGTGAGGGCGTCGGCTGGCAGAATGTCTTCCATGCAGATGATATGGTAGAAGTCTCGAAAAAGTGGTCACATTCCCTCCGCACGGGCGAGCCTTATCAGGTCATGTACCGTTGTCGCCGCTACGACGGCGTCTACAAGTGGATGCTCGGACGCGCGTTACCTTTGCGAGACCCAAAAACCGGCGAAATCATCAAGTGGTTCGGCAGCTGCACCGACTGCGACAATGAGGTCAAGGCCCTCGAGGCAAGCCGTAAATCTCAGGCCCAGCTGACCAGTGTCATCAATCATGCACATGTGACGATCTGGGCCATCGACCGCGATGCAATCATCACGATCGCAGAGGGTCCTGGTGTTAGGTCACTTAAACTGGCGCCTGGGACGCCCAACGGCTCGGATGGTGATGGTTCGAATTCCTTCGCTGGCTCGGTCGGTGGTCAGTCTGGTGCAAACGGTCTAACGCGCAGCGAAGACATCAAGGATGGAGAGAGCCAGACTAACAGTCAAAGCCAATCTCACGTTAGTGGGAGTGGCAGGCGCCAGGCGCAGCGAAGCATGATTGGTCGCAGCATCTTTGACGTTTGGGACTCGCCTGGTATCCGAGAAGCCATTAGCCGTGCGCTCAACGGCGAGTCCGTTGTGCAGGAGATGGAAATCGACGGACGATGGTTCCGAACTCAGTACACCCCGCAGCGAGAGGAGAATTACGACGTGGACGGCAGCGACGGTGCGATCATCGGCGTCGTTGGAGCCTCAATGGACATCACAGACCGCAGGCGCGCTGAGCTCAAGCTCGAAGAGTCGCTGAACGAGCGCTCGCGTGCGCTCGCGGCTGAAACAGCAGCAAAGGAAGCAAGTAGGATCAAGTCAGAATTCCTGGCCAACATGAGTCACGAGATCCGCACGCCAATCGCCGGTGTGATTGGACTGTCAGAGCTGCTTTGCGATACGACCCTAACGAAAGAACAGCGAGACTTTGCGGAGAACATTCAGCGCTCAGCGGACGCGCTGCTAACGGTGATCAATGACATTCTTGACTTTGAAAAACTCGAGCTCGGGAAGATGGATTTGGAGAAGGCGGCGTTCAATCTGCAGGTGGTCCTCATGGACACATCCAAGATGCTCTCGTTCGCGACGCAGAAGAAGGGACTCGAGTTTAACAACGAATGCGAGCTCAAGTACACGGGGCAGATCATTGGTGATGCTGGCCGTCTACGACAGGTGCTGACTAACCTGCTTACCAACGCCATCAAGTTTACCGCTTCGGGCTCCATCACGCTGAGGGTCATCGAGACGTTTGAGAATGCTACCCAGCTTCACGTCCACTTTGAGGTGCGAGACACGGGATGTGGTATCTCTCAAAAGACGCTCAAACGTCTGTTCCAGCCTTTCAGCCAGGCGGATCCATCATTTGCGCGTCGATTCGGAGGTACAGGTCTGGGTCTGTCGATCTGCAAAAACTTGGTGGACCTGATGGGTGGTACAATTGGACTCGAGTCGGTAGAGGGCAAGGGCTCGAATGCCTGGTTCACAGTACCTTTCACCAAGGCCTCATTGCGCGACTCGGGCTTTGACTCGTCTCCAGACGAGGTCGTCTCGCAAGATACCGCGGTGGAAGAGCAGACAAGTAGCATGGGAGTGAGCGAAAACCCTCTCAAGCGACCGCGCAAAGATATTTGGATCCTCGTGGCCGAAGACAACTTGATCAACGCTCAGATTGCGCTCAAGACTCTTCGCAAGATGGGCTTCAGCTGCAAGGTTGCCAAGGATGGCCTCGAGGCGCTGGAAGAAGTGACGAAACGACCGTACGACTGTATTTTGATGGATTGTCACATGCCAAACTGCGATGGATACGAAGCAACAAGAAGGCTGCGCCAATTTGACAGTGTCGACATTCGCACTATGCCTATCATCGCCATGACAGCTTCAGCTATCCGAGGCGACAGGGAAAAGTGCCTGGCGGCCGGCATGTCGGACTACCTATCCAAGCCGGTCAAGAGCGGCGCGCTAGAGAGCACGCTGGTCAAGTGGCTCTTTGATCCCTCAACTCGACAGAGCTTGAGCAAGTACATTGTGCCACCAGGCCAGGCAACAGACTACTTTGGTCCTAAGGGCGAGGATTCGGAGCCAGAAACACTACGGATAACCACGACATTGCAGTTGCCTCCGCTGATTGAGCGAGATTCGGCTGAGACGGTCACGGCGATTAGCGGATCAGGTGCGTTCAAGCTGGCCACGACACCAGC
Source organism: Fereydounia khargensis (assembly GCA_026413255.1). NCBI lineage: Eukaryota > Fungi > Basidiomycota > Ustilaginomycetes > Urocystidales > Fereydouniaceae > Fereydounia > Fereydounia khargensis. The sequence goes on along the minus strand of JAOCZO010000004.1, from coordinate 114,984 downwards.
CTCTGGCACAGAGGAGGAGGGAGACCATGAGAGCGGCATCAAGGTCGACGAGGAGAAGGGCAAGACGAAACTGGTTCAAGCAGGCAGCAAGCAAAAGAGTAAAAAGCGCGCTGTCCCTGTCAAGGTCAAGGCCGAAGATCCAGTGCCGGCCAAGCAAAAGTCGGCACCCAAAATGCTCTCGGCTCCCGAGGTTGCGCTCGCCGACAAGGCGCCCATCTTCATACGCCGTTCTAGTCGCGAGCAAGGAGGATTGGGACGCGACCTAGAGGGAGAAGTTGTCCGCGCGATGGAGGACGGCGCAGGGCGGTCAGGTGGACCCTCGCTCGCGATGGACGAGGAAATTTAGTCTTCAAGTCTGTGAATGCTCCGAACCCATCGTCCCTTTTTTAGTCATTGTTCCTTTTCGGTATTCTATGGAAACGGTACGCAAGCATGTTTTTCTCACGTTATTCTTCCTTTTTGTCAAAAGCGTACACATCCATCACCTTAACCTTTTATATCATTTTCTTGCTTCTCCTTCAATGGTGTCTACTGAAATGGTCTCCCTGTATTTTCCACGCTTTTTTGTCTACACTCATGCCATACATACGCACACCGTGGTCTTGCAGCCTGGATTTCGTAAACGTGATGCGATAAATGCTTTGGTAATTGCCAACTTTTAGAACACGCTGTGTTGACTAATTAGGGAGACTGAGGGGGTATCGGATCAGAAGCCCTCCAAGTCGAGCTGTAAAGCTGGCTGTGGGGCAGATCGTTTTGCGCGTTTGGCCTCTCGTTCCTCCTGGGCCCAATCATCTTCTTCTTGCTTATCCAGTTCCTGCTGTTCCTCTTCCTCCTCTTTCTGTCGAGCGAGGAAAGCGCGCTTCCGTTCCTTCTTGGTCCGGCGAATCTCTCGCTTTTCCTTTCGTTCCTTCTGCTTGCTCCAAGCCTCGTACTCCTTCTTATCCTTCTTGACCTTTGGCGGAGGAGGAGGTGTGGGGTCGGAGCGTTTCTTTTCAAGTGTGACTTGACGCTGCTTCTCTCGCTGTGGATCCGCAAAGGCAAGTGTGTCGAGGTCTACGATCTCTTGGTTGAGCGCCAGTCGAGGCGTACGACCAGACGTGGCCTCTGGCATACGAGGAAGGCGGAGAAGGCCGTAACACCGCGCATGCTCGTGCACCTCCAAGTCACGGAAGATGAAGCTCGCCTCGTGCTTGCTGTACGCCCGGACGAAACTGACGAGCGCGAGTACGGAAAGATCATATAGCGCCCGGTCAGATCTGACAGACGTGCGCAGTGTGTCTGTTAATGCCTGTGCGTCATCGTCAATCCCCTCGGGCTCAGTTGTCTTCTCAAGCTCTGGAGAGAGGTAGGCGTAGGACCGGAGTGGAATCTTTTTGACTCGCAGAAAGTCTGTGGTCGGAGATGGGATGGTGAGAACGAGTTGACAGAGAGGAGACAGAGTGAGGGACACACTTACCAACGTAGCCTTCTTCGGGACCGCGAGAGAGGAGTACGACGGCGCGACCAGACCGCCCGGCGCGCGCGGTACGGCCACAGCGGTGCGAGAATACCTTGGGATCGGTGGGCGCATCGAATTGCACGACGACGTCAATGTCGGGCAAGTCAAGACCACGAGCGGCGACGTCTGTGCAGAGGAGTGCAGCAGGGCCCGAGTCGGCGACAAACTCGCGGAACGTGGCCTCGCGACGCGCTGGAGTCTGCTTGCCGTGTAGTGAGTGGAGACGCACTTTGCCAAGTTGGGCAGGACCGAGCGGCGCAAGGACCTTGTACAGGTAGTTGACTTGTGCACAGGTGGCGAAGAAGACCACCGCCTTGCGTGCACCGTTGGACGTCTCGGCTCGAAGGATGCGCAACAGTTGGGCAAGTCGGTTCTCCGGTCGACTGATGTGGTACATGTTCTCGAGAGAGGCGGGCGTGCGTCGCTCTAATGTCTTGGCTTCCACCTTGACGACTACACGCACAGGGTTCCGCAGACCGATGCGGGCTAGCTCGGATATGGCGTCGGTCATTGTCGCGCTGAACAGGCCTGTGCGGCGCTGCTTGGGCAGTTTGTCGAGGATGGAGCGGAGAGAGGCGGCGAAACCGAGGTCGAGGAGGCGATCGGCCTCGTCAAGTACCAAAGCCTCCATTTCGGTTGTTCGTACGCCAGAGTTGGCAAGCAGCTCTTCGAGGCGGCCTGGTGTGCCTACCAGAATGTGTGGGGCGTTGTCTTTGAAAAAGGCGTAGTCGTTCGCTGGTGTAAGTTTTGATCCACCAACAACAAGTTGAGCCCCTCTCACCGCCGAGGCCGATTCGGGCTGGGCATCGAGGAAAAACTTGAAAACCTTGTGGACCTGTATCGCAAGCTCGCGAGTAGGTACGACCACAAGCGCACCGACCTGGCCGCGCGGTACTGGGTCTGAGCGGCGTAAGAGCATCTCGAGGATGGGAATCACGTATGAGAGCGTTTTGCCGGATCCTGTGACAGCCTCAACGATCACGTCCTTGTGAGAGAGAAAGAGAGGGATGGTAGATGCTTGTACGGGCGTCATGTGGGTGAATCCCATTGCGTCTATCATGGAGGCACTGTGTGGGACTGAGTGAGACGAGCGAGCAAGCAAGCAGGAGGGGAGGGAGAGGACTTACATCCATGGTGTGAGAGATGGACGCAGCTTGGACCATGGCCCTGCGTATGAGGGTGCCAGCGCACTGCTTGACTGCGATTTTGACGTCGACGCCATGAGTGAGAGTCAGTCTAGATGATGGTTGTTGCAGGAAGAAGGAGGAACCCTGAATCAGACGGAAGACGCTAAAGATGCAGAAAAAGACACTGAAAAGCGCGAAAAATTCAACCAACACACTCCCGAGTCCCGAGACGCGATCCCCACTCGAGCCAACGCCAAACATGGTCCAGTGAGAAGCAGTACGGTATGCGATACAGTACGTGTATGTGTATTGAATAAAAAGATAACTTAGGGTGGAGAGGAAAGAAAAACAGCTTGTTACGATTTGTCTCCTGGTATCAACATTGCGTTCCATGACTGGGAGAAAGGAACGAATCCTATGATTATGAATGCAGCGACTCGACTCTTCTAGCAGACTACGCAGCGCTCCGACTCGACAAGGCCCAGCTCCTGCATCTCCTCTTTGGTGCGTTCTGCCTCGTTCTCCTGGCTCTTCTCCTCCACCTCCTTGGGGAACCAGAGCTTGAGAAAGTTGACGGCTGCCTCATCCATGTTGCCACCGTCAGCCGTCTTGACCGCATTCGGACAGCGACACAGCGGGCAATCGTCCTTGCCCTTCTTCTGCAGTTTAACCAGACAACGGATGCAGAACAGATGCGAGCAATCCAGCCGCACAGGACGCCACGCTACCGAAGTGCAGATTGCACAGCTGTAGTCGTCCACACTCGGCAAAATAGGTAAAAGCGTGGTTGTCACGAGAGAAAGCAAAATGTGTGGCAGCGATTCGGAAAGGAGACCCGTCGTGCTTGATGGTAGCAGTGCAGCTAGCGAAGGATGTCCACTTGCGCCTGTATCCGTGAGCGCCATCGACTCTCCCATGCCTAGTGCAGAGGCAGGCACCTCGATAATGCCACTTGCGCCTCGGCTCGCCTCTTGCTGGGCCATGAACATGCGCAGATCGCTGCTCGCCGTGAGTGCGGTCCGCTTGTCATGCTTCTTGAGAATCTTGCGCGCTGCCTCCACGTTGACCCGTTGGAACTTTTTCACATCGAGCAACGCCACATTAAGCTTGAGAAAGTCCTCCATCGCCTTGGCACTCTTGACGTTGCTCAATCCTTGGCTGCTGGGGCCAGAGCCCGTCTTGCGCTTGATAAGTCGGCCTTTGAACGCGCTCGAAGACTGCTCAGCTTCACTAGCCATCCAGCCGCGTTTAGCCAGCTCGTCGGCAAACCGCTTCAGCCGCGCCTCGCTCTCGTCGATGCTCAGCTCGCCACGATCACGCTCGCGCTGACTCTCAAAGATCTGAAAGTCGACCCAAAGGCTGAAGATTTCGCGCCAAACGTATAGATCATTCTTGGATGCGTACGGGCTCGCAGCACGAGCTACGGCACTGCACAGTGACTCGGTCTCAGCGACAAACGTGTCGCGCTGCGAGCCCTGAATCGACGACAGATTCTGGAGTGCACCCGTGAGCGTGTCGAGGAACTGCGTGTCGGCAGTAAGCGGGATGACAATCTCGCGCGTGTGTACGCCCCGCTTTTGGCGGATCTCTGACTGACGCTTGTGTTTCTCTTCGGCCGTCTCGCCTTCGGGTCCATCCACGGGGATCGTGTTGCTGCGCTTTGGTGGAGAAGCTGGTAGGTGCACAATTTTAGCGAGAGTGGGCGAGGCGGGCAGAGTGTCGGGACCATCAAAGCTGTCGTTCTCATCCTCCTCCTCCTCAAAGACGCCATCTTCGTCCTCCGAAGCGAGGGGCGACTCGATGAAAAGACGGATGCGCGGGATGGGATGCTCGCGTGTTCCTCCAAGCTCGTATTCGGCTCTGGCCCTCCTCCCAGACTTGCCCTCGACCCACTTGACTTTGGCGGCCTTGTCGTCAGCAGCAGTAGGCTCTGGAGCGGGAGCAGTCTGGACTGGATGGACTGGATCCCACTCGGGTTTGGCCATTTCTCTCCACTTGAGACCTCCCCAGTCATGACGGCCAGGGCTTGGCTCGCTCTTACGCGGCTTGCGAGGTCCATCGCCTACGGAACTGTTGCGAGCTCGGATAGCCTCAAGGTCTTTCCTACCCAGGCCATGCCACTCAACCTCATCGTGCTCGTCAATGTCTTCATACTCGCCATGACGGCGGGGATCCTTGGGCGGAGACAGAAGACGATCACCCGAAGCGTGACTTGCTCGGCGTGCAGACGGGTGGTGAGGTGGCTCGAGTGAGCTGTGGCCATTGGACTTGTTGGCTTTGGCTTCCTGGGACTGGGACGCACTACGAGAGCTGCTTGAACTGCTGGGTCGAGAGCTTTGAGAGCGGGAAGCAGACGAGCTACGGATCTGAGCCGGGGTAAAGTTGCTCAGCCAGCGCTCAGCAGGAGTCTCGTCATCGGTGAGGTGGCCAGAGTCTTGACTAGCAGAACGACGCCCTCGGTGAACGGCGTCGGTGGTGATAGTTGAAGAAGAATCAGTCGATAGCTTTGGATGGGGTCCGTCGGAAGGATCGAGATACGAAGAATTTGATGCTTCTCTGCGTGGAGATCCGACTTTTTCGCCGTCCTCGTTGTGGTGAACGATGAGCTCTCGGAGGACGTCGGCACCGAGACCAAGCGATTCGAGTTCTGCTACGACACCGTTGATGAGCTTCTTGAGATGCTTATATTCAATGGCGCCTTCCCTCCACTCCTTGGGGAAGGAGGGATCGGCCATGGTCTCCATGTAGGTCTTGCCGAACTTCATGCTGGGCAATGGGGTGGCGTTTCAAGGGCCTTGTAGATGTGATGGTTTTGCCTCTTGTGTGTCAGCAGATGACTGTGTTCTACGCCAGAGCAAGTGTAGGGACCATGTTAGAGGTTATTGGCGGAGAAAAAGCATAAGATTGAGGGTGGGGGCAGGGGCAGTGGTGGTGTTGGTGGTGATGATGAAGCGCGAAACCACCACCGAAGCAGACTGGTAAAGCCGATCGGGGGACGAAAGGGTCTCTCTGTCTCTGACTCTGTGTCTGTCGCTGATTGTCCGAGTGCTGCAAAGAGTGTCGTCCTGTTCTTTTGGGCCGCCGCTTCTGCCGCTTCTTTCCCGTCCCGATCCCCTCGCATTCGGTGCAGGCCGTGGACGTGGACGCTCTCTTTTTTTTTTCTTCTTTTTTTTTTTTTTTGCCTCGGCTTGGTTCCTTGCCGCCTTTGTTCAGACCCTGAACCCAGCAATTGACTGGCCCGCTAAGCAGAGGCGGCGCGTCAGGGCTAAAGCTTTAACGCACCGCACCGTATTTTATCCAGGCGCCTCCCGGCCCCGGCCAATCCTTGCCGTGCCTCTGCCGTGGCGCCGAGGGGCCGACTCAGCCAAGCCTAGCCAAGTCCCAACAACCGCCCAGCGAGCCAACCACCCCAACGCCACAACTCAGCCACGCCTGTCAACCCTTTGCCCCCACGTTCCTGCCCCAGACCCACGTGCACCTCGATTCGCCTCCTTCCATTCGACGAGAACAGACTGTGCAAAGACAACATCTTTTGGCAATTTCCATTTTGCAATCCAGGCCGTCCTTGCTTGTGTGGTTTCTCTGAGATCTACCCAAAGAGGCTGTTGAAACGCTGCTTGGCTGCAGACTTGATCGCCGACTCTCGCGCACTGTTACAGTCGTATCGAAAAGGGTCAGCATTCCTAGCAATCTGCGCCGGGTCAACCCATTCAAGTTACTCACTTTCGCACAAAGTTGCTTGCGCCTTTCTCGAGCGAATTGAGCCCATCTTCGATACCGCTCATCATTGCCCCGCGGGCCTTGAGCAGGTCCACGTTTTGTAGGCCTGTGGCCCTCGCCTGGTCTGTTGTGCCCGCCACATCGCGTGCCTTGCTTCCCTCCCTTCGTACTGAGCCCTCGCCTCCTGCTGTTCGCCTTGGCGCTGCAGACGCTGCGTTGGGATTCTCAACTATTTCCCGTGTATCACGAACTCGCATGTCTCGCGGAGGTAGTGGATCATCCAGCTTGGGCCCTTCCGGCCGGTTCGGTCCAGCCAGCGCTGCGTCTAGCTGCGCACCGATTGAAAGCATTCCCGTTGTCTTGGTACCAAACCAGCCTGCAATGCTTGTAGCCACTCCTGCCGCCGAGCCCACCGCACCAGGATGCACTGGCATGGTTCGTGCCGCCGGTTTCGGGTACAGTGTCAGGCACGGCTGCCCAGGTCGACGCAGACTGCCAAACACCGTCCAGATTCGCACGTCCAGGCTGCTGAACACTTCGATAAAGTCACCATGTCCATCCAGCGACACGGATGCTAGACCTCCGTGAGACTCGCCCGTCTCCCGATAGTGGCGCTGCAGTCGCGTGATCTGCTCCAGCTTGGGAAGAGAAAAGATTCGGATGCTTGACTCGGTCACCACCGCCGCCACCTTGTCTGTCAGCCGATCAATCACTCCAGCTCCGAGCACGCGCTCTTCAAGCTCAGCCTTGTTGACTATTGGTCCAGTGATACCGAACCAGAGCGAAATGCCACGGTCTGTGAACCCGAGCGCCAGGTTGGCATCCGGCAGGCTCCCGTCGCTCAGACCAGCAGGTGGTCCGTACTGCTGCTCGCGGAGCGCACGTTGCAGCTCATTGGGAAGTGCAGGGCATACGTTGCCCGCGACGTCCAGAATGTCGAGTTTCTTGAGCCCGGCCATCTCATCAAGCTTCTCACCAGAAGTCCGCTCCACTAGCCACATGTCCATCGTCTTTTGAAGCGTCCAAATTGTGGTGAACCCGTTCTGTCTGCTCACTACCAGACGAGGTGCCAAGGACGGGTCCTCGGCCACCCTCGACACAGTGAATGTCAGCGTCGAGATGTAGCTTTTGCTCTCGGCTTCGATCACTTTGCGAGTCTCCCGCGCCTCTTCCCTGGATAAGCGTGAAAGGTCGCTGTTCTCCAGCCCTTCGCGGAGGATCAACTCTGGACTGCGGAGGTCGAGCACAGCAAGGACAGTTCCACATGCTACTGCAAGGAAGCCGATATCGCTGATCGTGAAGGCTGTGATCTCTCCCCGCATCGGATTGAGCATCAAGTTGGCTGTTTTAGATTCAAGTCAGTTCTTCTCGCAGTTCAAACTGATCGAGAGGGGTACGGCTCATGATTGACTTACGCTTGAAGCCGTCAAACTGCCAATCTGCCATGTGATGCAAGAGGGTGAGCTCTTCGGCATTTTGTCCCTGAGAGGAAGGCATCTGCATCTGCGACGGTGGTGGTGTAAGATGATGTGAAGCCTGCTGTGGCATGTTGAATGATCGGGGCGAAGTCACCGGTGCACTTTCTTGCACTCGCCCAGACTGCTGCATCAAGCTCAAACGCTTCGGGTCCCGCCTGGGCCTTGGTGGCGGGGTCCCAGGTCCCGGTGGTATCGAGTGTTCGCTTCCACTTCGAGCTAGGTCCGAATGGCTCGTCGGACCATGAGATGCGTTGAAGCCTGCATGATGCGGTGGGAATGATGGGGGCACTTCAGGCTGGCTGCTTTGGTTGGCATCAAGCTCCCGCATAGCTCTGGCCATCTCATCATCCAGGGCGCTACTGGTCGTATCGGTAATGCTCGCATGGAATGAGGCTGGCGGACTGCGTGGACTAGTGACGGCCGGAATCTGTAGGTTCGCCTCTTCTTCCCGGATGGACTGCTCAACATCTTCTTGTACCGCCTTTGTCTCACTGAGTCGGGCGAAATCGAAGCGGTAATGGAGCAACTGGCCGGTCGAGAGTGAAATGCCGACCTCCAGTACCTCTGGGGCAAATTCGACGCCTTGGATACGTGCCTGATTGCGGATACGATCAAAAGTAGGATGTCCCCACATTGCCTCACTCCGCAGAAGTTCGCGCGTTGAAATGGTGAGATGGGGCAACGCGGACGGGAAGCTACGCTTGAGCCATATACGGGGCGCTACATTAGGATCGGCAGCAGCATCGGCCTCATCCATCTCCCCAAGCAGGAGCAGATGCGGACTAGCATCGTGGAAGCGGATGCTGCCATCAAGATGCCAAGTGATGAGGATCCGGAACTTGGAGGACCGAGCGAGGTCATCCAAGGACTGTCCACCTTCGCCTACCAGCGAAGATGAAGCCTTGCCACCGAGAAGATCCAAAGTTCCGATGCTATCGTCGCGAGACGAGCGCATGGAGGACAATTCGCTCTCGTTCTGTTGCTTTTGGTTGAGCCCTGTGACATCGTCGAGCCCGACAAGCTTACGGTACGCATGAGGAGACAATGTCTCAAATTTGGCTCCTAGAACTGCCCCCGAGCCGGCCAATGTGAGTGGCAAGGGGATAGCAAGCTGCTTCTGAAGCAATTCAGAAGGTCGTGGCGGAGCGGATGATACTTGCTGGCTTTGAGGCTCCAGACCTGGTGACGGCATACGGACCCTGGGCGGGAAAGCATAGCAGGACAATCCTCGAGCAGCAGCAGGTGGTGGCAGGGTCGGAAGCGATGGATCAGCCCCGAGCAGAGTCAAGACCGCCATCGGATCGTAGTTGCCCGAGTAGTGAGGATTGACCTTTGGCAGGAGCAGGAAGTCCTCAACCAGAGATGGTGTGCGATAGATAGATTCTGCTGTACTTTGCAGGGACTGTCGAAGTCCGTTCCGAAGCTTCTGCTGGGCTTCAGGTCCTCCGGTGCTCCAGAGGCTGATTGGAGCTGCGTACGGTGGCAGATGGATACAGTACAGTCCCGGAGGGTCCCTGCCAGCAACAGCACCTCCAAGAACAGTCACAATCGTCCCTTTGGTGGACTTGGCTGCTTGTTCATCCTTGCCCGTTGAGCTGTAATCATTGCTTGATCGCTGTTGGTGATCTTGCTGCTGATTGCCCGTCTGCCACGTAGCTGCGCTCTCACTGGCCATCTCCATCCATGAGCGTTCGGGAAACCCTGACCAGGCGAGCTTGAAGATGGGCTCGCGGAGCGGTCTGGGTATTTCTAGCGACTCGATGGAGTGTGACGGACGGTCGACGTCGAGCTGCTCGAGGGTGCGGACAGTGATAGGTTTCTCATCCTCCTTGACATGCCAGAAGGAGATACAGCCATCCTCGTGACCCATCGCAAACACCTCGCCATCTGGACGCCATGAGATACAAGTAGCGGGTGAGGCACGCTCAGTCCATACAAGCTGTGGATCTCCTCCTGGGCCTGGAGCGCCCGGAAGTAGGCGGAGCTGATAGGTCTTGAGAACAGCACGTTCCTTGACGTCGAGGAGAATGGCGCCACCTTCGTACGCAAGGAGAAGTTGGTTGATGTCCTTAGGGTGAGACTTGATGTCAATTATGAGGGGCACATGACGACGGCTGGGAGCATCTGGGACGCCAGATTTGCGTAGAATCTCCTCTTCCTCCCACCAGAGGTTGGGCACGCGGTAAGGCGAAGGCGAGAAACGCTCTAGGTCATAGGTATCGATGGTGCCATCGCGAAGGCCAAGGAACATATGACTGTGACTTGGAGAAAGCTCAACACACATGACCTTGTTGCGCGCGGTGTAGGCAGCCACACGCATGGGGGTATCGGGATGAGGGGGGCCTGTATGACTCTGGCCGGTTGAGGCGCTAGTGGCGCGATACTGGTTGGTAGAGGAGTTTTGGGCAGCACGAATCTGGGGATCGGGTCTCTCGAGATCGTAGACACTGATGTTGTCCTTCTCATCGATGCAAACGAGCAGGCCGGACCCGGACTTGAAGGCGAGGAACTTGACTTTCTGGGCGGGCCGAAGGGTAAAGGCGAGCTGAACGGCTGCAGATCCAAAGATGTGAACAGAGCCGAGAGTAGTTCCAACAGCAAGATAGCCTTGCACGGGCTCGAACGCCATGACACAAACCTCTCCAGGTAGAGCTAGACGGGCGAGAATACCCTCGTTGAAAGTGCCGGTTGAGCTGAGTTGGGCATTGGCGAGCGAGCGAGACCAGTCGGTGTAATGGAGCATCTCAGGTACCTTGTTAGCTGAGCCGACAGTGGCCACATGGTCTTGTAGAGACCGGATCCACGAGGGCGGCATCTTGAAAGGTCCAGTGGTTGAGTCTCCCAATCCGTTGGTATGAGCTCTTGGTGGTCGAGGTGAGGCCACTTTGGCTTGTCGATGCGCCCAAAACGATCTTCTGCTCTGATTCAAGCCGGCTATAGCAGAGTCTGAAGGAAAGATTTCTTTGTTGGCGCAGTCGAGAGTGTGATTGTGACAAAAGAGAGTAAGTTAACAATTGGCTCGACACTTGGCATCACTTAGTCCACTGACTACCGGTACGTAGCTGTGAGAATGTGCCAAGAGAAATTTCAACGGCCAGTTCTATGTGTGCATTGGTCCACCCTGCTCCGCGAGCCGACGAGCGGCAGGGTGTGCGCGTTTGGGTGCGTGCGTGTGGAGGCAATTTCAAGCAAAGCGCAAGCCAGCGAAGGTTGCTCGTCTCGAGTCTGTCGGCACACCCGGTAGTGTCTCTTTTTCGGCTGTCGCGTCTTGCAACAAGGCTTGTCTTGCTCTGCTTCTCGTCACTTTTTTTGCTACAGTTTGGCACAAGTTACTGTGGTCGGCTATCATCCGCTCAACGACGTCCATCACACGCGTGAGAGAGACTATTTCGACTGAGCCATGGTAGTCAAGAAAGGCGCTCCGGCGCAGCCGATCGGGCCGCCTACCCTCGCCAAGGTGGCGCCACCTCAAGAGCATCTTCAGATGCTTTACCAGCGCTTCGAGTCGCTCATCTCCTCCATCGTCACTCTCCGCGAGGAGATCAACATGATCCCAGGCGTGGATGAGTGGTGAGTCTCTTTGATCCTATGGCCATCTCCTGTCTGTTGTGCTCAACGCTGAACCTTTTCCTTGCACAGGCCTGCGTTGCTCAACCGTTACACCAATCTGCTCTCGCATGCCTACTCTGTCTCAGCATCGCTCATGTCCGCATCCCCTCACTTCCTGCCATCCCAGCTGACTGCTTTCAACAAGGTACTCGAGGCAGAAGCTCGCAATGCCAACCTGTATTCCGAGGCTCAAGGCACCTCGTCTGCGCTCTTTGGTGGCTTCCGGAGCGTTCAAGCTGACGGCGTACCCGCTACAGCGGATGGGCTCCCTGAACTCACGTATCACGACCCGGAAAGCCAACTTCCGATCTTGCTCGCTCATCCGCTGCTACCGATAGCAGAGGACAAGCTCAACTTCCTTGGCGCGATCCTTCGGACCGCCCCTGAGCCAGAGATCGCTGAAGAGGAAAGCAAGTTTATTGCCGACTACGATGAGCAGGCCAATGCGGGCGGGCTAGACATGCAGCAGGACGATGACCAAGGCAATTCGCAAGATAAAGTAGCTGCTGAGATTGAACGCATCCAGGAAGAGATCTCACAGCATGACATCCTGGCTCTTCGCGCGTTGCGAACTTGGTATCACGTACAACAGGCCCCTGACGAGGACGGAAACGTGATGAATTTCAAGGACCGCATCCCCAGAGAAGCAGAAGATGATGGCGAGCAGGAGGACGAAGACGAAGACGAAGACGAAGACGAAGACGAAGACGAAGACGAAGAGATGGACGACGGTGCCAGCGAGAAGAGCGCAGCAGAGCGAAAGCGAAAAGTCAAACATCGCAAACAGCTCGAGCAAAACACTTGGTCTGCAGAGAGCATCTCTTCCTTTATGCACCGAGGCTTGACGACCACTGCGCCGCCTTGAGATAGACTCTGGACCGTCTCCTACCACCTTTGCCTGTCCTATGCTCAAGTTCATTCACGCTTGCTCTCAGCGAAAAGTGCGCGGGTCATCGCACAGAATGACACGGCGTTCACCGTATACCCAACTTTACAACAAGAAATGTAACACCATCCTGCCATCTTTGATTGCCCGTGTGCACAGAGTGTGCTGCAAAGGTGGAAGCATCGGGCGATGCGACCGCCGATCGGGGTCCAGATTCCGGTTCCGAACCAGACTGGCCCACTGTTCCTATCTGGCTCGATCTTGGCGTACCACCGAGAACATTCCAGATGCAACGGTACCGTCCGTTGTGGATTGTTAAGCCGCTAAAACGCAACTCGTGCTTGGCCGGTCATTTTCACCGTAATTGGACAAGCTGATGAGGGCAAAGTCGATACAGCAATGGGGTCTGAGGCAGGACCAAGGGACGGATCAATTTGCAGCTCCGCGACGCATCCATGCAGCGGATGGGCTCCAAGGTGAGCCTGATCGGAGCTGTTGGCTGGCTAAGGTCTAGGCCCAGCTTTTAGAACACAGTACTGTACCACTATAGCATCTGTCCAGTCGGAACGGAATAGCCTCACCTCCCCTCTTTCCGCTAGGCCCCTGGTTCCTGGTTCCATGTGATTCAGCTGTACAGTACTGCATCTTATCAACTACCCACCCATCCGGCCCTTTCATCATCATGAGCGTGTCCAAGTTCTCGGATTCTCCATACACAATTGTCCCTAGCCAGTGCTGTGCAACTGTGTAAGAGCGAGCGAATCATACAAGAACCAAACCAAATCAGTTGCACCAATTGCTTTGTAACAGTGCAGGCAAACCCAAGCTAGGTCGGAGTTGTGCCAGGCTGTGACTGATTGACACTGTATTGCAGTGTATCTCTCATCTCGGCTAGAGCAGAGAGCCGCGGCCCTGTTGCTTGCTGTCTGAGCGGGTACTGGCTCAAATGAGACTCGATACAAACAAGGGACTGTTGGTGCGTTTTTACCTACGTTAGAAGGTGAGTGAGGCCGAGTGGTGTTTGTACGGGACGGGAGAGATGAGGCATGTGCTGTTGCTGTGTTGCTGGTTTGACAGGTGGAAGCAGACCGGACCCTGGACTGGGCCATGCGGGGGAGCAAGTCACGTTCAGCTCGATGTACTTGAGTCCCAGCCCAGCCCAGCTCGTTGGCTCCGACTCGCCGACGGGCATTGGCACCGCCCGTTGCAGCCCTTAACCGATCGCAAGACTGTCGAACTCGATCTCCAAGTCATGAGCCGTAAAAACGATTCTCTGTGTACGAATGTGTGTCGTTAGTGAACAGTACAGTACAATGCAGGACAAGCACGAAGAGAGTTGACACCGTAAAGGATTGATCCGTCTCAATGCACAGCATAGTACTTGCTAGAAGAAAGGTGTTGCTTGATTGGCCCTGCTGCAGGTCGGAAATAAAAGAAGTTGCATTTGACATGTCTGACAAGCCCGGCTTGAGGGGTTTTCGGCCGTGTGGAGTCGTGTTGCGTTGAGTGAGACTGACCCACAGAGCTGGAAGTGTGTTGCAGTATTAAAAGCTCGGCGAGTCGATTTGAATTGTGCAGCGGCGACGGCAAAATGACTGAGCAAGACTAGGAAGGGTCCATCTGTGTATCTACGCGGTCTGGAGCCAAGGCCTAGGTCTCGAAGGAGCACGGCACGCGCTACTGTATCCCGAAAAATCCGGCTCGCAGACAGGCAGCAAGGAGGCACTTTGGCTTTGCGTCAAAAGACCACGCCAAACCCGACTGGCTGCACGCACGAGGCAGCTGATTGCTCTCCGCCAGCCCGATTCCCCTTGCTATACCAGATTGGCTATGGCAACCATCACCACATCACCTTGGGGGCTTCAACGGACCCTGAAGCATTAAGCATTTCAGGCTTGCAGGTGGCTCGGGCCTTTACCGACTCGGTGGCTTGCTCTGTGTCTAGAATACTGTAATGAATCGCGCCACGAACGCAGCATGTTTACGAATGACTGATATCGCAGATACAGAAAATGCTGAGACTTGTACCCACCAGAGTCAGCGAAGAAGCCAGCAGGCAACTACAGCAGACTGTGTGTTCGGTACCTCTTTCTGGTGGGGCGATGTGCGGTGGAAAGACTGCAATCGGGATGGACGGGACAGGGTCGTAGGGTCGGTAGAGTCGTAGATCGGACGGGGTTCCGTAGTTGACAAGCCCAAACAACAGAGGGAAATTTGAGCAACGGACTGAGCGACAGACAAACGGACGCGCTGCCGGGCTCCGGCTGTGGCTCAACAGGCAGAAGGCAGTTGGCCGCAGGCACTGCGCAGCAGGCAAACCAAGACCTAGACCCTTCGCGTCTGCTGCGCGGCGTCCCGTTCATGCGGCTGGTTCCCCGGATGAGTACAATTGACGCGCCTGTCTGGTCCCTGGCCGTGGTCCCTGGCCCTGATCCCTGTTCCGGCCAGCAGCAGCAGACCCTAGCCCGCTCCCCCTTCGTTTGGACTGGCTTGAGGCTTGGCTGTGAGGCTTGCCTTTACGGCTTACTGTGCTGGATGGCTTTCTGCATGAGCTTTGTTTTTTTTTTTTTGGTGCTGCTCTATTCCCTTCTGCAGCGTCAAACCCCGACAGAGGCCAGTTCCCAGCGAAGATCCTCCTCATGCGATTCTTATTCTACAGGACTCGTGTCAAGAATCCTTATCCTGTCTTTGCACATGGCGCCGCCGCCTCCCTCCGGCCCGCATGTCGTAGCTGTTCGTCAAACCCCGACTGGCTCTGGCCTACCAATTCTTCGGCGACCCGTCCCTCTTTTTTCGGCGTTCAGCCCCCTCCTTCTCATGTATGTACACAGCAGATCGTTAATACAAGGCCTCGAAGAGCCCTTCGGCACCATCACAGCAACTCCGATCTGTCTTTACACGTCCACTCTCTGCATGCATGCACATCAGCACCCAATCTTACCCACCCATAAAGTCGGGTACCACAAGCGCTTCAATGTACCAGTAGCTTGATCAGGTCCTATTGTGGTAACCCCAGGCTCACAGCTCACAGGAAAGAACAAAAAGGCCGTCTTGATCATCAATCATGTCCCTATCCCCTCCCTCCGCGACCTCCCCCTCCCTGTAAAGGCAACACTCTACCGCCTCTTGAAGGGTATCATCCTTACGCTGCCTACCTGACCATCCACAACCTTGACGGTGTTCAACGCCGTTTGAGAACCTCAGAAGACATACGGTCGTCGCTCCTCAGCGACGAAGCAGTCACCATTTCAGCGCTCTGCATCTCTGCCGGTCCACCTGGCTGGACACCTGGCTATTTCTATAGCCAGCCCCAATCGTCACCGGCCTACCATCGTCCCATGGTTGGCCGCTCTGGCGAAGACCATGAACGGTCGAGGAGTCTCAGACACCCCTCCTCCTCCTCCGAGTCTCCCTTGCCTCCCATCATCCGCCATCACTACAGCTCGGAGGACAGGTCAGACTCACAGCGAGCTTCACGGCCCTTCTCTGTCTCGAACTCACCACCGACCTCCTCAAACTCAACACCTCGACGCGAGTTTGGCGAGAGCCACAAACTCAGCTCTCAAACAGAGTGGATCCGCCTACCAAGT
Organism: Fereydounia khargensis; assembly: GCA_026413255.1. Classification (NCBI taxonomy): domain Eukaryota; kingdom Fungi; phylum Basidiomycota; class Ustilaginomycetes; order Urocystidales; family Fereydouniaceae; genus Fereydounia; species Fereydounia khargensis. Next base: position 99,073 of record JAOCZO010000004.1, on the reverse strand, counting down.
GTCTCTCATGCCCTTCAACAGTGAGTTGGTCCCCATCGAATCTATTGGATATTCCCTTGACTAACACGCTTTCTCTTCTGTACAGATATGGTGACATTCGCCCGAGGGAACCACGATTCTCACTCGTGATTCGACAGCAGCCACGCCGCGGTCTCGCGATCGGAAGCAGCCAGATGGCGCTCCGCACTGCCCGTTCCGTACCTCTCGATCCCCCTCCCGTCTGCGAACTGCTGGTGGACCGTGCCGGTGACGAGCAGCTCCTTTCCCTTCCGGAGGTATTCGTTCGTGCGCAGCTAGTCCGCGCCGAGTCGCCATACGAGGAGGTGAATGGAGATGGCAACAAGCTCGAGCCTCTGGTTGGTGACACTCTTCAGAGCGCCTTCAGCTCTCGCATCGACTCGCGTGAAGACCAGAGCTTTTTTGTCTTCAAGGAGCTCGGTGTGCGTACCCGTGGCATCTTCCGTATGCGTCTCGATCTCTACGATCGTGTCGGCCTCACCATTCAACGCATCGCCTCCGTGTACACGGACACATTCGAGGTTCACGAACGACGAAAGCACCCTGGCCTCTCCGCCTCGTCCTCGCTCATGGACGCTCTTGTCGAACGAGGCATGAAGTACAAGCTTCGCAAGTCTCCCCCGTCTTCTGTAGCAGCCAAAAAGCGAAAAACCGAGGAGGATCATCACAGCTACAGCCACAGTCATCACTATCACCACCAACACCAACAACCTCAACCTCAACCGCAACCGCAACCGCCACAGCAACTGCATAAACAACAGCAGCTGTCGCACCCCTTCCCAGCTCGCAGGGATAGCTGGACCCCAGCTTGGCAGCCTCCATCTCAGGATACCTGGAGCACTGTCCAGCGCCATCATCCCTCGTCAAACCAGGACCGTAGGTCATCCATCCCGTCAATCGATCGACCAGTCCTCCCCTCCATCTCGCAGCTCTACGACGCCAGTCGCACATCTGCCCCGCCGCTCCCGCCGGACTGGAGCCTCCGTCCTCGTCCTAAATTTCCTTAGCTTAAGTTATGCCACTTAGACTAGTTTTGTTTTCACGCACGCTCGCATCGCATTGTATATCAGTAATGCAACTCCTCGAAACACACCAAGCAAGTATGATGAGAGAGTGAAAATGCATGCGATTGGGTTGATTGCAGTTGCGAAACATAGAGGTGGGTTTGGGTATCTAAGCGGCACGAAAGCAAGTGGATGAATGTCAGTACCGATCCGACAGAGAGCATGCCATCCATCAAGCGAGTAGCGCAGCGCGTAAGGGTTTGATCGTCTCAGTAAAGTGCCCGAGAAAAATGGGTTTAGTGCGGGCAGTTTCGGCAGCAGTTGTACGCAGACCGTCGTGATATGTGATCATCATATAGATCATTATGCCCCTTGCGCGTGCTTTCTCTGTCCATATTCAAGTATCAACTACTAACCTTGAGTGTGGTTGTTCCGTGTGGGTATCGTATGCAGGTTGCTGCAGCTAAAAGGATTGGGCCTGTGATTGAAACGACTCTGTCAGTTTACTTGCCTGATCGCAATGACAAAAGAGTTGGTAGGGGGCGAGGCTCATTAAACAGCCAGAAGTTTGTCCTCATGCATTTCGGACGGTAATTCCAAAAAAGTTCTTTATCCTAATCACAGCGACGCCCGCCGTGTGACGTTTTGAAAGAGGGAGAACCGCACTTACCTGTAACAGTATTAACAAAGCCAGCTAGCCTATATAGCCGCCGAAGGTAAGGGGCCTTTTTGTGCGTCGTTGAGGACGACTAGGGGCAGATTGAGGAGGGAGACGAGTAGAAGTCTTGACCTCGGGGCCAGCTTTGGAGAGGTTTGAAGCGGAACGCACGAGAGAAGTCTTCATCAGATCCACAAGAGTAGCCATGGGTGCATCGTAAGCAGCCGGCTTGGCATGCACAATGCACATACCAGCGGGGATGGGAACCGAGTGATCCTTGAGAGCCTGACGAAAAGCTGCCACCAAACGAGTTCGCACGCGGTTACGCACAACCGCCAGCTTGTGGATCTTCTTCTTTGAGCACAGCACAAGGATGTGACGGACAGGCACGCGTGACCGAGGCGGCTGCCATGGCGCAGCTTCCCATCTGACATCCTCATCATCGGCATCAGCCGTATGCTTTCGCACCGGAGTAGGACGCGGGGCATTGATGAGGTGACGCTTGGTATGGGTAGCCGGTGATGGAGGCCAAGGGAGCCACGACGGACGAGCTTGGCGCGCATCGGTGCCGTCACGCGAGCGCGGATAGGCCATTGACACAAAAGTGAACAAATCCGCGTTGAATAGGAACTTGTTGCCCGACGGTTTCATCAGTTGCTGGAACGGTGTCAACTGCCTAGGGTATGGTTTGACCTTTACGTGATGTACGTGCTCGTGTCAGTGTCTTTTGTTCTAGCTCGCAACCGATGAAAGTCCGATAAGATATAGACAAGAGGCAAAGAGGATGAAGGAATGTGGTGACCCTAGGTTGTTGCCCCACAGGGAATAGTCACATAGTGACTGACCCTCGAGGCCATGAAATTAGGGTCCCAGCCACCGCACATTCACCACAGATGTACCAACAAGGATCTCACACAGGCACCCGAGGGCACCTGGTGATCACCAAACGTGGCTCTCTGTGGGAAGAGGTAACGGGGCACATGACTCTTGGCAGCCGCCGCCAGGGTGTACAGCGTACAATTCCATTCGCCCGCCCGTGAAGGCAGGCTCGTGGCTTCCTAAAAAGGATGACGCTCCCGATCAGACGATGACGTGCTAGGCGTCAAGAGCGTTAACCCTCAACACCGACAAGCACCGGCGCCGACAATAGGAATGGGGGAGGCAAGGAAAAGAGGGACGGGTGGCATGACAGGAGCTGCGTGAAGAAACTTACCTTGACTCGAGGTTGATTCTCATGGGCAAAGGAGAAGGATGGGCCATAGCTGATTTGGCGAAGAGCCGTCATCAGCGCATGAGGCTGGACGGCAGATACCAGCGTTTGTAGACGAGGTCGGACGCATGTCAATGCTATCATGGTGTGGGCTAGAAATCTGGAGTGTCAAAGGAGAGGAAGAGATCAGCCTCTTGCCCGATAGAAACAGGTTGATCATCCCTGACAGCGCACGCTTGGGATCAGAAAGCAAGGATTTAACGCGAACCAGGTACGCGAGACTCTAGTTTTATAGCTTTCTCCGCTGAGGGAGGCCATCCTCTCCAGGGCTGTGTGGGGTGGGGATGGGATGAAATGGGAAGTGCTGAAAACTTACACAATATACAAGGCGAGAAGAGCACGAAGGTTGTGTTGTGCTAAGTGATGCAGTCCATTGTTGCCGGAGAATCGAACAAAATCGACAATCTCGGCGACGATGTCACTGAAGGCAGGAGATGATGGCTGTGAAGGTGACAGAGACGTCAGCTTGGGGGTTTTATGGCTTCATTCTTTTTTTTCCCTCGTCTCTGTCACCTTTTTTTCTCTCTCTTTTTCCTGCTTTTCCATCTTTTCTATCCCTCTTTTTCGCTGCGGTGTGGGAAAAAGTCTCTCGCGCGAGTGAAGCTGGATGGTGATCGAATTCAAACGAGCGACCCAAGGGCGAGTCCAAGTCCAAGACCAAACCCAGCGTCGCGTGGGCAGCAGGAAGAAAGCGAAAAATTAGAGCCGTTAAAAAAAGTGAGAAAAATCTGTTTGGCTGAGCGACTCTGTTCTCGGCACCAGTACGCAAAGACAGAAGTGAGCCAAACCATCCAACACGCATCCATACCCAGCACACACATAGCAAAGATGGCCAAGGACGAGTCCAAGAAGGAGAAGAAGAGCAAGCGCAAGTCAGAGGTCGCGGCCATGGATGTCGATGGCGACGTCTCGTTCTCTGCTTCTGCCCCCGCCTCGCCCGAGAAGAAGTCCAAGAAGGAGAAGAAGTCCAAGGACACCACTGGCGACGATGACGATGCTGCCGGTGATGACGAGCCCGAGGTCGGACTCAGCCCGCTTGCTCGTGAGTAGATAAATATGCTGCTCGACGCAAATCATGCTTTTGTGAGGGATGAATACTGACTTTTTTTGTTGCAAATGCACAGACCCGCTTGCGGAGAAGAAGCTGTCCAAGAAGCTTTTCAAGACGATGAAGAAGGCATCCAAGAGCAAGGGCCACCTGCGCCGTGGTGTGGCCGAGGTTGTCAAGGCACTCAAGAAGAACGAGAAGGGTCTGATCGTTCTTGCCGGTGACATCTCGCCCATTGATGTTACCTCTCACATCCCGGTTCTATGCGAGGACAGCAGCAACCCTTACGTCTACGTTCCCTCCAAGGAGCAGCTCGGCAACGTCAGCAACACCAAGCGCCCCACTTCGGTGGTGATGATTGTCCCTACTGGTCCTCGCAACGCTGCTGGCCAAAAGCCAAAGGAGGACTACACGGAAGAGTACACTTCGGTGCACAAGGAGGTCCAGGCGCTGAGCGACAAGGTTGCCATGGCGTGATCTTGTGTGTCCCTCTCTGTGTCTCTTTCTCTGTTACCATCCATCCATCCATCCATCCTTGATTCGGCTTCATATGTGTACACTAGCTCTGTCCCTATCTCTTTCTTGGTAAATCACATACGTATTGCGTCCATATTGGCATTGAGAATGGGGCAGGCAGGCCAGAAACACGCGCGGGGCAGGCAAAGCACTTCAAGCGGCACATTAGAAAACTTTGGCAAAAAAATCACCGCACAAGGCGTCTCTGCATCTTGGAAAGTCTGGCCGTGAGTTACGGTGGTAGGCTCAGGGGGCGAGAGCCAGCCAAGTCAGCCTACGCCAGCCGAGCAACAATTTCTTCTTACGGTACCAGTACACGGTAGAGAAAGTCATACTTTGCCTCCCTCCACACTTGCACCCTCTCACACTCTTCCACCAAGCTTTGCTCACCATGGCAATCAAGAAGGCCGGCGGCAAGGGCAAGCAAAAGAAGGTGTTTCCAGAGAACTCGCTCTCTGGTCTTCTTGCCCTGTCCGAGAGCATTGGTTCTGACCAGGCTGCCAAGCTGGATGCTCGCGCCGCTGCCAACCGCGCAAAGGTTGAAGCCCGAGACAAGGCCCGCGAAAAGCCAGCTGCTGCCCCCCGTGTCAACGTAAGTAGTGGTCCTTTCAATTTGTCTCAACTGCCAGAATGTACAAGGCTGACAGGTGTTACCATGCAGAAACGGGCAGAGATCAAGGCCGCTCTCAAGGCTACCACACGCGAAAAGGCACGCAGGAGGAAGGAGGTTCGAAAGGGCAAGACCGCCGAGCCACAGCCCGCGCCACAAGCAGAGGCCCCCAAGAAGAAGCGCAAAAGCGTCACTTTTGCTCTGCCATAACCGGCAATCTATTCGCCATGACTTGATCATACAGGTGGAAGCGGACGACGACAGCTCGGACACTCGGTCTTGATCATGAGCCATCGTTCCAAACACGCTGTGTGGAACGCGTGCTTGCACTGCATTGGGGTCAGTCAACTCGTTCCTAGCTTAAGGCATTGGCGTTGGCAAACTCACCGGTGCAACCATGACTTCCATCCTGCGCTGCCGAAGTGCGTTTGGACGCACCCGGTCTCGCCATCGCCGCGCAATCCGTGTCCAGCGTGGCACCCTCTCCTTTGCCACAGGAAGCAGTGGTCCTCGTCCCTTGTCCGGAGGGTACATGTGCTGGTCGTCCTCTTCTTCGCCATTCTCCTCCTCGTTCTCGATTGATGTGAGGCAAATAGCGCAGTCCCCGTGGCAGCCAGCTGCCAGTGGTGGATGCCAATCCCACTGGACCTGTGCACCAGCTGGGATCCGCGAGGCCGGCACCAGGACGTGTGGGCCAAACAAATCCTGGATCAAAAGTACAATCATCTGCCCGACCACATATACCACCAACACCCATGCCCATGACGTAGGCTCTACAAACAGCACGTTCGATGGGCATGCCAGGATGTCTGAGTCCGAGTAAATATGTTCAGTAGACGAATACCACCACAGCCAGAAAGCAGCGGCAATTACTCACAGAGTGGAAGAAAGAGGCGGCAGAGCGTGGTCCCAATCACACAGCGCGTCTGGATCGCCCTTCGTGTGCCGCGCTGAATGTTGCGCCAGATCTGCGGCAACCAGAAAGAATAGAGCATTGGTGCCAGCATCCTGATGAACAAGATCGGAAAGAAGCCGGAAAAGAAAAGCACACATGCAAACCCAACCCCAAACCAAAACCTCTTGCGCACTTGCGCCTGCTCGTCGGTCTCGGCTTCCTCCGCCGCTGGAGCGGTGACCGTTCCAGGGGCAAGTTGCTCAGCTCCCGTCGCAACTTGAGTAGGCACAGGTTGAGGAGGAGGGGCAGCCGTTGGGGTGATAGCCTGCTGCATCTCGGGTGCCTGAGTGCGGAAGATGGTCAACGCATATCGGTAGCCAAACGCGAGGAACAACATCAAGCACATGAAGGCACATGCGATCTGAGAGCAGAGGAAAGGATCAGCGTGTGACACAGAGAAGATATCAAAAAGATTGATGCACAACTCACCAACGGTCTTGTCGTCTGATTGCCGAGTGCAATGCCAACACTGAGGTGTGCAAGGCCAATGTATGCATCGAGAATGGACTGCATACCGAACGAGTGGTAGCTCACTTTCGCCAATCCACTCGGGGTACGTGAAGTTTGCATCTGATCCACAAGCAGTTTTGTCTGAATCAGGAGGACTATGAAAAAGACGATCGTGTAGTTGATCGCCTTGTTCCAGAGGCGTGGTTTTGTAAGGCCCGATATCTCGGGCGCACGCAGCAAGAGCTGGCATTCAGGAGAGTAGACGGTCGCATTTAGACCAAGAGGAGGAGCTGATATTGTCGAGATACCCGTAGAGTGAATCATCTCGCTTTCGAGCTGATCGACGAGTGTTTGAAGATGGAGAGGCCCGGCTGGATTCAGACGAGCATAAATGTGAAGCGAGCAGTTGTGTAGCAGAGACGGAGGCGCGCCACCGTTGGATCCACCATCGTAGTGGCCAGACTCGATGATGCTGTCAAGGCGTTCAATGCGCTGCTCTAGAGCTTTGTCGATAGCAGAAACAGTCACATTGAGGGAGGGCTCGTCGTGCGGCACCATTGAGAGGACAGAGCGCAGGTCGATGGCTGTGTCGGTCTCCGTAGGCTGAGCGAGAAGGAAAATAGACCCTGTCAGGACAAAGTGGATGCCATCAAGGTCGAAATCGAGGCTTTGAGGTCCTCTGCGGGCATTAGCGGGCCTTTGAAGGCTGAGGCTTCCGCGAAGAAGTGATGCTTTGCCTGGCAGAATGTGGTCCTGATCGAGATTAAAGTTGAGACGTGACGACTGGTCCAGGTTGGCATCGCCATCGTCAGAATTACGTGGCGGTGTCCAGTCGAAAGTGCCACGGTCTGCAAGAAGCTCATCCTCGTTTACCTCAGCCAAATGTGATGTAAAGTTGGAGGCGCTCCAATCGCCCTTGTAGAATCCAGTCAAGTCGTTGTAGTAGGATGCGGCAGAGGTGCCAAGGGACGTGGGAAGGTGGGTAAGAAGCGGACGGAGAGCTTCCGGATCTCGACTGAAGGTCCAGTTGCCCATCTGTGTGATGTTTCCGGAAGCCCATCCATTGAGCTGCTCACGTTGGAGCTTGCGCTCGTCTCGAAGAGCCTTGATAGGCGCGAGGGAGGGGTCCTCGACCGATCCAAAAAGGAAGGCTGTCGCAGTAGGAACACTGAGTAGGGCGAGTAGCGTAAGGAAGGACAGACGCAGCAAGAGAGTGCTGCAAATGGCTGTGGACATTATTATGGAGAGTGACTAGGCCAGAGCATGACGCCGCGCGGGTGGCGATGCCTGGCGATGGGTGATATCTGGCGTATGAGGTGGAGGTGTTAAATGAGAAAGGTCATGGAGGAGAGCACAGACGTGAACCAAGACTGCTCAAATGCCGACTCGGACTCGAGAACCCTGACTGAGCTGTTGGATTTTAGCCAGAAGCACGCGTCGATCACTGCTCAGTCAACAACATTTCACTCCATTCCACTTTCCTCTCCATTCCTTCTCACCACCCTCCTTTCACCACTCGTTCTGATCCAGCGCCCCATCTCCGCCGAAATGGCAAGAAGGCGGCAAAAGTTCATTGACGACGGCTCTTCCTCCGATGACGACCACGACAACGACTCTGACAACTCCCAACCCTACGACTCGGACAACCCTTCCTCTTATACCCTAGGCAAGCGCAAGCGCTCGAGCCGCCGCGGCAAGGAACAAGCCATCTACGGCTCCTTTCTTGACTCCGATCACGAGAACGAGCAGAACGGAGGCGCCGGTCGCACTGTTCGCGGAGTTGATCGTAAGGGTCGCAAGATTGACTACCGAGCAGGTCAGGCCTTCGTTCCCAGCACCGGTCTCGGTCAGTCTCCTTCGTCAACACCCGCAGCGCAATCCGAGAATGGTATCTTAGAAGACGCAGATATGAAGTCGGATTCGCTTTCCTCCGAGGAGAAGGACAATGAGAAGCCCATCAGATCTCCTTCGGCTCCTGCTCAACCAACAAGAGGTGGGATAGGAAGTGGCGCCGGGATAGGCAGCAGAGGTGGAATCGGTAGTAGAGGCTCAGCTTCAGCATCCTCCAGACCAGGGATAGGCTCTCTTTCCAGCTTTGTCTCTGCTGGATCATCCAGCAACAACGCGCCGCCGCCCATCTCTGGAGAGTATGCTTCACCGGAACCCACATCTGAGTCTAGCACTCCACGACCTGGGATCGGTGCTGCCTCCTCTTCTGCGTTCGCTAATACGGGGCTTCCGACTGAGTTCGCCACACCCGCGCGTCAGCCTGATACTCCTGTTCAGCCGCGCAAGGAGAAACCTTCATTCCTATCCGCATCCAAAGTCACCCCAAAGACAAATATCAAGTTCGGCAGCGGCGCAGGTGGCAAGTTCGATCCTTCAGCCTATCTTGCCAAGATGGGCTGGACTGGTGGAGGACTGGGTAAGCAAGGTGAAGGCATTGTCAACCCGATTGAAGTCAAGCTTCGGCCTGAGCGTGCCGGTATTGCCTTTGGTGGGCTCAAGGAGAAGACCAAACAAGCCAAAGAAGAGGCCCGTCGGCGTGGAGAAGCCGTCTCGAGTGACGAAGACGAGCGAAGCAAGCGAAAGTCGGCACGCGATCGCGAGCGGCGCAAGGAAAAGCCAAAGGGTCAGGCAGCTGCTGAACGTGCATGGACCAAACCAGAAACCAAGCCTCGCAAGCCACGTATCGAGCATCGCACCTACGAGCAGATCATTGAGGAGGCTGGTGGGTACGGCTCGCAGGCCTTTGAGTCTGGCGTTGGGCCCATCTTGGACGCAACCGGGCGGCAAGTTTCATCGATAGCAGCGGCGCTGCTTCATCAAGGCGCGAGTGCCACGACAGAGGCCCCAGACGAGCTCCCAGAGCTGCGGCACAATCTGCGTCTCATCTGCGAAAACAACAAGCAGGCTCTGACTTTGCTTGCCCGAGAAGGCGTCACCATTCAGGAGAAGCGCAAGTGGCTCCGTCGTGAGGCAGAGGAGGCGGAACGTCGACATACGGCCGAGGTGCGCGAGATGGCTCACCTCGAGTCGGTGCTTGGTGTCGTCAAGGAACTTGAGATGCTCGGCATCCGCCACGCCTCGGAGGGTGAAGACCTGAGTGTATTCGACGGCCCCATCCGACGCCTCATTACCGACCACTTGGAGCATATCAAGCCATACGCGCTAGACGAGGCTGTCGTTGGTGCACTAGCGCCAATTCTCCGTCGCCTCTGGTCTGATTGGGAGCCACTGCGCGAGCCAGACTTTACGCTCTCATACCTTTCCAAATGGCAAGCGGCACTGTACCCGACACGTCCAGTCAGCAAGGGCAAGGAGGCGCGGACGATGACACCATACGAGACGCTTCTATGGAACGCTTGGATCCCCAGGGTGCGGAGCGCGCTCACCTCCTGGCGAGTTGATAAAGCGAGCGAGGCAGTAGCACTCGTCGAAGCGTGGCAGCCGATCCTGCCCGCTTTCATTCGCGACAACATTCTGGACCAGCTTGTGCGGCCGAAATTGGCAGCAGCCATCGCGGACTGGGACGTGCGGTCGCGCGTGCCCCTGCACCTGCTCATCTTCCCATGGCTGCCTCTGGGCCTGTCAGAACTGCTTCCTGACGCGACGAGACGGCTTGGGTCGGCGCTCAAGACCGAGGCGGGAGCGATGGCCGCTCGGCCACATATGGACGCCTGGCGCCGACTCCTGCCGTCTGGGAGCTACGAGACGCTGCTGCTCAAGCTGCTTCCTGTGCTCTCCTCCTCGCTCTCCAAGCTGCGCATCGACCCCTCAAACCAGGACACGAAGCCTTTGGAGCCGCTGCTCGCCTGGGCGCCGCAGCTGCCTGCCCGACACCTCTCGCGTCTTCTAGCGTCCGCATTCTTCCCAAAGTTCTATGCTGTCCTGCGCGACTGGCTCTCACAGCCATCAGTGCGGCTGGACGAAGTGGCAACGTGGTACGAGTGGTGGCGCAGCACGCTCTCCTTCCCCGCAGCGGAACACGGATTCTACACCGCCCTCCGCATCCTAGACGACCCCACCTCCGATCCCTCACTGGACACTGCTGTGCCTGAGCTCGAAACAAAGCCAACCCAGCTCCCAACAATCGAAGTCACGTTCCTAGACGTCGTACACGACGCCGCGGCAGCCGCAGACCTCCTCCTCCTCCCGCTCCACCGCAGCCACAATGGGTTCCCACTCGTCCGTCTGGCCCGCGCCATCGACGGCAAACGTGGTGTCTCTTTCTACATTGACGACGACGTCATCTTTGCCCAGACTCAGACACAGTCGCAGACTCAGGGCGAATTCACGCCACTCGCACTCAACGAACTCATCAAACGCGCACAAGTGCCATTAGACTAGCAAAATCCACAGTATGTAACTGGTATCCCCCCGATCCAGATGGTTGGTGTCTGTACAATGTAGGCTTTAGCGAATCTCCGTAAATCGGCCTCGCTTGCTCTCCCTCCCGTCTTCCTCCGCGCTCCGCTTGAGCGAAAGCGACTCGCGCCGGGCGTCGACCATGTCAGAAACGTGGCCGTTCGGATCGCTCACACTGCCCGCCGTAATCAGGTTCTGCAGCATCGCAACGTACTCTTCGTCAGAAAAGCCCATGCCCGCCAGCGGGTTCAGCGTTCCGTCGTCCGCGAATGCAGATGGAGTTGCCGGGATCGCTGCAGAGAGCGCCTCTTCCGTCACAGGACCCAGGCCGAGAGAGCGAGGAATCTCGTCCATCTTTTGCACCGTCTTGAGATGAATCAGGTGTTTCTGCGGAAAGTGCAGCGTCAGTATTCTATCTCAGCATGTAAAACTTTACCACAATCAAAATGTAATATCATACCTCAAGCATGTTTAGCAGACCTTCCTTGGTGAAGGGCTTGGGCAGAATGTCGTTCATGCCGTTGGCCATGTACTGCATCAGTTCTGATGGACCCGAGTTGGAGGTCATTGAGATAATGGGCGTGCGTGGGTCAAACTGACGGATGAGTGAAGTAGCGCTCACTCCGTCGAGGTTGGGCATGACAATATCCATGAGAACGAGGTCGTACTTTTCGAGGTTCATCTTGTTGACCGCCGACATGCCGTCAACAGCATAGTCGATCGAGCAGCCAAAGACTTGGAGGAACTTGGACGACAGCTTGCGGCACACTGCGTCGTCGTCGACGAGGAGCACACGCGGAGGGATTGCCCAGCCTGGTACAAACGTCGAGCGGCGCACACGCAGGTAGTTGCCCCCCTCGGATGGCGTCGAGCGATCCTGCCCGTTCTCGGGAGACTTAGAAGGCGGTGAGCCGCTGATCGAGTCCGAACGACCATCGATGCGGGGCATGCTGGTGGGCAATTCCTCGAGCTGCGGCACGCGAATACCAAATTCGCCGTTAGGCGTAGCGGTCGAGGCACGTCGCTTGAAGGCCTCGTTGACAGCATCAGCCAGATTGGGTTTGGAAGCTGTTCCCGATGAGGACTGCGCCGATGCTTCTGCAGCTGCATTTGCGAGATAGTCCTCGTTGTCCTCACGCGGCTGAAGCGTTCCGACCGTAAAGACGCGGAGACCGGCACGCTCCAGCTGTGCCATGTTGAGCTGTCCTCCGACGCCGTTCCCGGTGCTCGCGGCGTGGTTAGCAGCGTTTACCAGGCTGGCGACGTCAGACTCGCTGGCATCGAGATGAGGCGGATGAAGGATGATGGCATCGTCATTGCGTGCGGGTTCCTTTCCTTTGGCTGATGCAGGCGCGGGATCCTTGGCCGGAACAGTCTCAAGAGGCGAGGCGGCTGAGCTCTTGGGCGACAGCGGAGTGGCACTCGAAATCGAAGTTCCCGGCTGGCGGCGAGTGGAAGAGGAAGAAATTGAGCTCTGGCCATCGCGGGTCGAGCCCGGGGCAGCACCGCCGGAACGGGCGATTCCACCACCACCACTTACGGTCGCATGGGTGCCCGAGCCGGGAAGCGGGTTGGGATGCTTTCCGGCAATGCGGTGACTCAGCTCGCTCATGGTGGCAAAAGAGGCCTGGGCCACCTCCTCGTACGAGCTGATCAGCTTGGTAGCCTCATCAGAGGGGAGGAATGCGCCATCGCCTCCATTGAGCAGATTGGTTGGGGCATCCTGGCGGCCCTGTTCCAAATTCATCAGGTACTGAATGAGGTTCTGCATGAGCTGGTCCTGCTGGACCATGTTGCGCTGGAAGGTAAGCATCTCTCCAATGATGCCCTGATACTGCTTGGTGAGGCCATTGATGTGGCTGCTCAGCTGATCCTGGACGGCAGTCAGGCTGGCAACCTGAGCCTTGAGCTCAGAGTAGGATTCGGCGGCACGCTCGGCAGCCTCACCGCCAAGGGGCAGGCTCGGGCTGTCATCGCGAGGGTCACCACCAGCCGTACTGCTGTCACCCTTGGCAGACTTTTTCTTGGCAGGGATCTTACGTCGAACGTTCTCCAGGAGATCCTCTCGGCCACGAATAAAGTCCGGATGCTGGAACTCCCAGACATGCTCGCCAAGACCGCTGCCACCATCTTCGGGGTTTTTGACCTTGTGGAAGTCGTACTTGTTCAGCTGACGAACAAAACTGGCAAAGTTGGAGTGCCGAAAGTTGCGTGGGAGAACATGCTTGGTGAAATCGTTCATGTCCTTGACTATGAAGGACTCGCCGCTAGGGCTCCATGCAACAACAGCCTCGTACGCCTTGTCGTCCAGCATACTGAAGAGCTTCTTGACAAAGTCGCTGGTACCCTTCTGGGAAGATTGAGCTGGGGCATTGGCGTCATCCTTACCCGCTCGGTTTCTCCACTTGGCCTCGTCGTCGTCGTCGACTCCGTCATCGACTTCTTCCTTGTAGCCATATGGCCGCGAGTTGGATGTGCGGGGGCCAGTCGGAACGCTAGCCGGGGTAGTTTGAAGGACCGAGGGGGGAGTGCCGTTGGGCCACGCAGAGCCGGGGTAGGCAGAGTAGTCCTGACTAGAATTGTTCGAATAAGGGCGAGGATGGGACGCAGATGGGCCAGATGGACCGTAGGGAGGGTTGACGGGTTGTTGCTGTTGGGGATGTTGGTGGGGATGGTGATGATGTTGAGACTGATGAGCCGAGCGGGATGGTGGCTGAGGCTGAGGCTGAGGCTGTGGCTGTGGCTGGCCATGCGAGTACTCGTAGCCTTGGTAATACTGGGAGGAAGAGGCGGGATGATGAGGAGCGGTCGCCCAAGGTTGAGCGCCATTCCGAGAGTGAGGCGAGACAGGTGGCTGCTGACTCTGCGGCTGCTGCTGGTAAGGGCCGCCTTGCTGTTGGGGATAGGATGTGGGAGAAGCCTGCTGCGGATGGTGATAAGGGTCGAGTGGCTGCTGATTGGCATAGGGAGCCTGCGGCTGCCAGGAGCCCTGCTGCTGGTGATGGTTAACCATGGCGACTGGCGGATGGCTAGAGCAGCGTTAGGAATAAATAGGCTAGGCTAGGAATTGATCCGAAACCTCAGGTCAAATGAATTGGCCGAAATGAACCTGGGTCACGTTGGAATGCGAAAGTGGCGGTGTTGTTCCTGGCTGAATGACAAGTCAAGTGAGTGGCTGGCTCGCTGGTCAGTTGTCTTCGAGCCAAATTAAGCGCGGGAACGCTAATGTGATTTTAATGCTCCGTCAGGAGTCGGAGGCCGGGGATAAGGGGGTAGAGGGAGAGAGAGTAGGGAAGATGCGGGTAGAGTGCTGCTACGATGTTTGAGATCAGTTTCGATGGGCGCTGGCGCTCGATAAGTGAATGTGGGCCAGGCTGAGCTTAACCTCCTCGAAGCTTGGTGACGGTCAATCCGAAGGGCCTGTGACAAGTAAGGGAGGAGCTGAACTGAAACGCGCGTGGCCGTGGGGGCAGTGGGCAGACCGGATCGGGGATGAGTGTGTTTGGTCGGTCTACGAGTAATTCCTCCTCTTTGATGCTGAATAGAGCCGTGGAGGACAGTATTCAACAAGACCGTTTGATGCGATGGGTTGGTGATGGTGATGGATGGAGGATGGATAAAAAAATCAATGGACAGTGACTGGATGGCGGCGAGTGTTGGATGTGATCAGAGCAGACCGGACGTGTATAGACAGCGTCAGACGCGAGGAAGTTTAGGTGGAGAATGCGCGTGGGCTACCTACCTAACAAGTCGGTGAGTGAGAGGGAAAATCACAAGGGAGGAAGAGACTGAGCGGCTGGGAAAGGCCGGATCGGATCAGACGAGAACGAACAGGCGACAGGTGGGAGGGATCGAACTTTTCGATGGTCGCAGCCATCCCAGCACTGCTTGTTTTTCGCTTGGGATTTCCCTCCCCTCCGAGCCCGAGCGGGTGAGTGAGAGAGCAGTCACCGTACGCATGCAAGGACGCAACAGCGCGGGCGGAAGTAGAGTGCTGCAGCAGCAGCAGCAGCAGCAGCAATCACTAGTAGAGGCAGGCACAGGCGTAGGCGAAGGCGAAGGCGGAGCCAAGGGAGCCACGGCAGCAGTACAGTACCTAAGCTGAGCGACGCGCCAGAGCACGACTTCAACGCCCGCAGCCATGCCATGCCATACATTGACTGACACCACGCCGGGCAACAACGCGTGGAAATTGGAAGGGCAAGCCAAAACTCATGGGCGGCGCCAGTCTAGCACACAACGTGCCTGCTTGACTGTGTCTCCACCAACAGCGCGTCGCAGCACTGTACAGTACTGTACTGTACAGTAAAATAGGCTCGGGCACAACACCTGCCGAAAACGACAAGTGCCCTCCTACTTTACCTGATTTCACTGCAGCCAGGTTTCAGCTGACAAGCCAAGACGGCACAGCGGCACACACACATAAAGTACTGCCCTGTTTCACTTGTATCGCAGCTTGCTTAATGCAGCATTTCAGTTTCCTGTCAGGCAGAACTTTATCTCGCATCTCTCTCGCGAGGCACAGAGATTCAGTAAGCCTGGCATCGGTGGTGCGTCTTCTCAACTGTGTTGCTATCTTCCAAACGTGCTATTCGAGATCTAGTGAGATAGGAAAGGCAAACGATGGTCAAAGCGGGCAACGGGATGGATAGTCACGTAGAATGTCACGGGGTTGATCAAGTGTCGAATAATGGAGAAAAAGTGTGTTGCAAAACAAAGGCTCTGAGGCTCTAGCGCAGGCCGGTACCGCTCTGTCGCGCTCGTCGGATCTTTTGGATCCGCTCGCCATAGGATGGACCAACGGTACTTGGTTGGCTTACAGACCGCCCTTCCGTCTTGGCTGAGACGCTCTCTGCGGCGGCAACAGCGGTGGACGAAGCTGCTCCTGTGCCTGTCGCGGTCCAGTCACTTGGCCTGCTTCCACGCCAGCCACCCGTCCCCCACGAGTCCTGGCTAGCACGCCCCAATGATAGCGGCAGCGGGGGCACCTGAGGGATGGTTGGGCTCACTCGTCCATCCAGCTTTGACCGCATCCCACCGCTGCTCTGGCGCCCATGTCGGCGTGAGGTGCGACGGCCATGCGTGTGGTGAGTGTGGTCCAGCGATCCTACATCGTGCTTGCCATCACAGCAGGCTCGAACATTCGCAAGTCCCTCAAATCCCTCTCCCTCATCCTCTTCCAGCATCTCCTCTGCCGTCTGCAGGCGCGCGTCCTTGATCGGCTCGTGGAGGTCCAGTAGATGGTCGTAGCTGTCATCCGCATCCATGTCAACCTCGGTCGCCGCGCCTCGTCGAATGCTGCTAGTCGGGCTCATCGAAATTTGACGATCCCGTTCAGCCTGTTGCAGCCACTCTCGGGCAGGAATGTCCCGTCGCTTGCCGATGGAGGGGTACATGACGCTCGATGCGCCCATGCTCCCTCCGCGCTTTCGTGGCGTCGACTCGATCTGCGTCATATTGTCGCTCGATTTGCGCATCAAAAGGTTTGTCTTGTCAAGTCCGAGCAACGACGGTCGCCGACCGGCAGAGCTACGCGAACGGCGTCCGAGGCTCTGGGCAAAGAAGCCCTCCGACTGCTGCGGCGGCTGGTTCTCGCTTCCAAAGATCGCCTCAGAAGTCATCGTCTCAGCATCGTGCAGAGCCGGTCGGTTTACCAGGTAGTCCAGCGCACCGAGCCATGCCTCGTGTCGCTCCCGGTTCGGGGCCGTGATCTTGACCTCCCGCGTGGCAGTAGTGATTACGAGACTCTCGTGGTACAGGCCCGGCGGGCTGGGGTTGCTGTCCTCTACCACCGTGACGCCCTCAATGCTGGCACTCTTGCTCGTACCCTCCGACACCTTAGCACCGCCTGGGTCACTGATGGTCCAGTAGAGCATCTTGGTATACGGATGCACCCAGAAGTAGCGTCGGTGCCTCTTGTCAGAGTGGCCTCCGCGTCCCATCGACTTGCGCGTGTATTTGTGCATGTACTCGCCGATCATCGTCTGGGTAATCGCGTGGATCACTGCCGGGTCCGTGCCCTCGGAGGCGCCAAATTCGGACACTCCTCCGGCACGTCGACCATCGCGGTGCCCAGCCATGTAAGTCTCATCACCTGCGTCTGCGTCCGACGCCA
The DNA here is from genome assembly GCA_026413255.1 of Fereydounia khargensis. Classification (NCBI taxonomy): domain Eukaryota; kingdom Fungi; phylum Basidiomycota; class Ustilaginomycetes; order Urocystidales; family Fereydouniaceae; genus Fereydounia; species Fereydounia khargensis. The sequence continues at coordinate 82,061 of JAOCZO010000004.1, read as the reverse complement.
GCGATGACGCCAACGAGAGGCGCCTGCTAATGTCTGATGTGACATCAGACACGAACGAGGCTGCAGACGACTGGCGAGGCCCACGTCGGGTGCTGAGGGCAGCGCCAGATCGTCGCGAGGCAGCGCTCTTGCGTCCGGAGGGAGTACCGTTATAGATGCTATTGCCGTCCAACACTGCCGAGCCAGACGTCTCGGTTGAGAGAGTTCGGACTCGAACGCTTCCGCCCGAGCTCTGCTGACGCGCACGCGAGCTGGTGAACGCGCTTGGCGGAGCCGTCCGAGCTGATGCTCGTGAGACGGATCGGGGTTGCTCACCGTACGGAACTTGCAAGTGTGCCGACTTTTGGGCTCGCGCGAGAAGGTCGGTGGGGGGAGGCGACGTAGGCCGCGGCGGAGGAGCCGTCGATGACGAAGACGATGCAGCAGCCACCGCGGCAGAACGCTTGGCCGGCAGCGTCGCCGGCGGCGGCATTGCTGGAGGTGGTGGCATGGACATGACCGGTGGCTTGGTCTTATCCGGCAGAGGTGGCACAGCCGGAATGTCGCTCGCTCGATCCGTCTGTCGCGACCAGGTAGAGTCGACCGAAGTACGTCGGCTTTGTTGCTGATTGGTCACCGCACCAACTGTGTACATAGTCGGTGCCGGAGACTCGAGACGAAGGGAGCCATCTCGGTTGCCGCCGAATGTGCTGACAGAGTCACGGGGACGGTTGGGGCGGTGACCGCCAAGTACTATCACACCACCCTGTCCCACAGCTGCGTCCACAGCGTGGCTATCAGCTCGTGTGGAGGTCGTAAGCGCTGAGAGCGGTCGCGGCGCAAGCGACTCTTGGTAGCCACTCCACAGCATGTCATCTGTCTGGCAGCCGCTCTCCTTGAGGTCCGCCAGCTTGATGCGTTTGATGCCGTGATCGGTAGAAAGCTCGAAATCAGCGGGAGTGCGCGGGATCGCACCACCATCTGAGCCAGAATCGCTCGAGCCGCGCTTGTTGGTAGCACTTCGGCTCATTGCTGGTGTCACCATGTGAGACACGGCGTCCTCAAAGTTTTCGGCATCGGTCTCCGCACCAAGTTCAGCCTCTGCCTCCTTGGCCTTTCGCTGCGCCTCAGCCTCTTCGAGCTGCTTCACATTGGCTGTAGCCTCGGCGAGGGCGCTACGGGTGGAGGCAAGGTCTTTCTCAATAGCGGTCCTCGCCGTCTGCAGTCCAGTAGCGTCACGCTGCGATGACGCAAGTTGGGTTTTGAGCTCGTTCAGCTTCGTGGTCAGAGCGGCTACCTCATGTTTGTGGTTCTCTGCAAGCTGGACTGAGCGCTGCTCCGCCGACGAAAGCTTGGCTTCAACCTCGCGGAGGCTCGACTGAAGGTCCGAAGCCTCCTTGTCCTTCTGGCTTCGCAGGGCAGACGTGTCCTGCTCGGCCTTCTGGAGTTTCGTCTCGAGCTCCCGCACAGATGAAGCCAGGCGCTTCGTCTCAGCCTCGCCCTGGTCGCGCGCTGAGGCCAGGTCGTTCTGCGCCCTCTTGAGCTGGGACTCGAGTGCTGACGAACCCTCTTCAGCTTTTTCGAGCTTCGTCTTGAGTTCTTGCACGGACATAGTCAGACGCTTCGACTCAGATTCGCCTTGATCACGGGCCAAGACGAGGTCGCTCTGCGTCGTCTTGAGCTTGGACTCCAGCGCAACACTGGCGACCTTGAGAGCCTCCACCTCAGCGTAGGCACGCTTGATAGCCTCCTGGCTCGCCGAGTCGCGCTCGGATTGAACGCTCGAGGCACGCTGCTCTGTGAGACGCAGCTTTGTCTCGAGGTCGCCATGGCCTGCACGAAGCTTTGCGACCTCCGCTTCGTGATCGCTCTTCGCCTGTTCGGCGGCTGCATTGCGCTTGCGAAGCTGGTCTTCGAGATCCTTGGTGATGTTAGTGACACGAACAATCTCGGCATCCTTCTCTGTGTGAGCTTTGGCAGAACTTTGCTCGGAAGCAGCCAGCTTCGACTCGAGTTCGCTGCCTTGGTTCTTGAGTTGTACGATCTTCGCGTCGCGCTCAGCTTGGGCGGTCGCCGCGTCTTGCTGAACAGATTTGAGCTGAGACTCGAGGTCTTTGCCTTCAGCCTTCAGCTTCTCAATCTGGGCATCCCGCTCACCCTGAGCTGTAGCAGCATCCTGCTGCACTGACTTGAGCTTGGCCTCGAGTTCAGCGATGGCGGATTTGAGCTTGTCAATCTCAGCTTGAGCTTTCTTGAGCGCGGCTTCGCTGGCCGCCAGTGCACGCTTGTGGGATGCTTCGCGTTCAGCAAGAATTCCAGCATGAGCGGCCTCCAGAGCAACGGTGGCTTCGCGATGCTGTCGGTCCTTCTGACCGAGTGCATAAGTGTGAGATGCTTCGCGACGTTCGGTCTCGCCGCGGTGACGCAGCTCTTGCTCTTCGACGTACGCCTTGTGCTTGGCGATCGCATCGGCAAGGGCGGCACTCGATGTAGATACCTGCTCTGCCAACGCTTTGGAATGGCGCGATCGAGCCTCGGCGAGTGCAGCATCGTGGATCTTGGTCCTGTCGGCCAAAGTCGTTGCGATGGTCGCACTGTGGGCTCGGTCTCTGGAGGTGATCTGCTCCTGGTGCTCCTCATGAATCTTTTTGATAGCAGCCTGGTGAGCGCTCTCGGCCTCGGCAAGGGCTTTTGCGTGTTCAGCAGTGCGTTGCTCGACAAAGGAGGTGTGCGACTGCTTGAGCGCCTCAATTGCTGCGGCATGCTGCTGATCCCTCTCTGCAAGGGCAGGAGTCACGAGATCCGGCAGAGGATCGGTCATTGTGCCCGTCTCCTCGAGCGAGCGGACGGGAAGAAGATCCTCGTTGACATAAGGAGCCGGACTCGAGTCAGCTTGCTCCGCAAGGGCGCTAAGTTCGTTGCCCAAAGCGCTCGGCTCGTAGATTTCAGAGGTCGGGCGGGCACCAGCAGCGCTGCGACGGCCGCCCAGGCGACTGGTGGCTCGGGTCTGGGAGGGCGACTCGGGCTCGTCGTTGCCATCGTCTGAGGCGGCCAGCACAGCAGTGCGAGCCAGGGGGCTGCTAGCGGTAGCTAGTCGTCCCTTCTGGAGGCCAGACTTGCCGCGGTTGACATCGACAAAGGCTGGGTCCATGCCGTCAAGGCTGCCGCGTGGAGAGCCGCCTGCTTCGGAATCTTCCTCGGCTGCGATAGCGTCTTCCTCGTGTTCGATGATGGATTCAGACGATTCGCTGGCAGGCAGACCGAATCGCTTGACAACAGAAGAGCGGAGAGCACTCTTGGCTGGGCGGTAGCGAGTGGCACGGCGAACAGAGGGGCTGTTCGGGGCGGATGTGTCGACCCACTGAAGCTCTTCATCTTCGCTGCTCTCGGCACTGTCGTCAAGACCTTGGGGCACCTTGACACCTGCCTTTGCGAGAAGCTTCTTGAGCTCGGCATTCTTCTCTCGTACACGTCGCTTATCGGCAGCATCCTTACCGGCCTTCTTCTGGGCCATGGCAAGCTTGGAACGCAGGTCTTGTGCCTCCTTGTCGCGACCAAGACGGTTTCCGAACGGTGAGCGAGTGCCAAATTCATCTGAATGAACAGAGTCGCTAGGAGAGCGCATGCCAGCTTCGGCATAGGTGGCGCGCAGGCGTGCCGCAAGCGCATCTGGATCAGTCTCGTGATCCTGACCCTCATCCTGCACGTAGCTGTTCGAGACACTGCGAGAGATGTTGTTGCGATCATTCAGCTGCTGAGCACGGAAGCGCTGCAGCTCGCTCTGGAGGTCAGAGACATCGCGTTGCATGCCTGCACGTTCCTTGCGGGCCATGGCGACTTCGGTCTCGCGCTGCTTGTTGATCTTTTCGATCTCAGCCAGATGGGCATCAATCTGAAGCCGCTGCGCATCGGCCGTCTCTCGCGCTTTGCCAAGGTCCTTGGTGAGACGCATGTTTTCAAGTTCGACCTTCTTGAGGGCGTTAGCGCTGGTAGCCAACTGATCCTCAAGACCTTGCTTGGCAACGTTGAGATCCCAGTTCTCCTGCTTGAGGGCATCCTCAGTTTCGGTCATCTGAATCACGCGGGGCTTGTACTGGTCGAGCTGCTTTTCAAGATCAGCATTGGAGCGCTCGAGCGCAGTACGTTGGTCATCGCGTTCCTTGAGCAGGCCCTGAAGGCGCCGAACCTCTTGGACTAGGCCAGCCTGAATCTCGTTGATCAGCTCGCTGTCTGCACGAGCCTGGCGTGCGGCGGCATTGCGAGAACGTCGGTCGCCGGTTCGAGGAGTGGGAACAGCTTTAGAGGGCGTGACAGGAGTGCTGGCCTTTCCAGGGGTGGAGCCGGTGAGATCCTTGATGGCCGAAGCGACGCGGGAGGCCTTAGTGGGTGATTCGGTATCAGCAGGCGAAAGGGTCTGGTCAGCGAGAGTCGAAACGTCAACGCCGTGCGACATGACCTCGCGATACAGGCGCTGCTTTTGGGCCTCCATCTCTTCGATCTCGGCATCGATTCGCTCGCTAAGCTGTTGGATGCGGGTAGCAGATTCGCGCTTGTTGGTATCGTCTGCCTTGTTCGCATTTTGCTCTGCCAGCGTCAGCTCGTCGGCGAGCTCATCCATGAGGGACTCGATGCGGCTGCGAAGCTCGAGAAGGCCCTGACCGAGGAGACCAGCTGAGTTGACCTGGTTCTGGTTTTCTTCGCGCAGGGCTTGGAGCTTTTGGCGAGAGGTTCTAGAATTGGCCACCACCTGGTTTGCCTCGGCAGAAGGTGGAGCAAAGTTGTACAGCGATGCGTGACCCAAAGAGGAGGATGAAGATGGGCGCGAAGGCGTAGACGAGCCCTGAGCGAGTGCGTCAACTGAAGATGAGCCAGCGTTCGCTCCGTGGTCGATGTTGGTAGTATCAGTGAGGGGACCGAGATCCGAGGCCAAGCTATGGGGAAGCGGCGGTGGTGCTGGCGTGTTGAAATCACTCTTTCTGCCCTTGCGGAGTGAAGAGCCCGGCCGTGGGGGTGGACGGAAGGCAAGATTGGGAGACATGATGCCGTCTTTGGGTGTATTAGGCGCGAGGCGTGGAGCGGGGGAGGGCGAAGGGGGAGCGTTGCCCTCGTAGACACCCTCGAGGCTGCTATCACCAGCCGAGGTATCCATAGTGAAAGGCAAACGGCTCTAAGGGGGTGCAGTGACAGGACGAGGGAATCAGGGAGGGTGTCGGTCAGTAGAACGTCTGAAAGTTGAAGTTGACAAATGTTGGGTTGTGTCAAGAACGTACCGATTTAGTACCTCAGCTTATGAGAATATAAGGTGCTTACTCGAACTTGGAGAGCAAGCTTGAGACTGATAGGCACCTCTTGTTTCACCTGATCTCGGTCGGGATTTCGCTGAAAGCCGCGTTGTAGATGCTAGCAAGGTCGCTTCCAGAGCGAGGTAGTGATGGGCTGATCAGATGCAGAGAATAGCCTTGAGAGTAAAGGTGCTGAGAAGAAATCGAGAAGTTGCTGGATAGGCCAGAAGAACAGAATGTGATAAGCTGGCAGATCAAGAAGCGGCCTGGAGTCTAGCTGGCTGGAGAAGAGAGCGTGCGATAGCGGATATCAAACGAGACCAAAAAAGGATCGACGAACAGAGGCGGGCGGGAAAAGAGTGTGTACACGGTGGCCGGGAAGAAACGAGTCGTGAGAAGGAGAGTTGAGTGTGGGGTGAGGTCGGTGGGACACCACGGGAAGAAAGGGCGGAAGCGGTAGGTAGGTGGTGTTGGTATTGAAGGCGATACCGAGTTGATGGAGGTAAGGAAAGTGATGATGGAGATGGTGTCGATAGCGGCGGGGTGGGGAGAGAAAGGGAGGGAGGGGCCAGGAATGCGCAGCACCAAACAACAACAGCAGTCGCAGCGCAAATTCGCAGTCGCAGCAGAAGAGAGGCGCGGTTGGAGAGACAAGGGTGTGGCAGCGGCAGGAGAGTGTCAGTTGCGCTCTGCTCTCTCTTTGTCTGTGCGTGTTTCTCGCAAAGTGCAGTGCAAAGTTCCTTCGCCCTCTCCTCTGTCTCAGTGTTTTTTTTTCTGTGATGCCTTTGCTCCCTTTGTGACACATTGGTCTCTTTTCCCCACTCAACCCGTCGTCTCATCCTGACCAACAAAGTCGGCCATCGTTCGTTCGGCTTGTCTTAATCTCAAGCTTTCCGGCCCGCCCAGCCAATAAGAGGTGTAAGGGAGCAGTTCGGGGCTGCTTTAGACTCACTGTCAAATGAACGCGGAGAGAGTGCGCGCGCTGTGTGCCGTTTCCGCGTGATTATAGACAGCAGCTTTGAAAGGCCGAGTTAGGGCTGTAACCTGGCTAGTCCAGCCGCACCGCACCGCACCGCGTTCGTAGCGTGAGAGTGTTTTGATTTCTGCGTGGCTACTTCGGTTCCGATGCAGGGTGGACGCGTCTGGCGCGTCTTGGTGTGATTTTGACTTGGCGGCAGCAGCTGGGCGGGGTGACTTGGGCGCGGGCGTGAGAGCGGGGCGCGAAAAAGCAACTCAAGCAGAGGTGTTGGTCTCTGCCACTGTTTCAGGGTCGTATCGTTGGTCAGATTCGTCGGGCGGGAGTTGGTACAATATTCGTGATGTCGTTGTCTTCGTCGTCGGCAGGTCTTCGTCGGTCGGGAGTGAAAGCTGTTCGTAGCGGATCCGGTAGCTTGGGCTGGTAGAGAGGCAGGCCTGAGAATCTTGTTGTCACAGTCAGAGCAAGGGAAGCAGCAGCACTGGTGATTGCCTTCCTTGCGTCGTTGCACTTCCAGTCCGGTGTATCGTGAGAAGGGTCGTATAGAGTCAATAAAAATCGTATTGCAGTTGTCGTGAAATCGAGTCGTTCGCACGCAGCTCAGCCCTCGTGTCGTCAACGAGGTGCAGATGATGCAGCTTGCACTGTTGGATTGGATCCAGTCGTTCCTGTCACTCTGTCAAGAGGAGAGAGACAGCTGGTTGAGAGGCCTGCTCCGAGGATCTTGCTGGCTAGGGACGAGGAAGGGGGGGAACGGTCTGAGGTTGGCGTCTGCAAGATGCAAGGGGCTTTCCTAGGCCCAGAATCGCACTCACACTCACAGCCGCAGGTAGAAGAAAAAACGTCACCTTTCCCTCCCAATCAGAGAGAGTGGAGGAACGGAGAATTGGAAAAGAAAGGGGGTGACATGGATGAAGAGAGAGAAGAAGGTGATGAAAGTGGCGGCGTAATATGTCTTATCTTCACATCTATCACGTTCCCCTGAGTGGGTTGGCAGGAAGCGGGCGGGCAGAGATGGTTGCGGTTGTGTCAAGTTCCACGCCCCAACACGCCGGTGAGCTCTGTGATTTCTTCGTTGCTTTAGTCATGAAGCCGGCATCCGTTGCTTCTGATTCGTGCACCCCGTGTCTGTTCGAGACCAACGCGCAGGTCCCCGCAGCAGCTCTACAGTTTAGTGTCACTATTGTGAGCGTCACTGTGACGATCACAGTACAGGAACAGCAGCTGGCGGTGTGAAGCACGGCATACCTTGTAGGGTCACGTACTGGGCAGTGCAGTGCAGCTGGTCTGCCGCACTTCAGTACTTACGCATGCGCCCGTATGCGGTCGTTGGGCGCCCGTGTGCATGACGCAGACAGTGTGTTGCTTCTATTTCGTGAGCCGAGACGCTGAGCTACAAACAAACACTTCACAGGCGAAGCATGCTGGAACAGAAAAAGGCTCTTCGCGACTTTCGCCTTCTGGGGTTCGTGGGCCTTCCTCACAGCAGCTCAACCCTGCCCCACTGAGGCGAGGCGCAACACTGTCTCTTCTTGCCCTTTGCCGATTTCGGGCCGCATGGCCACCGGCTACTCGCTATGTGATCACAGACGCGCGCTTGTCTACTTGCCCTTCTCACAACTTCGCGCATCCCTTTCCTTCCAGTAGTTAGCTTTGGGACCCTTTCAGAATCGTGAAATAGTGGAGCATAAACTCGACCTCGAGCAAGCGTGCCGAGAGCAGTCACCTTTTGAAAGTGTCACTCGCCAGACAGTCGAAGCAGCGCAGAAGTGATATGAAGACAGTCCTATCATGAGGAACCAAACCCAATGTCGATTCGTCCTGACCAAGTGAGAACGTAAGAGTCGAGGCAGCCGGGAAAAGCACCACTGTAATGCACTTCAGAAAGGGCTGCTTGGTGGTGAAGGAACAGGAAAGGCTCACTTCGGAGGTGCAGTCCTATGGCTGCACTGACGTGACGCGATCAGGTCACGTGTGTCCTCTATAGTCACGTGCGCTATTCAAGCAAAGCTCAGTCCTCATTACGGAGGTGGAGGAAAGCTGGCAGCCTGATGCGATAGAGTTGTAGTTGATACGTCCACCATCACCAACCATGCCGCTGATTGAGGTACAAGCAAACGACAGGCTGGGCCGCAAGGGTAAGTGGAGCTGAGCCAATCGTTTCGCGTGCGTTACAAGATGAGCTGTACTGACTTGCTGCCCCACCATCAGTCCGTGTCAAGTGTAGCCCAGAAGACACAATCGGCGACCTCAAGAAGCTCATCGCTGCACAGATCGGCACGCCACCGGAGAAGATCGTCCTCAAGAAGTGGTACACCGTGTACAAGGACCACATCACTCTTGCTGATTGTAAGCAGCGCTTCCAGATCCCACGACTGATTTGCACAAGCTCTGACTGGCTCCTCCTCATCTCGAATCTGAACACATAGACGAAGTTAAAGACGTAAGTGGCCCAGCCGTGATCTAGATCATTTTTCAACAAGCTGACTGACAAGTCATTCCTCTCCGCTTTGCTATTGTAGGGCTTTTCGTTCGAGCTTCACTAGATATCAAGCTGCCTATTCCCACCAAGTACGAGCCGTCTCGTCTCATACCGTTCATGCCCTGTTTGAGGATTCCGAGTCCACACCCAAAACCACTTGCCTCGAATCTTGCTCAAGCGAAAGCCTACTTGCGATTGCATAATCACGGAAACCGTATGTGACACAGGAAAGAGAGGTAAAACCAGGAGGTAAAAACGAGGGAAGAACAGGAAAAAGAGAAAGACAAAACATCAGAGAAAGGAATGAAGGCATTTCAGAAAACAGGCTTCGAGTGTGTTGCTGTTTGTGGTTGAATGTGGAGGTGGGGACGGTAGGCCGAGGAGGCCCGAGGATTCGTCATAGAAAGACGTTCAGTTGCCACCAAGCTCACGGTCCACCTCCTGGGCATCTTTGTTCTCGCCCGTCGCCTCCTCGCCAGCGTCCGCATCGACCTTCTTGGCACCAACTCCGGCCTCGCTCTCGCCCGGCATCTTGATGCCGTACTTGGCCCTGACCGCCTCGAACGTCTTGAGCATCTTTCGACGCGCGCCCAAGGCAGCCACACCCTTGTCTTCGAGCGCCTTGTCATCCATGAGGACCATTTCCTTCCAATGGCTGCCCTCAAAGTTGGGGGTATACTTGTGCAAGCGCAACTGGCGGAGCCACGAAGGAACGTCGTTCAAAGTGTTCAGGTCGGCCACCTCTTCCTCTCCACCGCCGCCGCCACCAGCAGCTCCACCGCTACCGGCAGCGCCCCCGGCGCCTCCCTGTGCGTTTGCCGGCGCACGTCCAGTTGGAGAAACGCCATTGCGCGGACTGCGGCGGCCACCAGCGTTGGCGCCAGGAATACCGGGCGAGAGACCGGCCGATCCCATGCCGCCACCAAAGCCACGCTGACCGCCAACACCGCCGCCGCGGTGCACGCCCTGCTGCTGCGCCTGTTGGGCGAGAGCGGCCAAGTTCTGCTGGTTCTGCAGCAGCTGTTGCTGCATGGCCAGGAACTGAGCGGCATTCATGTTGTTGAGGTTTAGTCCACCCATGGCTGCCATAGCGTTCATCATTTGCAGGTTCAGAGGGTTGGACAGACCGCCGGTCGGGCTCTGCAGCCCAGCAAGAGTGTTCGGGCTCATGTTGCCAATGTTAAAGTTGGACCCTCCGAATGCAGCCGTTTGAGCGGCCATAGGGCTGGTGCCCCAGCCGCCTTGAGTAGCAGCAACGTTGGGTGACACGCTCGGGCTGCTCTGCAGGCCAACAGCGCTGCCGTCAAACATGCCGCCGTTTTGGCCGCTCTTGCGACGGAACTTGGCAGCATCCGGGTCGACCATCACACGACCCGCCTGAACGCCTAGGTTGGCCAGCTGAGCCGTAGCAGCATCGAGATTGACGTTTGCGTCACCAGCGCCACCTTGGTTCTGCTCGTCAAACATGGGCACAAGCGGCGTGTTGACCATGCTCGACCAGTTGCCCGTAGCGCTGATTGGGGAGAGCTGGTCATCAAGCGGTCCAGAGGATCGGGGCGAGCGGCCAGCCATGTTGCTAAGGTCGGTCGACTTGGGACGGGACTGGTCGTTGGCTGGGTTGGGTGAGCCGCCGCGCTCCTGGACCTGGTCCAGGTTGCCACCAGAGAAGTTGCGGCTCTCGCCGATCAGAGTGCCGGGAGCCGAAGTGCGATTGGCCTTGAGTTTGGCGCGCTGGGCAGCCAGAGCCGAGGCGGCATCGCTGTTGCCAGGGCTATACATGGCAGCCACATTGGGCGAGAGGAAACCGGCAGCATCTGATGACTGACGCTGGTACTGGCGGTTACCAGGCGATGCAGGCGACTTGAGGGCACTAGGAGACTTGAGTCCAAGCGAGGCAAGCTTGGCCTCCATCTGCTCCGCCATCGAGCTGTTGGGGTTGCTGGGCGAAAGCAGGGCGGAGACGGGATCACTGCGAGCCATCTGCTGAAGGACGGTAATAAAGAATCGGATCTGAACCTGAGTCGACTCCTGGAGAAGGCTGTAAAGGGCAGCGGTACGCTCAGCTTCGGAGAGCACACGGAACCACTGCTCGATGGCACTGAGCTCCTCCTTAAAGTTCTGGTCGAGCGAAGCAGTTGCCATTTCTTCGAGAGTAGCCTCGTAGTGCTGGAGGTCCTCAAACCAGCGGTCGATGGCCTCCGACTCGGGCGTTCCTTGGTGTGCCATGTTGAGCAGCTCCGAGCTAGGACGGAGGTTGCGGGCGTTACCGGGAGCACCAGACATCTGAGCGTTGCCGCCGATGGACGGGCTTCGGATACCGCCGTCCTGGTTGCCTTGCTGGGCGAGACGCATCATGTTCTCGGTCGGGGTTGAGCCCTTACCGAGCGAGTATCGTCCGTGAGGATTCATGCCAGAGGGCTTTTGCTGGCCAACAGGAGAACTAGCCCGGTTGATACCGCCACCAGAGGGGGACAGAGGGGGTCTGAGCGAACCAAATTCAGACATCTTTTCTACATCAGATGAGGGAGTGGAAAGTGTCGAAAGGACAGACACAAAGCGGAATTGTCGAGTCAGTCAAGTCGCTTCAGAGGGCAGAAAGAAAGCGCAGGCGGCAGAAGAGCAGTGAAGGGACAAGAAAGTCAAAGCCGCCAATTGCGCCTCAGGGTGACGGAAGGGTCGATCCTTCAGACTGGCTCTCCCACAAAGTATCCTAGCCCATCGGCGTAGAAACCTGAGCCGCTATGAGGTGCCCGGGGATCCGTTGTGCAGCAAAGCATAGAATGTAGCTGCACAAAAGAGCGACGCAGAAAAGACTGCCCCCGTGCCCCTCGCGCTTGGTTCATCTCATTTCGACGGGCCGAAATCGCAAGGAACGGTGCCGGCACCATTGTTGGTCTCAGCCCTTCCAACAGTGATGAGGTTGTACTCACTTTCAAGTACGATTTGTTACCGAGAAAAGCTAGTGTTGGAGCAGCTTGGACGACTGACGAACTAAGAAGTCAGAAGCGGGCTAGATACAAAATGAGGCAAGGTCAGCAACGCCAAAGGGGCGACCGAGAGGACAAGATGGGTGATATGAAGGAGCATGGAGCTCTGACAGGAGAGCAGCATCAAGCGGAGGGTCTTGAGGGGGCTAAGAATACCTACCTGTCTGGGAGAAGGTGAGTAGAGACTTGGGCAATCCTGTTACGCCTTGAGTCTCAGACGCAGCGTAGGAGTAGAAAGGACGGCAGCCTCAGGCTTGGAGAGGGAGGTCCCGATACGTGCGACTAGGAAATCAAATCGAGCTTCCTGGGTCGGTTGTAGGTAAAATAGACTCTGAACGAATAGCGATCGGAGCAGTTGGTGTGATGCAAGGTTCGGGGAAGCAAAGGCCCAGCCTGTACACTTGCACTGAGGCGATGTGGTGGTGGTAGTGGAAAGGAAAGAGTCGTAAGGAAAGTCGCTGTGCGAGGCCCGACCGGTCGGAAGCTCTGGTTGAGAGTGAAAAACGTGCCTCCAGGATCCTGGCCTGAAAGGTGCTGCTGCTGGACTGATGGGCGCGAAATAAAAGAAAGAGGAGGAAGGAAGGAAGACGATATCAGATATCGAGGAGCAGGCGAGAGTCGAGACTACGAAGAGGCCGTGACGACCCGGGCACTGCAGGCGGTGGGGAGAGAAGGGAAAACGGTGGGGATGGGTGTGGTGGTGATGATGGTGTAGTTGGAAGACGGCAACGGGGAGAGTGCGGCAAGGGTGTTGGGCCGCTGAGATGCGCCGCCGTCTCGCGTGCTGCGCCGCGCCTCTTTCTGCGTCTGTCTCCGTCTGTCTCGCTCTGCTACTGCTCAATTCACTCCGCCAGTCAGTCACATCAAGCACACCCGCGGCGCAGGCACCAGGTAGCAGAGCAGGTGTGCCAGCAACTCGTTCTCCCCCATCTATTCTCATTCTGCCTCGGCCTCGGCCCCTGTCTCTCTGTTTGTGTTTGTGTTATCGGAAGGGTGCGCAGTCTGCGTTGCGTTGACGGGGAGCGTGCCGTGCTGTAACTTTGTCTGTCTGACTGACTTGGCGGGTTGGTCCCTGGTTGGTTGGTTGGTCGGCTGGCTGGCTGGCTTGGCCCACCCGTTTGGCCAGCTGGCGGACGTGACGTGCCGACTGACTGGGTGTGTGACTGACGCGGGTTGACCTGCTGGGCATGGCTTTGCGTCAACAGCGCGTGCCTTGTTGTCTCTTTGTTCATTTCTGTGCACGCGCGCCAGACCTTGCCAGCGCGGCTGAGTCCCGGTCCGTCGCATTGTTGCGCCTCACTTTGAGCGAGCGTGACTGTCTTGGTCCAGCCGACGGTTGCGACTTCTCGGTCTCGCTCTCCCCCTCCCGCTCTCTTCAATGTTATCAACTATCGGGCTTGGATGCAGCTATGAGCTTCAAGCGTCTCACACCATTTTCCATCTGTGGTAACGCATATTGTGTCCCTTGAGACGGTCGCAGTTGTTGGCTGTTGCCGTGCTACGCCTTGACCCAGTCTCTACCACACTGAAGCTGGCCTGACGCGCTGTTCGGCGCCGGAACACCCTTTTTACGCGCGCCTAAACGTTAGAGACCAACTAACCAACACCAACACAAATGCTAAAAGATTGTTCAGCAACGCTTCCCAGCTCCGAAGAGCTTCAACATGTCAAGAACGTGCACATCATCGACGCATCTCTGCAGCTGGAGCCCGACACTGGACAATGCTCCCTGCGAGCTTCAAACGCATTGTGCGTGCCACCACACGTCTGGCACGCGGCTCAGGAATGTAGCCGCTCGGCCCATGGGCAGAGAGCTTTCGCTTTCTGAAATTCGGGCGAGAGACACTTGCAGCATGAAAAATATAATGTCCACATGGTATTGACAGTGCTACTGCTGGTTTTACAGAACGACGAACAGTGAGCCGACACCAGCGCCAATAGCGATCATGAGGGCTGCGACGACGGCCGGTCCAGCGTGGAGGCTGCCGGCGGCATTGTTCGAATTGGCAGACGGCTTGGCCGTGGAGCCGCCCGACGATCCGCCGCCGTTGCTGTTGGAAGCTGAAGAGCCAGATTGGGTCGCTGCAGCAGCCGCAAGCTGGTTCCAGGTGTACGTCACGCCGCTGGGCGCAATCGAGGAAACAGCGGCACAGTTGGACGAGGCGGGGGCGTCGACAGGAGTCGGCGTCGTGGGCTGACCCTGCTCAAATGTGTAGCTCGAGTTGTACACTCCCACGGGAAGACCCGAGTCACCATCGCAGTTCTCAAAGCCCGGCTTGTCGTAGTCGCCAGGCGCCACAAACAGACAACCCATCAGATCGTATCGGTTGTTGCAGTACTCGTAGTCCGGGCACTGGCGCATGCAGAAAATTGGGCTACCGGGAATGTCGCAGGCTCCCATAAAGTTGAAAAAGTACCTGCCGTTCTTCATAGTCACGCCGGCAGGGTTGCCAATGCCCTCGGCGCCCTCGGAGTCGTACTCTCCGCCACAGTCTTGCTGACCGAGATTCATGATGGCCGGGTCGTATGTGCCGGTAATCTGAACGTACTTGTCCGTCTTGCGGTAGTGAGCCGACTTGATGAAGCCATCGGGCATGGGACGGGTGCCGTTGGTTGGGTTGGTGCAGTAAGCCACGGCGACAGCCTCGGCGTCGACCAGATTCTGCGTCGTCGGGTCCGGTGGCATGAGCAGGCAAAAATCGTTGGCACTGTTAATGTAGATGGTGCGGCCCATACCGTCTAGTGCCGCGGGGTCGAGGCCATCGGTGCTGGCCTTGGGACGCCAGGTGCCCGTAGGAGCAGGGGCACTCAGTGTGGGAGGCGGAGGTCCACTTCCACCAATACCCTGCGCGTGAGCCAGGCCTGCAGCCAGCAAGGACGACAGGGTGAGGAGAGGAGAGATATACATATCGGTTAGGATTGATAAATAGACGGGCAGATGGCCGGAGAGCGAAGTAGGAGAAATAGCAAAAGATGATGTGAGAGATGCACACCACACAGAGAGAGGAGGACGGGGTTGGGGGAGGCGAGGCTAGTGCGAGTGGGACCCTTTTTCAACGACACATATATTCTGGACAGGGCGAGCAACATACACAGGGTCCGCACACACAACACTCGGAGAGAGTCAGGTGAGGCGAGGTGCTGCAACCATCGGTATGAGGCAACCGAGATTGCGACTCCGCCGAGAGTCAGAAACGAAGAAAGGGAATGCTCAGCCGGTTGCGCATTGACGAGCGGGCTGGGGGTGGCATGTCAAGGGGACCGGGACTGGCAAGCAGGCAGGCAGGCAGGCAGGCAGGCAGGCAGGACAGGCTGGTTGACTGGCTGTAGTCTCGGCGCGGGCTAAGTGGGGCCACAGTTGGCGCAGATGCTGTCGCGCGTCCTATTGTGTTGGCTGTTGTTCTTTTGCATCTGTTAGCGTACGTGCAGAAAGCACTGCTTATTTTCTGTCTTTCTCCACTTTTTTTTTTCTTTTTCTTTTTCTTTTTTTGGTCCGTGGCGGCCGTCGGCAGGGCTAACTGGCGCTGGGCTGCAACCGAGCCGAGCGAGGCCCAGAACCCAGGCGCGCCGCGGAGATGCGTTGTCGTCCCATCCGACAAACGGGTACTGTCCGTGACCACACTGAGTGGAGACTTTCCTGTCTGTCTCCTCATCTTGACGAAATGCAACAGCAAAAGGCCGGACCACCGAGGCATTCTGCGACCTGATACGCTCAGTGCATTCGACGTGACTTTATGTAACAGATGCGCAGAAGAGCAAGGCGGTGGATGCAGCTCCGAGCCCCTCCTGCAGAGTCTGTCTGACATGAGCCGCCCACGTGGGGCGGCGCCACCGTCACGCCAGGCGAGTAAGTAGTGTAGTTTCTTGAGGACGGCAAGTGAACGTGAGATCACATTTTGGACTTGACCACTTCAATCTTTTTTCTCCCTTTTTTCTCCTTGCTTTTCAGCGGGTCATTTGGTTTTGGCATTCTGAAGGGCAAGGAGAGCAAATGATACACAAGGAAAGCGTGACAAGGTTTAAAATTATGGCTGGAAGCATGGCAAACAAATCAGGCAGGGTACGCTTGGAGGGAGGACTGTCTTTAGAACATCATCTCGGCATCCTGTCGGAAGAGCTGGGAGATGGACTCGCCGTGGTGCGAGCGACGAATCGTCTCGCCAATCACAGCAGACACGTCCATGATCTCGAGCTTGCCCTGGCTCTCGGCCGCCTTCTCCGAGTTGGCAATCGTGTTGGTGACCACGAGCTTCTCCAGAGTGAGCTTCTTGAGCAGGTCGATCGCTTGCCCGCTGAGCAGGCCGTGCGTAATGATAGCGTAGACCTTGGCTGCGCCCGCATCCTCGAGCGTCTTGGCCGCCAATGCGAGCGTCCGCCCAGTGTCCACCATGTCGTCGACGAGGATGGCAACCTGTATGGCACATTAAGGTCGTCAGCGCTCATGTTTGCTCATCATGACAACATAGAAATCTCAAAACTCACCTTGCCCTTGACATCGCCGACGAGAATCTCCATGCGAGTCGAAGTCTCGTCGTCCGAGTCGTCATCTGCGGCCGCAGCGTCGTTGGCAGCCCGGTTGGCACCACCGCTGCGGACCCTGTGTCCCTGGTCGTCGGTCATGATCCACTCTCCCGTTTCCGCGCACTTGACACCGTTGGCCACGTCACTGTAAACGTGCTTGTGGCCGCCGTTCGAGGCGCCCTCGCCGCTCAGGTTGAGAGAGGCGAGCTTGGCCGAGGCACCAGCAGCGGCGTTAGATCCCTGGTTGAGGCCTGTGCCGTCGAGCAGAATGGAGCTCGACATGGGAGTGCTGACACCGGATCGGAGGTCGTCTGTGGATGATTGCGTCGAAATGCCCATGAGGTTCTTCTGAGCAGCTCGGATACGCTTGTTCTGCTCACGCTTGCGGTTGCGGTTGATGAGAGCAAAGTCAACCTGGAGAGCATCGGCGAGCGAAGTGGCACGCTTAGCACCACCGGCGTCAGGGCTGACGATGATGGCATCGCGCCAGTTCTCCACCTTGGATCGGATCCAACGGGCAACGCTGGGCTCGCTGGTGAGGTTGTCGACGGGAATGTCAAAGAAGCCCTGGATCTGGCTGGCGTGGAGGTCGAGGGTGATCACGTGGTCGGCACCGGCAACGGTGAGCATGTTGGCAACGAGCTTGGCGGTGATGGGCGCGCGGCTCTTGTCCTTCTTGTCGTGCCTCGAGTAGGGGAACGAGGGGATGACAGCAGTGATGCGGCGAGCCGAGGCGGTCTTGCAGGCCGAGAGGATGATGAGAAGCTCCATGAGCGCATCGTTAGGGTCCAGGAAGGGCGAGTTACCCGTCTGAATCACGTAGACGTCCTCATCGCGGACGGAAGAGCCGATACGGACATCGATGGACTGGTCGGCGAACTTCTTGCAGACACAAGGAGTAAGCGGAATGCCGAGGCTGTGGAGGATAAAAGATCAAGAGACAATGTCAGCAACAGCAGGAGACAGCGAGAGAAGTAAAGCTGTAATGACGCACCGATCAGCAACGAGCTGAGCCAGCTCGGGGTGGCTGTTGCCTGTCAGAGTGGAGAGACGAAGCGCTCATGTCAGAGCTGCTGCTCAGAAGACAACAAAGAGGTGTAGGAAGGCGTACCTGTGAGAAGCCTGATCGAGTTGACACCGGGCATAGCGACGACGATTGATTCGTGTTGTGAGGGGTAGTGATGCTGACACCTGTCTCGTGGCGAGTAGGGATGGCCAGAGGCGTCCTGATGGGCGGAGGTGCAGGAGGAGGAGAAGCAAGGCTATGTGATACGGAATGGTGCTGCCAAATTGAGGTTGCGAGGTCTCCGAGGTCTCGCCCTCGCTTGAGCAATTGCCCGGCTGCACCTTTGCTTGACTCGCCCTTTGCGATCTTCCTCAGGTTCCAACCGAAACTGTGTCATTTACGTGCGGGTCAAAAGCCTCAAAAGCCTCACTCACCCTCTCCCACTTTCTTCCGTCCGTCACAACTTTGTGAGTGGAGAAAAAAATGGAACCAAAAAAAAGTTTTTCGTCCATTTGAAAGTAGTGACCGCGAACGGGCCCAGAGCAGCGTGTTCTTCGGAGCCGGGCTGAGCTGTCAACTGGAATGCGCCTTTCTCGGGCTTTTCCTCGGCTGCAAGTTAGAGCTTGTTTGCTCAGCTCAAACAGCCCTCTCCCCAGACACTTGGGTTTGGACCCTGGAGACGAGAGCATCTTGCACTTGGCTCAAGATCACACAACCACAACCCATGCCCGACGAAATGGCGGCAGTCGCGTCCACATCAGCTGCTGCTGCGGCCTCAGCGATTAAGGCCGCCAAGCGTGCCCTCCGCAAGTCCATGGCCGAGACCCTCCGCAACGTCTCGAGCGAGCAGCTCGCTGTCCAATGTGAGCATTACTCCGCCTCGAAAGGTCGTGCGCTCATGATAATGAACTCATGTCTTTTATTCTGCGATGTCAGCCAGGAAGGTGGCCGACCGCGTGCTCCGGTCACCTAGCTATGCACAAGCCCAGGCTATCAGCGTCTACGTCAACATGGACGTCGGCGAGGTGGTCACAGACGACATTTGCCGAGCGATTCTCCGCGACGGTGGGTCACACTCCAAAGGGCAACACTTTGCTCAACCAAACTCATCTTCCTTCTTGTTGCAGGCAAGAGGCTCTATGTTCCGTTGTTCGCTTCCCCTGTCGCCCCAGCTGCTGTCAATGGGCCGACCGTACCAGAAGCAACGACAACTCAGGCGACTACATTTGCCAACGATATGGTCATGCTACGATTGAAAGACCTGGACGATTACAGCTCGATGAAAATGAACCGATGGGGCATCAAGGAACCTGAGCTCCACTACCCGGACGGCACTCTGAGAGAAGAGGGTGAGTAAGCATGCCTCGCACAACCAGGGTCATTCCAACGCAGACACTGACCCCGCTTTGGCCATGCTCTCCAGCACTCGATGAGAAGACCGGAGGCAAGGGCCTTGATCTCATTCTTGCTCCAGGTACGTCACGTCAGTTTCCTGCTCTGAGTCAATCTCTGCCAAGACTGATCGGCGTGGATTCTCTACTCAATTGCCTTGTGGCCGAGATAGGTGTTGCATTTGACATGGCAGGTGGACGACTTGGTCACGGAAAGGGCTACTACGACCGGTACTTTACACGGGCTGACGAATTCGCCAGCCGCCAAAGCCGACCAGGGCCCGTCACAGGTGAGCACAATCCGAATCCGACCTGCATCAGCAATCAAAATAAGACTGCGAATGCTGTAGAGCTAACATGGACCTCTATTTGCAATCAGTTGCGTTGGCTTTGCAAGAGCAGATCCTACCCGAGGACCGGCGGGTTCCTACCGATGAGCGGGACCGTATCCTGGACGCGATTGTGTCGCCGGAACATTGTATCCAACCTAAGGGATCCGCGTCTCGATGGACCCCATGATGCCCGGTTACAGGCATGGTCTGGTAATGCAGCCTATTTGTTCGGCTGCAGCTGACCCCACTTGTGTGTGCCGAGCCTGTCAAATGGAAGAGAGCGGCGACGAAGCCGACCGAAGATGCCGATCATCAGTACACTACTTGGTGCGTTGCGAATACAGCAAAGCATGATTGGAGGGCTCTAGGGTCGGAACAAGCTCCTCCGGTCCATCCGCAGCAGCGTGTACTATATAGCATGGCGTACATTGATTGAGCCGGCTGAACTTGCTTTGCCGCCTCTCTTGTTGCTCCTCTTTTTCTGTTTTGCTTCCCTTTGGAACTGTATCTATCGGACGAGAAGCCCAAGCTGATCGTCTGGCGGTGACTGCAAAGGTACATGGATCCGCACGCCAAATCTTGAATTACAGTGCAACGCGACCACATGAGGGCACGTCTTCCTTATGAGAGATCCGTCACGGCCTCCAAACGACGGGACTTGACAAGTGTAACTTTATATTCAAATGCAGCTTGGTCAACATGGTGATTGGATGACCGTGGTCCAGGCGCTGCTGGTCGGTGGCTGGTTGGCCGCCTGTCCCTTTTTTGTCCTTTTTTTTTTTTTTCTGCTTAGGCGTAGCCAGGCGAAAGATGTGAGCCGGAGGTACGAGCGCCGTGTGCCGTGTGGAGCTGCCTGGCCAGCGGCGGCGTCCAACACTGCGCGATACAATGCAGCGCTACACGCAAGCTCCCAAAAATGCCGGCCCAAGCTCCTGCTGCCGCTGCTGCCTGACTGAGTGCGGGCCACACGTCGGCGCACTGTCTTCCTGGCGCCTTCTGCTCTCTCCCCTTCGCCCTTTTGCCTTACCTTGCCTTGCCTTGCCTTGCCTCGCCCTCATCCTCATCCCAAGCAAGACAACCTTCCCCCACGCACTACACCTTCAGCAGAGTAGATAAAGCAAGTCTGACTCCTGTATCCCACCATCAATCTCTCCCCCGCATATGCCCTTTTTCCTTTCCACCTCCAAACCTCTCCTCACCCGGACTGCTTGTGCTTCTCGTGCCAGTCTTGTAGCCCTTTCCCAGATCCGCACTTTCTCCTCTAGCCCCTTCGCCATGTCTGCTTCCAACTTTGCCGGCGTCGTTGTCGGTGTCGACACCGCTGGTGCTTCCACCGCCAAGTCGGTTGACATCACCAGCCAGTGGAAGGCCGCCCGTGCCTCAACCACCAAGTCGGGCGAGCTTAGGGTCTTCTACCCCGCTGACGCTGCCCCCGTCGCTGCTCTCTCGGTCGGCGAGCAGAAGAAGGCGCCCACCACTGGCCCTGACTTCCTCCCCGCCGAGTCCACTTACCTCCGCAACGAGCGCCTCGAGAAGACCCGTCTCGCCGCCGCTAAGGGTGTCAAGGCCATCCGTGACCTTGGTGCCGGCCCCGACGACAAGGGTGACGCTCCTGTCAAGAGGACTATCGGTCTCGACTCTCTTGGAAGCCCTCACGCCGCTGCTACCGGTGCCTTCCTCGGTCTCTGGAACGTGAACCACTTCAAGACCCGTGGCAAGAACCCCGCCTGGGGCAAGCCTGCCGACGTCCAGGGCGGCAAGGAGGTTGACGTTGCTCCTCTCGAGGGCGGCGCTGACGAGGCGGCCAAGAAGGCGCTCAAGGACGAGGGTGACGAGGTCAAGGGCAGCGTCCCGCTCAGCTGGTACACTGGTGAGGTCTACGCCAAGGCCCAAAACTGGGCTCGTGAGCTCAAGGAGACCCCTGCCAACCTCATGACCCCCACCATCTTCAGCGAGCGTGTCACGGCTGCCTTCAAGAACCTGCCCAACACCTCGGTCATTGTCCACGACGAGGACTGGGCCCGCGAGCAGAAGATGGGCTCCTTCCTCTCTGTTGCTGCCGGCACGGACGAGCCTGCCAAGTTCCTCGAGATCCACTACAAGGGTGCTCCTGACAACAAGGCTGCCCCGCTTGCATTCGTTGGCAAGGGGTGAGTATCTTTTCGGCCCGTTTTCTCTTGAGGTGATGATTTGATTCTGATCATTTTGCTATCTTCCCTATACAGTATCACCTTCGACACTGGAGGAATCAGCATCAAGCCCAGCGCCGGCATGAAGCTCATGAGGGCTGACATGGGTGGTGCCGCTTCGGTTGTTGCTGCCACTCTTGCTATTGCCCAGCTCGGACTGCCTATCAACGTGGTCACTGTCACGCCTCTTACTGAGAAGTGAGTTTCCGTTCAATTAACTCTGGACAAGGTTGTCACAGCAGCAGTTTCTAACGTCATTGCTCCTCTTAACACTTGCAGCATGCCAAGCGGCAAGGCCACTAAGCCTGGTGACATTGTCATCGCCAAGAACGGCCTCTCGATCGAGGTGGACAACACAGACGCTGAGGGCCGTCTCGTCCTTGCCGATGCGCTGACCTACGTCTCGGAGACCTACTCGCCACACACGCTGATTGATGTCGCCACCTTGACGGGAGCGTGCGTTATCGCTCTCGGTGACGTGTACAGCGCTGCTTTCACCGAGTCGGACAGTCTCTGGAAGGAGCTCAAGGCGGCCGGTGAGGCTGAGTCGGACCCCTTCTGGAGGATGCCTCTGGACGACACATTCCTGCGCCAGATCTCTTCGTCCAACGCTGATCTCTGCAACACTGGTGGACGCCCCGCTGGTTCGGCCACTGCGGCCATCTTCCTCAAGCAGTTCGTTGTTGGTCTCGAGGAGCGTGGTGCTGCCGAGCCCAAGATCAGGTACTCGCACCTTGACATTGCCGGAAGCATGGTGAGTTGCATGAATGCCGTTAGCCAGCCTAGGAACGAGACACACTCTCTGACTATTGCTACTCTTTATTTTTCTTGTATCGTATCAGGAGGCGACCGGTACCACTGCCAACGAGTACCAGGGCAAGGGCCTCACTGGCCGACCGGTGCGTGCGCTCGTTGAGTTTGCCCGACGACTTCCTTCGCAGTAATCGAGAGATTGCAAGCCGATAGGATGAAGCTGTCTTGTCTTGTTAGGCACAGTCCTGTTTGAGGAATGAATCAAATTTCTGTAACAGTATCCGCAGAAGAGGGAAATCATTGTGGAGGTTTTCAAGTGTCGGTTCTGGCTGGAAATTGGAAGCGTGTGATCGGACCCCGCGTTGCGTGGCCTGTGCGTGCTCAGCCGGCGTTGACTCTCAGGTAAACGGCCAACGGAACCCTTTGGGGCTTACCGTTTTCTTCTTCTCTCTCTCACATATAATCATACCCCTTCCGTTCCGTCCCATACCGCTACTTGCAGACAAGCAACAACAGTATCAAGAAAACAAACCACGTCCATTTCCAACCTGATCGCCTTGCCAACTTTCTTTAACTTTGTCTAGCTCAGCTGAGTGACGTCATGTCCGCCGCAGCATTCAAGCTCTCTGCTCAGCTTGCCGGCCACGAGGCGGATGTCAGGGCAGTAGCCTCCTACCAGCTCTCCTCCGGGAGGCAGCTTCTGCTATCCTCTTCGCGCGACAGAACCGCACGTCTTTGGGCAAGTAGTCTCTCTGGCAAGGGCTTTGAGCCTGTGGCCATCCTCGAGGGTCACGAGGGATTCGTCAACTCTTGCGCCTTCCTTCCCGGTCCGAGCGGTACCGCAGTCGCCCTGACTGCAGGCCAGGACAAGCTTATTCATGGATTTCAGATTCAGTCCAATGCGGCTACCGACAGCGTCCAGGCCTCTCCTAGCCCCGATTATGCGCTCATCGGCCATGAGGACAACGTCTGTGCCCTCGACGTCGGGCCCAACGGCAGCTTCATCGTCAGTGGTAGCTGGGACAAGTCTGCAAAGATCTGGAAAGGATGGGAGTGCGTTGCGACGCTCAAAGGACACGAGCAGGCCGTGTGGGCAGTACAGGCGGTAGACAACGATCGCGTCCTCACGGCGTCAGCAGACAAGACGATCAAGCTATGGTCCATCTCTCAGCCCAGTGTACCCATCGCTACGTTTGTCGGGCACACGGATGCTGTGAGGGGTCTCGTGCTTCTTGAAGGAGGACTTTCGTTCGCCAGCTGTGGCAATGACGGCACGATCAACCTGTATTCCCTCGCAGCCTTGACGCCCAAGAGTGCCAATCGTCCACTTCAGACACTTTCAGGGCATACCAGCTTCGTGTACAGTCTGTCCACCATCTCTGGTGGAAAAGGAGAGCTGGTTAGCTCTGGCGAGGATCGCAGCGTGCGAGTCTGGCGCGATGGCAATCCGGTGCAAACTGTCATCATCCCTGCCATTTCGGTCTGGAGCGTGACGGTGCTCAGCAATGGCGACATTGCCTGTGGCTCAAGCGATTCCTTCGTCAGGATCTTTACCCGAGACGCTTCAAGACATGCCGATGCTGAAGAGCTCAAGGCATATGAGCATACCATCTCATCTCAAGCGCTCAACCAGACGCAAGTCGGCGACATCAAAAAGGATGACCTTCCCGGAAGCGAAGCTCTCGTGCAGCCTGGAACAAAGGAGGGTCAGACCGAGATGATCAAGAACGGAGACGTGGTAGAAGCATTCCAATGGAGTACTGTTTCTGGAAAGTGGGAGAAGATCGGCGAGGTGGTGGGCGGTGTCAGCAGCGGACAGAAGAAGCTCCATGAGGGCAAGGAGTACGACTACGTGTTTGACGTTGACATTGAGGACGACAAGCCTCCACTCAAGCTGCCGTTCAATCTCAGCGAGAATCCGTACGCAGCGGCACAGCGCTTCCTGGAGAAGAACGACCTTTCGCAGAACTACATTGACCAGGTGGTCCAGTTCATCGAGAAGAACACGCAAGGTGTCAGCCTAGGTGGATCCGAGTACGTGGATCCATACACAGGAACGAGCCGCTACACTGGTGCACCGGGCAGCTCGAGCAGCCGTGCAGCACCCGCACCGCCGAGCGCACCCTCGGGACCGACTTACACTGGGTCGGGCAACGTCGATCCCTACACAAGCTCGCAGCCCTCATCAGGATCGAGGCCAAAGACAAGCATCCTACCGCAGCGAGGAGCACTCTCCTTCAAGACGACTAACTTTAGCGCTGTCAAGGACAAGATTGTGCAGCTGAACGATCAAGAGGCTTCCAAGCTGAGCGATGCCGAGATCGGGCAGATTGACAAGGTGATTGCGGCGATTGAGCGAGGTGGCTCAGGGGAGCCGATCGACACGTCGGTGCTTGAAAAGGTCATCCGGGACTGGCAGCCGGGGAACCGATTCCCGGCACTGGATCTGTATCGTTGTGTCGCAGCGGTGACGACTGGAGTGAGCGGAATCGCGATTGCTACAGATGCGTTTGCAGCATCTCAATGGGGCGACGACTGGCCCGCGAGTGGGTCAAACGAAAGCAAGGCGCGGGAGGTCAACTCAATGTTGGCGCTTCGAGCTATTGCCAATCTTTGGAGCAACCGTTCCACGGTCGGAGAGGTACAGGCGCAAGGAATCAGCATTCTTGGCTCTCTGAAGGACACGCACTTTGCCAAGCTCAACAAGAACGGACGAGTTGCATATGCGACGGTGCTATACAACGTCACGGCAGAGATCGTCTCGGCCAACTCGAAGAGCTCGTTGTCAGGCTTTGCGCTGGACATGGTGAACGAGGTTCTGACGCACGAAGCAGGAGACAGCGAGGTGCTGTACCGGACGCTGATTGCGCTGGGCAACCTTCTGTGCTCGGTCTCGGGCGCCTCACTGGGCGGTGCTGCAGGTCAGCAGGCACGCTCGCTGGTGCGCAAGTGGGCCAGCTCGCCCGTGGGCAGCGAGGAGAGGATCAAGACGATCTGCGCTGAGATTGACAGCCTGTAGTGTAGTGATGAGTGGCAATTTGATTAGACTGACTGACAGGGTCGTCTGCAGCAGAACGCACAATACAAAATGGGCTGTGCGGTAGCGTATGTATGGTACCGTGTATCTTCGAATAAGAAATTGGCAAAGGCCAAAAAGATGGGCCCCCGCCTGGAGGAAAGCGGGAATGGGCAGTCCGGGCCAACAGGAAGAATTGTGATTGGAATCCAGTAACTGAGTGCTTGACCGTATCTCTCTGGGGCGTGATTGAAATGAGCCGCGTCTTTAGCCGAACCGCTGCAGACTTGCCTCGTCTGCCCTTGCCTGCCCTGCCTATCTGTCTGTCTGTCTGGCTGGTCGGCTTGAACCCGATTCAAACGGCTTTGTATGCTTTACGCAACGCAAGCCCAGCCGAGAGAGTGAGCTAGAGATTCTTCTCAATTGACTCGACTAGCAACCAAGCAACCAAGCAAGCAGGCAGGCAGAGAGGCAGCAGCAGCAAGTCACCTCACGTACTTTACCGCACTTCGCTTCCATTTCCAATTCAGCAAGCAGCGCAAAGCCAGCCACAGCCAGCCAGCCGACTGCCGCAACTCGCCCCGACTCGCCTCGCCTCGCCTTGGCTTGCCAACCTTCTTCGCTTCGTCTACTTTTTACCTTTGCCGTTGGCTTTTACACCTTTCATCTTCACTTTCCTTCTCCTTCCTCCTCTCCAACGCAATCCACCCACCGCAAGTCGGTCTGCAGAGAGCGAGAGAGACTGATAGCCCTTTGGCATGCTCGCCGCTCCCCGTCACTCTGCACGGATTCCATCTTCCTTCCTTCCTCTGACCCGAGCCTACTCCGCCCAGCCAAGGTCCCTTTCCACGCTTGCTGCCCGCTCTCGATCCCAGTCCCAGCTCCACTCCCACGTGATCCCCTCCTCCTCTCTCCGCTCTTCCTTCTTTCCAGCGCACGTCCCATCCCCCTTCTCCCTCCGCTCCATCACCACTCCCGTAATGGCTAGCCTCGAGTCCACCCCAGGCGGTGCCAAGCTGATCGATGGCACCGCCCTCGCCAAAGACGTCCGCGCCAAGGTCGCCCAGCGCATCGTTGAGCTCAAGAAGCAGCATGGCTCTTTCCAGCCCCACCTCTGCATCATCCAGGTCGGCTCCATGAGCGCCTCTTCCACCTACATTCGCATGAAGAAGCTCGCCGCTGAGGAGTGCGGTATGCGATACACTCACGTCCAGCTCCCCGAGGGTACCAGTGAGCAAGAGATCATTCGCCGCGTCGGCGAGCTCAACGAGGACCTCACCGTCGACGGCATCCTTGTCCAGCTTCCCCTCGGTGACCACATCGACTCGGACGCCGAGAGGCGTGTTACCGAGGCCATCAGCCCCGAGAAGGACGTCGATGGCTTCCACGCCCTCAACATCGGCCACCTCTCCTCCAAGGCTTGCAACCCAATCTTCTACCCCTGCACCCCCGCTGGTTGCATCAAGCTCCTCGAGCAGGCCGGCATCTCCAACATGGCCGGTCTCCGCGCCGTCGTCATTGGCCGCAGCGACATTGTCGGCAACCCTGTCGCCAGTCTCCTCCGTTCTCGTGACTGCACCGTCACTCAGGTGCACAGCAAGACCAAGGATCTCCAGGCTCACCTCTCTCAGGCTGACATTGTCGTTGCTGCCATGGGCAAGCCTCACTTCGTCAAGGGCGAGTGGCTCAAGCAGGGTGCCGTTGTCATCGACGTTGGTACCAACTACATTCCCGACTCGACCAAGAAGTCCGGCCAGCGCCTCGTCGGCGATGTTGACTTTGAGGCTGCCTCCAAGGTCGCTTCTGCCATCACTCCCGTCCCCGGTGGTGTTGGCCCTATGACTGTTGCTATGCTTATCGAGAACGTCCTCCACAGCGCCGAGCGCAGCCTTGCTGCTGGCCGCGGTCTTGGCATCGGCCGTGGTGTTGTGACCCCCAACCCCATCAAGCCCCTCGAGAAGGTCCCCAGTGACATCATCGTTGCCCGATCGCAGACGCCCAAGCCCATCACCCAGATTGCTCGCGAGATCGGACTCCTCGGCAAGGAGCTTGAGCCTTACGGAGACGTCAAGGCCAAGGTCAGCCTCAACGTTCTCGAGCGCCTCGCTCACCGCAAGAACGGCAAGTACATTGTTGTTGCCGGTATCACTCCCACTCCCCTCGGTGAGGGCAAGTCAACTACCACCATTGGTCTCGCTCAGGCCCTCGGCGCCCACCTTGGCAAGCCCGCCTTTGCCTGTGTCCGACAGCCTTCCCAGGGTCCCACCTTTGGTATCAAGGGTGGTGCTGCCGGTGGTGGTTACTCCCAGGTCATCCCCATGGAGGAGTTCAACCTCCATCTCACTGGTGACAACCACGCCGTTCAGGCTGCCAACAACCTCCTCGCCGCTGCGATCGACACTCGCATGTTCCACGAGGCTACCCAGAAGGATGGCCCTCTCTTTGACCGCCTCTGCCCCAAGAAGAAGGGCGTCCGCACCTTTGCCCCCATCATGTTCCGTCGTCTCAAAAAGCTCGGCATTGACAAGACCAACCCCGACGACCTGACCGAGGAGGAGAAGTCGCGCTTCGCCCGTCTCGACATTGACCCCGAGACCATCACCTGGAACCGCGTTACTGACACCAACGACCGCTACCTCCGTGGTATCACCGTTGGTCAGGCGCCCACCGAGAAGGGTCTTGAGCGCAAGACCAACTTTGACATTGCCGTCGCATCCGAGTGCATGGCTGTCCTTGCGCTCAGCCGTGACCTGAAGGACATGCGTGAGCGTCTTGGCCGCATGGTTATCGGCACTAGCCGCCGTGGCGAGCCTGTCACGGCCGACGACATTGGCGTCGGTGGTGCGCTGACCGTGCTCATGAAGGACGCCATCAAGCCTAACCTGATGCAGACTCTGGAGGGCACCCCCGTGTTCGTGCACGCTGGACCTTTCGCCAACATTGCCCACGGTAACTCTTCCATCCTTGCCGACGCTGTCGCGCTCAAGCTCGCCGGTCTCGAGGAGGGCGAGCCAGTGGAGAGGACCGGTTACGTCATCACTGAGGCTGGTTTCGGTGCCGACATTGGTATGGAGAAGTTCTGCAACATCAAGTGCCGCGAGTCTGGCCTCGTTCCGGACGCTGTTGTGCTCGTTGCTACTGTCCGTGCGCTCAAGACCCACGGCGGTGGACCCGAGGTCACGCCCGGCAAGCCCCTCAGCGAGGTGTACCTCGAGGAGAACCTCGAGATCCTCGAAAAGGGCTGCACCAACCTTGAGAAGCACATTTCTAACGCCAAGAAGTTTGGCCTCAAGGTCATTGTCGCCATCAACCAATTCTCTACGGACACTCAGGCTGAGCTTGACCTCGTCGCCAAGAAGGCTCTCGAGGCTGGTGCCGATGCCGCGGTCCCCTCCAACCACTGGGCCCTTGGTGGTCAGGGTGCGGTTGAGCTGGCCAAGTCGGTCATTGACCAGCTTGAGGGTAAGGCATCCGAGTTCAAGCTGCTCTACGACGTTAAGAAGCCCATCGTGGAGAAGATTGAGACGATCGCACGCGAGATGTACGGTGCTGACGGCATCGAGGTCAGCGAGTTTGCTCAGAAGCAGATCGACACGTACACCAAGCAGGGCTTCAACGACCTTCCTATCTGCATGGCCAAGACGCACCTGTCGCTCAGCCACGATCCTGCGCTCAAGGGCCAGCCGCGTGGCTTTACGGTACCCATCCGATCGGTCAAGCTTGCGGCCGGTGCTGGATTCCTGTACCCGCTATGCGGTGCGATGAGCACCATGCCTGGTCTCAACACGCGCCCAGGCTTCTTTGAGATTGACCTTGACGAGAACGGCGAGGTTCAGGGTCTCTTCTAAGGAAAGCGCTTTTCCGTCTCTCTCTCTTCTTCTTAAACTTCGTGCATATTCCGGGCTCAACCCCTGTTTTTCATTCTTGATATCCCCTTCCCGAGTCTCCAGAAAGTTGAAAAGAACCGTCGATGTATAGAATCCCCCATTTCCCCATCCTCAAGCTCGCTCGCGCTGGCCAGTCCGAGTTGAGCCGGTCCGGTCTCATCCATGTTTCCTATAACCAACCTCCCGTTTCGTTGCAATGCAAAATACATCAACTGTAACACATTCCCTCACTACGCGACACGGACAGGGGGAGAGAAGGAATCAATGCAAATGAAGATTTCGTGCGATAGCTCACTCAAGAGATCAAAGGGGAAAAAACACCAAATGAGACACAAGGGAGGGTGCTGGGAGGGGGGGAATAGGGCATTTAGCCAGATACCTTGCGTTTGAACTTGGCAAGGGGCGAGTGGGATTCAGATCCGGGGTTACTGGACTCTGAAGCCGTGTGAGAGCGGTACGCGCTAGCGTTGAGGTTAGAGCCCGCGCGGTACACTGGTCCGTTCAGGTTTGTGATTGAATGCTGGTGTGGGAGTGGGAGTGGGTCCTTTTCGCTAACGGTGGTCGGCACTGTTTCTCTGGCCGGTGCCGATCGGCCGTCGTGAAAATCCCGTTCTGCCAGTGTGCTAAGGAACGTGTTGTTCATCGGTGTCCGCGAGTCGTGCTCTGCCTCTAGCGACACACGGTTCCGTCGAGCACCAATGTCGATCGGACCAGAGCCGCGTCTAGAGTGGCTCTCGCCACGCTGAGGAGACGTTCCTGGTGACCGAATCGGCGGTGCCTCGTCTAGCACGTGTTCGACGACTGCCGACTCCTCTACCTCCGCACTCGCTTCTAGGTGCGGAGACGCCGTGGCTCCCTCAATCGGGGTGTCAAACATCGGGCCGACGCTAGACCCCACCGCTGTGTCGGGACGTGCCCATTCTGCCCGTCGAGCCGCAGATGGCGCTGTGCCTCGTCCTACTCTTGAAGGACTTGTCGTCACACCAGCGGCAGCAGCCGTCTCAGCCCCATTGATGCTTGTCGCCCGAATCAGCGCTGCCGCAGCTGCAATCTGCGGGTCCACAGAGACCGACACGTCCGGTGGTGGTGCTGGAGCTGCACTCGAATGCGAGGCAGGCTGGGAGGTCAGCGTCGCATCCACCTCCGCACGAGGCGTGCCAACGTCAACCGCAGGCTTGCCCTGGACTGCGCGAAGCTCGGCAGCCTCGGCCTCCTTGAGCAGCGCTTCCTGCCACGCCTCGTCCTCCTCCACGTCCGCGTCGAGATCGGCGAATGTCCGACAGAGCGGGCACGAGAATCCAGGGTGATGGAGCGTCAGCATTGGCCGGATGCATTTGTAGTGGAACACGTGCGAGCAGGGCGCGATGAACAGCGCCTGGCATACGGTGACGGAGAAGAGACAGATGCAGCAGTCGGTCACGCTGACATTGTCTCGGTTGGTGGGAAGCGCAGCGCTGCCAACTTCCTTATCCTTGCCGGATGCGCCTGTCTGGACCGAAGTGCCTTGCAGCGCACGCAGCTGTCGGAGCGCATTGACGTTGAACTGGTTCGCCTCACGCTGCCAGCCTCTGTTGAGCTCGACACGCATCTTGACGCAGCGGTAGATCTCTTCCGTGCCGCCCTGGTAGTCGACACCAAGCTGAATCACATCTCCGTCCTTGATGGAGAAGGCGCGACTCTCAACGTTTGGAGCAGAGAGTCGAATGTGGTTGAGGAACGTGCCAGACGACGACTTGGTATCGCGAATGAAGAACTTGCCGCCCGCCTCGCACCAGACTTCAGCGTGGCCTCGACTGACGACCTTACTCTTGAAGGCCACTCGTGAGGAGTCAATCCTGCCGGGTCCGCCATGACTGCCGCTGATCGGAATCGCACCGCCGCGGGCACCTGGCTGGCCAACAGTGGAAAAGCTCGAGTCAGCTCCCCCAGCAGCAGCGTCGTGGCCGTTCGCGCCCATGGTCGCCGAGTTATCAAGGTGAGACGGCTGGCGATCGGTGAATCTGCCAATCTTGATGGCAGAAGCACCTTCCTTTACATCCCTCTCGATCGGCTCAAAGTGAAGCGACCGCGTCGCCTCAAGGTGCGGGACAAGGCGGATACGATGCATTTGGTTGGGCACGCTGGGGCCCGGACTTGACACAGCACCAGCTGCGTTCGCGTTAGGTGAAGCGGGAGCAGCGGCGGGGACTGGACCCGGAGACTGGTGGTGGGCGCCGTTGGCTGGTGTACTTGTCGCTGGATCAGTTGCGCCGTTTGCTCCAGGTGTACTTGGGCTAGCGCGTGACTCATTGGCCAGGTTGACAACTGTGTGCGAGTTGGCGAGACCGACGCTTTCGTATGAAGGAAGACCCGAGTTAGCTGCAGAGCTCGAACGCGCGTGCTGCTGCTGGTTCAAGGCAGCCACACGTGGCGGTGTGCTGGTGGCCCGTGCCTGTGATGATGAAAGTTGAGAGCTTGGGCCGCCAGCGGTTGCCGGCGGCGGTGGCGGCGGCGGGGGAGTAGACGCGTGGTTATCCCCGCCTCGGCCATGGCTGTATCGCCTGAACATTCGACCAAAGGGACCACCTCCACCGCCTCCGCTCGAGCCTCCAGAAGCGGTAGTCATGGATGCTGATGCTGTACGCTGTTCTGCTCGGCTGGAGTCAGAGTGTGTGATCGCTTCACCGGCAGTGGAGGGGCGGAGGCGCGGAACAAAGGGGCTCCGTCGAGGCACGGGCTCTTCAGATGTGGGGAAAGAGACTGGATCTGAAGAGAGATTGACACGTGAAGACGAGCTGCTGCGAGGTAGGCCGTGCCTGCTGCGGGTGCTGGGGCTACGGGAGACGTTTGGTTCAGGGGAGGAGTTGCCCGACTGGTTGATATGAGAGCTGCTAGAGCTGGCTTGAAGCGGAGCCTGGGCCGTCTTGGGCCTCCGTCCAAAGTGACGCTCGATAAAGCTGGACGAGAGTGGGTTTCGACCAGATGGGGTTTGTGAATTGGCGGTGGGGATGCTGCCACTGCTGTTGTTGTGACTGGAGCGTTGAGAGGCGAGCGTTGCGATAGGACGAGACATGGGACCCTCTTTTAATCTCCACGCTGATATGCGACGGGATCAAGGCGTTTATTCAGATGCACAGCTGCTCTGATAGTAATGATAGGGTCCGGGGTCCTGTCCAGCTGGATGAGTGGATGCTTCTTGTCAGTGCAAGGGTTGCGAGAGAGACAGAGAGAGAAAGGGACCAGATGCGTCGATGATTTATGTCAGGTGGAAGAGAGGGAAGGGGATGCAGTACGGAACAAGACTCGAGACCTTTCCGTAGGGATTCTACAGTCGGGATGACCGAGGCGGGTCGAGTCGAGCCTGGTCAACGATAGGGGATCCCGACGAGAAGGGAGGGGCTGGGGAAGCTCGCGATGGGCGTAGATGGTGTAGAAGGAAGGAAGGTGATGGCGTGGAGCGTCCGTCTAGTGTAGTCGCAAAGCGGGAGGGCAGGGCTGGTTCTGGTTCTGGTTCTTGCTCTGGACTGATCTGGTCTGGGTCGGGGTTAAGTTACGTGTGTGGTTGGTTTGACAGTCAAACAGACAGTCGGTTGAGGTTGACTGACCCTGTGTGGCTGCCTGGCTTACTGTTTGGCTGGATGACTATCTTGCTGGGCTGGCTGGCTGGCTAGACCACCCCACAGCCTGTTCACCGAGGCAAGGGTTCCTTCTCTCGCTCTGTCACTCCTTTCCCCCCTGGATTGGAATCAATTCGTGTCAGACAGCTTTGGCGCTCGCGTCTCTGTCGGTTCGGCCCGCTCTTGGCCCCCCCCTCCGCTCGTAACGTGCTTGGGGACCTACAGCTGAACATGACAAGCAAGCGGGCAGGCAGGCAGGCAGGCAGGCAGGAATTAGGGCAATCCAAATAAAAATAAAAAAAAAATCACGAAAAGGGCAGTTGGCGCGTGTGCATGGATGGGGTGGCCGCAAGGGTGAAAGGAGAGGGAGAAATTGAACCAGCAAGGACCGCCGCATTTTCTCTCCCCTCTCTCGCTCTCTCTCTCCCTGACCACGCATGAGAGGGTGGATGCACAGATGCACGCGTGCATGTGCGCAAGCGGCCGCCTGCCAGCATGTCTGACTGTCTGCCTCGCCAGTCGTGTTCCGGAATGGCGATAACTTACAGCAGATACCACCCATAGATCAGGCCAATGCGGGAGGAGAGACACACCTAGCTATACACGATAGACACAGTAGATACAGCAGTCGACGCCCCGTGGTGAATCAGGCTGGTTTCTGAAGGGTAGAGAGACAGAACCGAGTACCAGCTAGTACAGACTCCTTTGGTGGGTAATTTTTTGTTTCTTGTTGTCAAGGTGCTGCCTCGACTTGATCGGTCAGCCCCGATGGAACCCACCAAAAGGCTAAGCTAGACGGGAGACCAGACAACGGACAGCTGTATCTGGTTGCAGACTCTGGCCACCTCTTTTTTTTTCAAATTAGCGCTCGTGGGCGGTGTTGCTGCTGTACCCACTTCAAGTCTATGTGTATGCCCCGGTTCGCTCGTCGAAAGAGCGAGGCTATTCCTGACTCTGCGCCAGACCCGCCCAACGCCTTGCATTACGGTTGTTGCCGCGCGCAGGTCATCTTTTTTTTTCCCCTCCCTCTACCTTCTCCACATGGCCAGACCTCGGATGCCTACAGGAACTGAGCAGAGGCAACCCCAATGCAGAAGCGAACAAAGAAGGAGCGAGAGTGTGTGTTGCAGTGGTCTGTCTACAGTCTGTCTACAGTCATCCAGGATGGACGCAGGCGTACGGTACTGTACTGTAAGCTGGCTTGCTCGAGTTTTTCTTTCACCTCATTGAGAGAGAGCATTCGAGTGACGTTGCCGGCGCTGTTAGCATGTCTCACCAGCGCAGTTGGCGCAAGTTTGCGGCCGGTTGACAGATTTTGCCCGAAAGCGTGCCGGCCGCCACAAGTGAAACATTGACTTTGTGTAGCCGTAGCCAAAGGGCTGGGGTGTATGGACCTCAAACACGGCGAGCGACAAGGCCCGGCCAGGCTACGGCTCAAGTGTGGCAAGTTCTGCCCATCACCGATGCCCCTCGCATCGGGCATCGTGCTCTTCGAATGAGCCGATCGGCCGGAACGGAGTGTATTCTTTCTTCGGAAGAACGGCCAGGAAATGCGCGGAGTGTGATTTTAGAAAAACGAGGGTACGTGATCTCCCAGCGTGAATTGTGAAACCAACACTTTTTTTTTTTACCTTTTTTCCTGTCTTGGGTCTCTCCGACCCTTTGCTGTATTCTGCTCAGAACTTGTTGTGTGCCTTGATAATCAGAACTCATTGATTCGATACATGCATCTGTGCCAAGGTGGTTTTTGATACATAGGAGCGGTTCTCTATATGTTTGTGATTAACGATGACGGGGGCGGGTAGCGTCAGAGAACTGATGTGACTGACTGAGTGTGCGGCCTGAGCCGAGCCGTGAAGCCTCGAGAGAAATTGAGCCCCGAGCCAGCAAAAGTGACAGAAAAGATGATCAGAGCGTGTCAGTGTGCTTCTTCGTCGTCCGTTTCTCTGAGAGCACATTTCAGGCAGGCAAGTCTTCTTTTTGTTCTTTGTCGCTGCTGCGCCTTTGGCACTCTCCCACTGTCCCTCTGTGCGCTTTGGCCCCCCCGCTTGGCCTGCTCTTTAGCCAGCCTGCCGTCATTGCCCATTACCCCAACCCATTCAAGTCCCAAGTCTAACGCTTGGCTCACCGTCTCTTCCCTTTCCATCACCCATTCTTCCAGCATCCTGCCTCCACGTGCCTCGACTTCGCAAAGGTAAAGGTACCAACACAGGATATACCCTTTTCCTACGACACTTCCCTCCTCCCGAGGATACGGCCGGTAGTCCCCTTCCGCGATAGGCACCCCATCTTCCTCTCCTCTTCACCATGGCCGACTCGATCTACGCCCCTCATAACCAGCACAAGCTCGAGGAGGCTCAGGCCGCCGAGTCAAACTCCAACTCCCACCCCACCAATGATGCGAACGGTACTGCCCATGAATCTAGCCCAAGGCCGCCGCATCCCCATATCACCCAACCCTTGCTGTACATCTCCGGCGTCGACCCCAAGGTCACAGACAAGGAGCTTGCAAGCTCCGTCTTTGACAAGGTCCTTCCTGTCCGCTTGAAGATCAACCGCGACATCGAGGCCGGTCAGACTGCCAGCGGTACTGTCGAGTTCCAGACCCTGGAAAAAGGTAAGTCCCTTCTTTTCCATTCCGCTTGCCCCTTGTGGCTCAGTCTGACCATGCCTCTGTCTACTACGGTTCCCACCGCCGCAGCTGAGAAGGCTTATGCTATTGTTCGATCCCCGATTGTCCTTCGTTTGTCTCCTGAGCAGGATGCGGCTGACCCCAAACCAGATGCCAAGCCACGCCTGGTAAAGCAGCTCCCTCCTCACACTGACGATGCCATGGTCTACGACATGTTCCGCCAGTTTGGTGCCCTTGCCAAAGCCCAGTGTATCCTCACAAGCCCATCTGGTGTCCACACTGGCTTCCGTGGTATGGCGTCCCTCGAGTTCTACTCAGAGCAGGAGGCCCAGCTCGCACAGGACGAGATGCACTGTGTCGAGGTTGGCGGAAAGACGATCAGCGTCGCCATCGACACGGTTCAACGACGACCCAGCGCGCCATTCGCTGGCGAGTTCAGTGCCACTGCTGCCCCCTTTGTACCAGGTCGCGGTATGAATGCAGCTGCGCCCTCCTTCTCTCCCACCAACCGTAACGTCTCCGGCGGTTCGTCGGCATCGATCTATGCCTCCCAGTCTGCCGGTGCTGGTGGCGCTGAGGGCACGGGTCCTAACTTTGCCGTTCCCGGAAGCAACCTCCAGTATTCGACCACCGCTGCGACCTACATTGACCCATGCAACCTTTTCTGCAAGAATCTTGACCCAGCGATCGACTCGAATGAGCTTTTCTCTGCCTTCAAGAAGTTTGGCCGCATCGTCTCAGCCCGCGTTATGCGCGACAATGAAGGCAAGAGCCGCGAGTTTGGCTTTGTTAGTTTCACCAGCGCCGATGACGCGGGTCGTGCTCTTCGGGCCATGAACAACACCATGCTCGGCAATAAGCAGGTCACTGTTCGCCTGCACGAGCCAAAGAAGATGCGACAAGAGAAGCTTGCCGCCCGCTTTGCCGGCTCGTCATCAACCAGTGAGAACGGCACCCCTAGGAGCCCCGGAAGCGACAGGGATGCCAGCCCCACGCCGGCCGACAAAATGGACAGGAGGCAGAGCAACAGCTACTTCAAAGCCGCCATGGCCAACTCGGATGGATCTGCAGTCGATGAGGACCAGCTCCGTGCCCTCACTCCTGTTGTCCGAAACGAGGTCCTTGCTGGCGAATTTAACCGACGAGTCAAGGAGCTACCCACGATCAAGTCAGAGCAGGTGGACGGCATCGTCTCTGAGCTTGTCAAGCTCAAGCTTGCTGAGGCTGTCGAGGCACTCAACAACCCTGTCTCCTTGTTCCAGCACGTCAGCGACGCCAAGGACAAGCTTCCCCAGTCGCCTGTGGCCTCTCACGTACCAGCATCTGCCACACTAGGCGTGCCTGCCCAAAGGACCGTATCTGGCTCGTCGGCTGACAACCTGTCCATCATGTCGTCTGCGCCTGCCTCTTCCAAGGAGCGAGAGAGGATTCTCAAGGCGGTCATCGGCGTGCTTCCGCAGGGAAGTCCTGTCGAGGACATTACCGACATGCTTGCGAGCCTGCCCAAGAAGGAGAGGGCTCTGTGCATGTTCAACCCAGAATTCCTCAAGTCCAAGGTGGACGAGGCGCGAGAGATCCTTGACATGGAGGACGAAGAGGACGGAGCCGAGCCGGTTAGCAAGGCCAAGCCTTCGCCCGAGGTCGAGGCTCCCAAGATGTATACTCTGGCTTCGCTGTCCAAGCTGCCTGCGGCTGAGATTGTGTCGCTGGCCAATTCATCGCACGCTGCTGGTCTCCCACTGCCCAAGCCTGACCCCGCGGTAGTCAAGGCGACGGACGAGTTTATCGACTCGCTGGACGGCAAGCCGCCGCATGACCAGAAGCAAAAGCTTGGTGACCAGCTGTTCAAGAAGATCAGGACCTTTGGCATCAAGGGCGCTCCCAAGATCACGATTGCACTTCTGGATAGCGAGGAGCTTCGGCCTCTGGCGCACCTGATGAACAGCTACGAGGCTGTGCTCAAGGAGAAGGTACTGGCGCTTGCTGCGGCCAAGTAAAACAGGGCGGCGTGCGTTCCGACAAACAGACAAAAGATACCACGGCTTTGCTTGACCCCCTTGATCTTTTCCTTTTCTCCCCCACGTCAGGAGCACCCTTGCCCACCCTGATCTCACATTCGTTTTTGGTCTCTGGCACCGTATATTCACACAGATGAAAGGTTCAACAGTCGAGCGCCGCCGACCGTCGACTTGCAGAACTACACACTCTTTTAAAATCCAATACAGGTGAAGGAAATGGCAGGCGATTCACAGTATTGTGCTTGAGAGTGCGAGGTGAATGAACGAGCGGTAATCAGATTGTTGGATTGTGCGGGCAGCGGAGCGGCGCGCGTGCTGAGCCGCCGTGTGCGTGTTGGGTCTCGCCTCCACATGGACAGCTGATGATCCGGTCTGATTACGAATCCGCGGCTGCCAATTGCCATTTGCGACGGGTAAGCTGGTCTGCCCCCATTATTTTTCACCGGCTGGATGAGAGCCGCACTACTGTGTTTCAACACTTGGTCCAGCATCATCCCTCTTTCAGTCTTAGCCCAGGGCTATCCTCTGGTACAAAAGGGTGGCAAGAACGACCGGTAATGTCCACAGCAACTGACGTTGAGCCTCTTCTCGGAACCAACTCGGGTGGCGCTCAGGCACGACCTGTCAAGTTTCTCGACGTGTTCAGGCAGGGTAACATGTCTTTGAGCGCTGTGCCTATCCAGGTGAGTAGGATAGAACGATGCAGTACCTGAATGCGGCTTTGTGGTGGCGATCACTGACGATTGCTGATAGGCACTCGCACTGGGTGTACTTGCACTCGTATGGGGGACGGTGCTGCGAGCGTTCCCACTCTCCTCGCTCCCACTGTTCGGATACCACCCTCTGGTGCAGTCTCTGGGCCTGGTGCTGCTAGTGCAATCGATTCTCGTTCTGCAGCCAACGTCGCAGCAAGACCCCGCTCGCAAGCAAAAGGCGCTGGACCTGCACCAGCTGCTCAACCTCGGTCTGGCTCTGCCGCTGCTCTCAGCGGGCGCAACCATCATGTGGTACCTGCACGACCAGCCTGGCACGTCTCACTTTATCAGCTGGCACGGCACGCTGGGAACCGTAGCTGTCCTTTGGGCTTGGGTCCAGGCCGCTATCGGTGCCGCGAGCGTCTGGTTTGATGGCAAATTGCTCGGTGGTGGCGCCAAGGCCAAGGCCATGTGGAAGTGGCACAGGTACGTACCGACACTTTCACCCCTGTATTGGTAGCAAGTGACTCTGACTGACCAATCTCGTAATTAGGCTTTCTGGATACTTCCTGCTGCCGCTCTTCTTCCTCGTCTCGGCTCTCGGTATCGCAGAGACGACCTGGGCGCAGAACAATGCGAGCTTGGTCGTCCGTGGCTCTGTCGTGGTTGCCTTGAGTGTCATCTTGCTCCTAGCGATCAGGCGAGTCAACCCGAGCAAGCTGCCCAAGCTGGCTTAGGACCTTTCGAGTATGTCGAAGAGCGCAGGCAAGATGCGCCCCTACCTACATGGCTGTAAGGAGGTTGTTTTGTTTCCGTACGATACGAACAGCCTTCCATTGAAGATGGACCTTCGCGGGCCCATTCTAATCGACATTCCAGACTTTTTGCAGACTGTTGGGGATGCGAGGATCTGTGACTGTGTGTAATGAATGAGAGGGCCGAGCGGGACGGATGAACCAAAGCTGCGCTCCATGCCATGCCATGATGGCCATGCCTTGCTTTGCCTTGCCCAAGGGTCGGATCCAGCAAGTTGGAGAATAGTGGGCGGAGCTGCAAACGAGAGCACCCGTCTCGTCTCCTCTCGTCTCGTCTCGTCTCTCAAAACAAAGCGCAAGGGAATCGTAAGCGAGAGACCGTGACAGCCCCGCCAACCCGACCCAACCGCACCCAAACCCTCTTACCAAGTCACGCGTCGGTCCTCTGCCGATGACCAGCTGCTGCCGTACAGAGCACATCCCAAATGTACAGTATTTTGGCCGGGGCGGGCGGGCGTTCCTCGTTCGCTTGGGAGCCTAAGCCGGCCCAGCAAAGGGTAACCACCTGACCCTTCCCCGACAAGGAATCCACACTCTTGCTCACGTCCCGTTGTCTCGTAGCCATGCCCTGCCCCCTGCCCCAGTGCGCACATTACCAACCCTGAACCCCTTCTCTACTCGCTGTTTGTTTCTCAGCTGACCCAGGTGTCGTATTTTCGCACCTCGCTCCCCACCGAGTGGTGTGAGAGAAAACAAGACCAAGCTTTAGTAGCGCGGGTGCTCTGTTACTGTGTTACTGCATTACAGTATTGTGGGTTCATTACTGTATCGTCGAGCACATTCTAGCATGCGACCAGACTTGGAGCATAGTCTTTCGTGAAGCAGTTGTCCTTTATAGTAGAGTATTGAGCCTTGATTGATTGATGACCTGCTCTCGCGAATGCAGGGCTGATGCACCTCACAAGCGTGCCAGCGGAAGCTGCCGACTGGCGTGGCTGCTAGCACGCGGGACACCCAAACCACAACCACGCTGTATGCACTCACTGTCTCCCTCTTTGTCGTGCCAGCCAGCCAGCCATATTTGCTCTGCTCAATGGGGGAGAGGGAGAAGGAATGTTCCCTTGAACGCTTCCGGCGAGTCGAGAGGCATGTTAGGGGAGCAATAGTTGCGGTTGTGCGCAGCAGCTGAGCAAGGCAAGCCAACCACCAACAACACTTTGTAGGGGTGATTCTGGTTGTTCCAGCCGAGAAGACTCTTCAGGCGAGCCGAGCTTGAAGAGCTGCCGTGTGTATGTTTTACTCTAATGCACATACAGAGAGACGGACGGCATCGATTCTGGGTCGAGCAGTGAACAATGCTTCATCCTCCTTGGCCAATTGCTTTGCGTAACGTAGCGTAGCGTTGTGGTTGCGTTGTAAAATGCGGGGAAAAGGACGCGGACCCTGCAGCAACGCAACGCACCGCTACGCAACGCAAATACAGCACAGCACGGTGCAGTTGACGCGCGCGCTAAGGTCAAGTCAACGGGCCCGCGGTTTCTGTGACAGACAGGGAGAGCGTCAGCTGAGCCATCCAGTATCGTAACACACCAAACGCTTGGCTGGCTGGTGAGACAGCGCAGTACAGTGCCGGCCCGATCCACTCTTTTCCTGCTGTAGTGGCGCTGGACAGTCACTCGTGCATGAGCCTGCCGGTAAAGGTCCGCCTGTTTTGCGCCTGGTCCCGCCCCCGCTCCATGGACAGGCCAGGGCTGGGCAAGACAAGCAACACATTCCTTGGCTTGGTATGGCCATCCTCCACCTCGCATCGCTACTGTGCCGACAGAGCGGAGCCCAAACCGCGCCCCACTCCCGGTCACTTTGTTGTGTACTGTGTTTGACAATCCCTCTTTTGTTTTCCCAAGACCCACTCCTCTCGTCCTCGGTAGCGGACCTTCGTAAGGCCATGCCGGGCGCGAAAACCTGGGGTCTAGACTAACATGGGAGCTAGTACGGTATCCTTGTCGTGTGGTGGCTCTCGTCTCATAATGTATACGGATCATGGATGCCGGCCCTGCACCAGAGCCTGGGAAGCAAAGGCGTTGCTCGCCTAGCACTTCCGGATCACCATCTCAATCTCGTCTGGTGCCGTCCCTGGCTGGTTGACCCCATCCCGCCCCAGCTGACCTGCCTTGCTCAGAATCTATTGTCTGTTATGTTGGCCCATCTGCCTCCAAGTGCTTGTTTGTGATCCAAAGCACGGACCCAACAACTCTCTCTCCGGCGCAAGCTTTAAAAGGACAAGCTAGCATTCATCAGAATGTTTGGCTTCCGTCGTTCCCCACAAAGTGACCTCTTCTTTCTTTGACGGTCTCTCTCCCCTCTCCCCCAGGCCCCAGCAATATCATCCAGCAAATCGCGTCTCAACGATCTCTAACGTACCATCATGTCCACCGGTGTAAAGGAGGCAGAGGCCACTAACGGCTTTGACAACCCTACCTATCAGCCAGCTGGCCCCAACGGTAGCAACCATGAGCTCGGCCGCCAGATTTCGGTCACGCTGACTCCTCAGCAGTTCGAGGAGCTCTACCTTCAGCCTAGCATGAAGTCGCGTGCTCAGGCTGGTGTAGTCAAGACTTTCGGTAACCCTACCGCACTAGGAATCGTGTCCTTCCTCTTGACCTTGTCGCCTACTTCCTGTGCTCTCATGGGCTGGCGAGGCGCCAACTCGAACTCGCTTTTGGCCTTGATTGGTGTTTACTACTTCCACGGTGGAATGGCCTTGTATGTGGCCGGCCTGTTGGAGTGGATCATTGGCAACACGTTCCCTGCGCTCGTCTTTACGTCCTTCGGCACCTTCTGGCTGTCTATCGGCGCCTTTGTGGACCCCAAGTTCGCCGTTCAGACGACCCTGCTCGCTGCCGAAGCAGGCGGTCCTGAGGCCTACTACGTTCCTTGGGGCTACTACCTCATCTTCTGGTCCATCTACGTCTTCTTCCTCACCATCGCTTCCTTCCGCACCAACGTCATCCTCGTCTGGATTCTCCTCTTCGTCGCTCTTACCTTCGTTACTCTTGGTGCTGGTTACCTCAAGCTTGCGGAGGGCGCAGCAAGCAGCGCTAGCAACCTGATCACCGCGGCTGGCGCTTGCGGTTTCGTCGCTTGCATGGGTGGATACTGGATCCTGCTTCACCTGGCCCTCGCCGCCACTGACTGTACGTTGCCTCTATCCCTCGTTTTCTGTCCAACTCGAGATCGACTCGTATTGACTTGACTTGCCTTCGTTTGCTGCAGTCCCCTTCAACATCCCTCTCTTCGACCTCGGCCACCTCTGGGGAACCAAGGCCTGAACAAAGTCAGTACTTAGCTGCTCTAATCGACGTAAACTGCCCCTCCTCTCCTCTCCCCTTTCCACGTCGCTCCTATTCTACCTCTGTCTATACCCCTATCCCCCCTCCTTCTCTCCTCCCGTTAAGCCCCTGGATGGTGTATGTGTCCCTGGCTTCACCACTGTCGAACGTGTGACGACGGAATTCACATTGAGAAGACCCCACTGTCTGTGTATTGTGTCGTGCATCGAAACGACAACTGCCCCTTTCGATGCGCTACTTGACGGTGGCTTCCAGATGCGACGAGGGCGAAATGAGGGTTTCGCTTGTCCGTCATGACGGTGACCACCGTTGTGCAAAGCTGAACAGAAACATGTGACTCCGCTGAACAAGCGCGGCCGCTCTGCGGGGGGATCCTACTTTGACGCGCACACCCTATTCGGATCCGCCAAAAGCACACATCAACACAGCCACTTGACGAGTATAGATCGAAATCTCATGTTTCGAATGTCGTACCGCAAACTGCGAGAGGTGACGTGAAGTGACCTACACTATACATCTACGAGGTACATCCGACGCAAAAGGATGGGGGCATGAGGGAAAAACCCAACAAAGAGG
This sequence comes from Fereydounia khargensis, assembly GCA_026413255.1. Lineage (NCBI taxonomy): Eukaryota > Fungi > Basidiomycota > Ustilaginomycetes > Urocystidales > Fereydouniaceae > Fereydounia > Fereydounia khargensis. Next base: position 39,638 of record JAOCZO010000004.1, on the reverse strand, counting down.
GGATGAAGGAGGTTGTGGGAAAACTGATTCGTCCCTTTTGAGGTTTTTACTTCTGGGCAGCGATACGGGCCTGGAGACGGAGGTTGGCCTCGAGGTTGCCCTTGGGGGCAAGGTACTGGAGGTAGCATCCGTCCTTGAGGATCCTGTTGGAGCTCTTGGCCTCCTTGTACTGCTCGCGGTTCATGTTGGTGAAACCCCACTTCTTGGAGATGATGATCTTTTGTCGGCCAGCGAACTTGTATCGCGATCGTCGGAGAGCCTCGAGGACAACAGCGCGGTTGTTGTCACGGGTTCGGACCGAGAGGAGGATCTGGCCAATGTCGACACGGGCAACGGTGTCGTAGGGCTTGCCGTAAGCACCACGCATACCCGTCTGGAGCCTATCGGCACCAGCGCACGAAAGCATCTTGTTGATACGGATAACGTGGAAGGGGTGGACACGGACACGCAGGTGGAACGAGTCCTTACCCGAGGTCTTGGTGATGTACTTGTTGGCGCAGATACGGGCAGCCTCAAGAGCCTCAGAGGTAATCTGCTGGTGCTCGTCGCAGACAAGGTGGGCGCAGAAGGGGAAGTCGTCGACGGAAGCCTTCTTACGGCCAAGATCATAGATACGGATCTACAGTGTGACGAAGAGAATGGATAGAGGAGTCAGTACGTGAACTCATGAGGACTCGGATGTGAGGAAGCTTTTGGCTGGCTGGAGTTTGTTTCCCTCGAGGCAGAGACTGCCCATGAACCTGCATATCATCCACCGTAGAGCGATGACACCAGCTAATTCCCTAGTGCCTATGTCCAACTCAGTCCACATTCCTGCCTTCCACCTTGGGCCAGGAGCGTACGTCCCTCTCCATTCCATCAACAGGCCCCGATCCATTGTTCCAGCCAACCATCAAAGTTCCCAACACCACTGATTTCATCCGAGACGCACCTTGGGGTCGGGCACACCACGGTTGTACCTCGACTTGGGGAACGGCTTGTTCTTGCAGTAACGGTAGCAGCGAGCCGGTCGTCGTCCCATCTTGAATAACTGTAGATTCAGGAGTGGTGAAAGGTGTTGGTGAAAGTGAAAGGGCGATTCGGTCGATCCAAGTCGTGTGGCGAAGCGAAAAGGTGAGGGAATCGGAATGGATCAAAAAGGAGCAAGGTGGAGCGAGGAATCCGCAGAAGCCAGATGATCAGCAATCGAATGTCGAGCCTTATAAGGATAGCGAGTGGAATCGACTCAGCATTCGGCGATAACTTACCTTTCTTGAGGGGTTGATTGGGTGAGGGATAGAACTGAAGGTGGCGACGGCGAAGCGATCTCAAAGTCCCTGGCTTGGCTGACGCTGGAATGGGCTGGCTGGGCTGGCTGAGCTGTGTGAGGCAGGACTGGCTTGCGTCTGGCGTGCTAGATCAGAAACTGCGCAGTGCTGATCTGCCTGGTGACTCGCTGCGGAATGGCTTAAGTCCGAGGGGTCTCTGCCCGCCTGCCTGGAGCGGATGGCTCAGTCAATTCACTTCCACCTGACGCGACCGCCTCAGGCCAAGTTTGAACTTGTGACGCTGACAAGCCGTGACCTGCAGTTTGAAGAAATTTCGACACGTGACTTCGGCCGAAGTGAATTTGCTTGTTGAGCGCGACGTCCCACGTTTGGCTAGCCAGTGAAGGAGTCCAAGTGCGGAAGCTAGCCAGCCTGGGCCCAGCCAGGTCATAGCGAGCGTAGCTGTGGGCAAGGGGAGGCAAGCCACAGCAGAGCCAGCTGCGAAGCACGGCGGAAGAGCGGAATCACTTGGTCGTCATCGGTCAGCTCCATCCTATCCCTCTCACCAAGGTCAATACAACATACATCAAGGTTAGTACAGTCGCCATATACGCCGTTCATCGACTCCTAGGCACCTTGTCACAGAGACTAGACGTCTTGAACACGCGGTCACCAGACGCTGGACGGATCGCACCGTACTTTGCTGGTTCACTGTTCCATTGAAGGAGAGTTTTACTGACATTTGACATCTTCGATTTTCCCCTCCTCTTACTCTACCTACTCCACCGACACCGCCAACTCATTTCCTTTCGACTTCCGTCTCACCACGTCTTTTCAATCACCTCTGGAACCGCCAACTCCCTGCCAACTCGAAACCTATACCAACAATCAGATGCCGACTCACCTGACCAAGACTAGGAAGCACCGTGGCCACGTCTCGGCCGGTCACGGTCGTATTGGCAAGCACAGGAAGCACCCCGGTGGTCGTGGTCTTGCCGGTGGTCAGCACCACCACCGAACCAACATGGACAAGTACCACCCTGGTTAGTATTCACCACCACAAGAGTCAACCGGTGTCGGCAGTGAGGGAAGTGGATGGGTAGGGATGGTCTGGAGAGGATTTGCTGGATACAGGCGGGAAGACGGAGAAGATATTGGCATCATCAAAGCTGCCATGGAGCCTTTGGTTGAGCGAGTTGACATGCTTTCAGTCACGGACGAGAGTTGTCACATCATCTGGCAGTACTTTCCATAGTACGGACCGGGAAACTGGATGGCATTGGTGGTTGAAAGCAGGCTCTTTTTCGAGGATGGCCGGTCTTGTATTTCGTTCTGATGGGCTCGCCTTGCTGACACTGATTTGAACGTCGCAATCAACAGGTTACTTTGGTAAGGTCGGTATGAGGCACTTCCACGTTACGCGCAACATGACCTGGAAGCCCGTCCTCAACCTCGACAAGCTTTGGACTCTGGTCCCCGCTGAGCAGCGCAAGGGTCTCTCGGCTTCGTCGACTGAGGTCCCCGTCATTGACACTCTGGCCGCCGGCTACGGCAAGGTTCTCGGCAAGGGCAGGCTCCCTGAGCTTCCCTGCATCGTCAAGGCCCGATTCGTCTCCAAGCTCGCTGAGGAGAAGATCAAGGCTGCTGGCGGTGTTGTCAAGCTCGTTGCATAAATGTGCTCTGGCTCCCGTTTGCTTTCCATCCATTCCACCCTCTCAAAAAAACATCATCAACCCAAAACGGACTCAGGACGGGGCGATCCTCGATGTTCCCTTCCTTTCTTGAATGAAGCAGGATGTTGAGGTCGATCATGTGTGCCCGCTTCGATTCCCTTTCCCGTCACCTTGTGGGGAGGTGTTCAGCCCGGACACGCCCCTTTTTTGGCCGTCCCCATGCACACACTCTCACTACATACGCACACATGTACCTTTATAGCTGAAGTCGCTATGACCCAAGCAAAAATTACGCATTGGCACATAAGTTCCAGAATCTTGGTTTGTGAAAGTGTCAGCTGGTTCGAACGTCTGGCAGAGGAGGAGATTGACAGGGACCAAGGATGGGGGCCGATTTCAATTCACCCCGATCCGATGAAGATCTAAGCTGCGCGAGGTCCCGACCCTGCTCAGTTTATCCCCGCAAAAAGTGTGACAGGCGCGCGCGAGCCCCGAGGCCCCGACTTGTTCGGAATCGGGTAAGGACCGGGTGGAAGAAGCTAAGGCCCGGGGATACCTCGCTTCACGGCCATAAGCTTGATCATGCGCTTGCTAGTGCATTCACACCCTTCTGCGACTGTTGCTGCAGCTACTGCGAAGAGTCTGATAAGAAGCAATCAATACGGTACACATGCTCTTGACCACCATCACACCATAACACGTCCCGAGCGACACGTTCCCCGAGGATGTCAGATAGTCCCGTGAAAGCTCAGGTGGGATCTGACCTCCCGGTGCTTGCGACGCCAAGGTCCTTTGGCTCCAACCTGAACACCTCCGTGTCCAGTTTGGGCGAAGATGGGCAAGCTGACGTAGAAGTCACGTACCCCGACGGGGGCTGGGAAGCCTGGGGTGTGGTAAGTACCTCCGCGATCAATCTCAGGGACGCTTCTGGCGCTAACCGACCCCACAGGCGATAGGCGGGTTCATCCTCCAATTCGTATCTTTCGGACTCGGCACCAATGCGCTCGGAGTCTACAGCACATACTATCACGACGAGCGACCAGGCGGACCCCTGGCTAGTCGGTCCGACATCTCCTGGATCGGAAGCTTTCAGGTGTGGGCATCCTTCATGGCGGCACTGGCCACGGGGGCAGGGCTTGACCGAGCGGGGGCACGACGCATTCTTTTCGCGGGCACTCTGGCCTTTGTGGCTTCCTGCATGCTGCTCAGTGTAGCGAACAACTACTCGGCGGTATTCGTCACTCAGGGCCTCCTGCAGGGCGTGGCCGTTGGTGCTCTGTTCGCCCCTTCGCTCGCGTGCACGTCCCAGTTCTTCAAGCAGAACCGAAGCCTCGCTCTTGGGCTCGTCACGTCCGGTAGCACTATGGGCGGTGTAGTGTGGCCCATTGTTCTGGATCAGCTCATACACCATGGCCCTGGTTTCGCATGGTAAGCATGCTCGGTCCCTTCCCCGACCCCTGTCTCGGCCGCTGATTCTTGTCCTTCTTTGCGTCTGAACAGGGCACAACGCATCTGCGGCTTTATCTGCCTCGCCCTCCTCGTCGTCGCCATGATCCTCGTCAAGACAAGGCTTCCACCGCTAGAGAAAGAGCCCTTCCTCGACTTTAAGGCATTTCAGCGTGCAAGCTACTCGCTGCTACTTGCGGGCCAGTTCATCATCTATCTGGGTCTCTTTTTCCCCTACTTTGTACGTTGTCGGTGTGCACTCTCCTCTCTCTCTACTGTACTAACACTGCCATTGATGAACGCAGTATGTGCCCTCGCTCGGAGCGCAGAACGGCATGCCGGGTAACACGATCTTCTACCTCGCCTCGGCAGGTAACGGCGCCTCCTTCTTCGGCCACTTTGTCGCGGGGTACATTGGCGATCGGCTGGGTCGATTCAACGCCCTCATTGGGTCGCTGCTACTCTCGGCGATAGTAGTGTACGCTGCGATAGCTACAGTGTCTATCCAGGGAAGCGCACTCATCGGGCCACTGTACACCGTTGCGTCCGTGTACGGCTTTGTGAGCGGCGCCTTCTTCGCCAACCAGGTCGCGTCGCTCGCCATCATCTGCCCGGACCCGAAACGCACCGGCACGTGGATCGGCAGTAAGTACCGCTCCAGCCTTCTCCATACCATGCGAGACGATGAGCATCGCGCTGACCCCCTCCAAAACTATTCAAGTGCTCTACGCCGCCATCTCCCTGCCTGGCCTCTTCGGTCCACCGATTGGTGCACGACTCATCGAGACCCAGGGATTCGCATCTGGCTTTGCCTTTGCCGGAAGCATGATCCTCGGAGGCTGTCTCTTCGTCATTGCCAGTCGACTTCGTGTCGATCCTAGATTCTTTGCCAGAGTCTGACTCCCCGTGTACTTTCTAAAGGAGCACATAGAATACCCAAACGTTACAGCAGCTCTTGAACTATCAGAGTGGTATGGTCTAAACATGCGTCCGTGCGAGGAGAGGAAAAAGAAAGAAAAAAAGTGGAGTTACACTGAATACTCAGTGTGCTTTGTTTTCGACACCTGTGAGATTCGAACTCACGCGCTCTTTCGAGCATATCCTTAGCAGGGATACGCCTTGACCACTCGGCCAAAGTGTCCGACTTGTTTCACTTCCCTTCAATATCCCAATATGTATCTCTACACTCAATGCAAAAGCTCCAAGCGCTGCTGTTTGTTCGCTTCCTGTGACGTCGTCGACCAGATGCAGAGGCTAGAATTGGCTTCTATGCTTTGACATGAGCGCAGACCTAGTGATCCGATATGTGATTGCAGTCAGTGAGGGTGAAGCAGGTAATGAGGCACGGTTGTTCCTCGACACGATACATTTCCTGTCCGCCGATGACTGCGCCGTGAACTTCACCTTGCCAAAAAGAGCCATAGAGACCCTTAAGAAATTGGGAGAAAAAGAGGAATGTGCCCAGGGGGGTTGACGGATCGTTGCGGGCTGATTCACTGTTCCCTCTGCTATGTGTATGTGGCCAGTAGCGAGGACGGAGGAGTTGAGAGCAGGAGGGGGCAGTGGGTGCTTGCTGATTTGGCGGTGAGGGTGCATGAAGCCACAAGGCACTGGTGCGCAGTCTCGCGTGTGCTCCACACGTCTCGTCTCAACCACCATGAAAGCGATCAAGGGTGAGTCGGCTCGAGCCACACCGCTGCCTCAGACACGCTGACCTCCCTTGTGGCCTGTGCAGGGATGCTACTGACCTGGTAAGACATGTGCCTGCACTATCACGGAGGCGCGGACGTGACTGACACGCGGGGCACAGCGATCCAGCGGTAAAGCAGCTCATCCTGTCCCTAGACGAACGGATGCGCTTCATCATCATGGACCTGGACGAAACTCACCTCCTCATCAGCCCAGACAAAGTCGAGTGGATGCGTGCTGAACTCGAAACTGAAGTACGTCACCCCCATCCCCACCACCAATCCAGATACTGCACACGACTGTCTCTAACCCGCTCCCTCCTTTCTGCAGCTCGAGAAGAACACGTATACCCTCGAAGCGTGACCGATCTCGCCATCTGCACACTTTCACACTTGTATTTTTACTCTACTCCAATCTCACACACTCTCACATCCATGAATACGTGCGGGCCAAGAACTAGCCTGTCCACCATACACCCATGGTCGGGCGAATGATGCACGAGCCTGTTTCATTTCAGATGGTCAAGCGCAAAGCAGGAAGCAATCTCTGCCGCGGCAGCTCGACCGCCTCAGAGGAACAAGCTACGCCGAGGACTAATGCAAGTTCCGCAAAAATGGGGGGGAGGGGGAAGGGTGAGTGGGATGAATAATGGAGGATGATGATGTTTGGAGGGTCGGAGAGATGGTATGACAAAAAGAGGTGAATGAAGGAAGGTAGGGTGGAGCTTTGGATGTCCCAATCCGACTAGATCGCAGATTGCCGATCTAGAAAGATCGGATCAAAGCAAAGTACGTTTACTGGGCAGCTTGGACGCCGCCTCCACCGTGGTGATGCCCGCCACGGTGACGATGAGGCACGCTCTGCGTGAACGCCTGACTTTGCGGGATCGTCGCAGCGTGCATCGCTGCCTGACCCGGGGGGATGACGGGGCGGCCCTCTTGCCTGTTGCCGTTGGCCTGGCGACCCTTCTGCTCCGCCTCCTGGATGAGCGAGGGAGCAACGTAGAGCCTCTTGTCAATGTTGGCCGGAATCGGCTGGATCTCGGTGCCAAGCTCCTGCTCGATCCTGTAAAGGTTGAAGCGGTCCTCGTAGGTGATCAGGTTGATCGCAAGACCGAGGTGACCGAAACGACCGGAACGACCGATTCGGTGGAGATACGTCTCGGCGTTCTTGGGGAAGTCAAAGTTGATGACGACGTTGACGGCCTGAATGTCAATACCACGGGTGAGGAGGTCCGAGCAGACAAGGTTGCGGCAGGCGCCGTTCCTAAAGTCGTGGAACACGCGGTTTCGGTGGGACTGGAGCATCTTGGCATGCGAGTAGAAGCACGAGTATCCCAACTCGGTAATCTTCTTGGCGAGCAGTTCCACACGGTTGGTCGAGTTGCAGAAGATGATCGACTGGTTGATCTGCAGCTTGGAGAAGAGGGTGTTGAGACAGTGCACCTTCTGGCGCTCCTCGACGAAAGCATAATATTGAGTAACACCACGAAGCGTGAGCTCATCCATGAGGTTAATCTCGTAGGGCTTGACCATGTTCTTGTCCTTAAAGTCCTTGACGATCATGGGGAAAGTGGCTGAGAAGAGCATCACCTGACGCTCCTTGGGCAGGAAGCTGAGCAGCTGCTCCATGACTGGGGTAAATTCGGGTGAGAGGAGCTTGTCGGCCTCGTCCATGACGAAAGTGGTACATTGGCTCAGGTCAGCGACGCCCTTGCCGGCCAGATCGAGAATACGACCGGGGGTTCCGACGAGCATGTGGACGGTCTGACCGAGACGGAGAATGTCGTCACGAAGAGTGGTACCACCGGTGGTGACCATGACCTCAACTCCGAGGTGCTTGCCGAGCGTCTTGGCAACCTGACTGGTCTGAAGCGCCAGCTCACGGGTGGGTACTAGGAGCACGGCCTGAATCTTGTTCTTCTTGGTGTTGAGCTTCTCGAGCGAAGGGATAACGTACGCTGCCGTCTTACCCGTGCCGTTCTTGGCCCTCGCAAGGATGTCACGTCCCGTCAGTGCAATGGGGATGGCCTCTTCTTGAATGGGTGATGGTCGCTCAAAGCCAGCCTCAAAGATTCCCATGAGAAGCTCGCGCTTGAGGAAGTAGTCCTCAAAGTCGTTGCCCTTGGTGTTGAGGACGTCCTCGGTTTGTGGTCGGTCATCTTTGCGGAGCTTGGCAATGATCTCTTGCTTCCAGCTGGCTTCTGATTGGCCGGGCGCGGGTCCTGATGACGACATGTTGGTAGGATATATGTGCGAGAGGGTTCGTTGGTGGTATTGGGAAGGGGTGTTGGTTGTAAACAGTTGAGCCAGGCCGACGGTTGATGAGAGTTGCGAGTCGGTGCCGAGGCTGGACAAGAGGCGTAGTAGGGTTGCCAGAGACTGAAGCTTAGTACAGCTAGTGTTACAGATGCAACGAAACCAAGAAAACGGTAAAAGTCAGAAACAGGTCGGGATACTGTAGCGCAGGGCGAGTGGTTGCAATCGCAGGGCCGGCCTTGAGAAGATGGGATTGTTGGAGTGACTCGAATGAACCAGAACCCCGGACAGAGTTGAACAATTGGACGTGAAGAGGTGGATCTCTATCTAGGTCCAGAAGTTGAGGATGATGGAAATGCGAGGCGGGACCGCGAGGAGGAAAAGAGAATGGTACAACTGGTCCTACTCGTTGGATAGAAAAGCCTGCGAGGATGCAAAAATGGATCCGGGCCTGGTTGGAGTGATTCAGAGAAAGGCCGGAGAGCTGAGGGGCAAGCAGGGGAGATGTTCAACGAGTTCTGTTAATTTGTTGACTCGTGAAACGGCAGATGACCTCCAGACGAAGCTTCGCAGAAAGTCAAGGGATACGGCAGGGCTCAAGAGAGAATACGGATGCGCCTGCGCTTGAGCGATGAGGTATGCTGTAGCCCGGGCGTGGACAACAGGAGATGGTCGGGGAGTAGGGCAGGGAGAGGAAGAATTTGTAGGGAAAGCAGACGAGATGGCGGAAACGACTGCTTGCAAGTGATCGGATGTGTGGAAGACTGAGCCGAAGATGAGCTAGAGTGGGTGGCTGAGTCGGTCGGCGTAGAGGGGAAGAGTCTGCGTATGTGCGCGTGTGTGAAAAGATGTGAGTTGGTGTGAAGTGTGGTTGCAATGAGCGCGTTGAGTTGTTGCTGATTGGTTGATTGGTTGATTGGATGAGTGTGCGCTCTGAGAGTCGGGTCGAGGCGAAGGTGAGAGTGTGGTGATTAGACGACGACAAGGACGTCGCGAGTGAATAGAAGCAGGTGAGCTAGGTGTGATGGAAGGGAGCAGACAGAAGCGTGACGAAAGTGAGTCTGCCTTTAGGTTTCCTGGCTTGGCTCGCCTTTGCGCTGCGCTCTGTCTGGTGCTGGACTGTGTGTGGGTGGGGCGGGGCTGTCAGGCAGAGGCAGGCAGACAGGCAGGCATCCTGGCTTGGGTGCTTGCAGACTGCCTGTCTGACTGTCTGACTGCGTCAATGACGAAGCTGGCGGGCAGGCGGGGCGCGCGGAAACGGCACAGTCTGGCGGGCTAGCCCTCGAGATTGGCGCGTCGCAGAGTGATCAAAGGAGCAGGGAAAGAATGACAGACAGACAGCCCGATAGGCAGCCAGCCAGCCTAGAGAAGCGGAGGGAGAGGAAGGCTGGCTTGCTTTTCTGCCACAGGCTCATCAAGCTGTGGGCGCCCCGGTTGCCACCTTCTCGGCACCACAGTCAGTCCGATGCGCAACCTACAGTACAGTACAGTACTGTACATTGCGATTTGTATGAGGAGGTATTCAGACTGTCAATTTCGAGAGCCTGCCACAATCGCTGGACTAGCCCGATCCCTAGCGATTGACAGGATTTGAGTGTTTGCTCAGTGAGTTGGGCCAAAATGCTGTCTATCAGCCGGCCACGTCACGTGAGCCGGCCTGTCTGTGGCTCAGTTCTCGAAGGATTTACTCCACCTTTTCCCGCCCACCCGTCAGTGCACTCATTCGCAACTGCGTCCAGCCATAACCTCATCAATCTGCTCCATCACACAGCAAGTCAGGTCAGGCCACGTCTGTACGGTTAGGCAAGATGGTATCCACGTCAATCATCTCTAGCTCCACGCGGCGTCACATGCTCCGGGGCGGTCCGGGCCTCGTTGCCCCGCTCGCCTCGGCCTCATTCAGCAGCTCTTTCCGCCAGCTCCAGGCTCCAGCCAGCGCCAGTCCCAACGCAGACGGTGAGCAGCTCGGATGGGACCGCTACCTCCAGCTTCGACGCCAGCGTCGTATCGCTGGCCTGGTCACCACCGTGCCCACCACGTTGCTCGCTGGTGCCTCGTCTGCATCCTACTTCATGTCCCTCGAGATCGACCCCTCCGCTGCGATAGCTGGCATCGACCCCTCCATCATCTACATCGGCGCCACTCTCGCCTTTACCGGCCTAGGATGGCTCGTCGGCCCCACCCTCGGCTCGTCCATCTGGTCCCTCGTCCACAGGAACAAGGCAAAGCAGATTGCTCTCAAGGACCACGATTTTTACGAGCACATCAAGAGGATGCGCGTTGACCCTACTCGTCAGTCGGTTCAGAACCCTGTCCCCGACTACTACGGCGAGAAGATTGGCTCGATCAAGCAGTACAGGCAATGGCTGCGCGACCAGGTGAGTGTCACCGAGCCTCAGTGCAACCTTTCTTTTTTATCCGACTCGCAACTAACCAGGTCTCCAATTCATCTCAGGCTGCGTACCGAAGAAAGGCGGCCCACGGCCTCGAGCAGGATGCATAAACAGTACGATTGAATGGTGATGCTGAGATCAAACCTTGTTTCTACACATGCGTTGATTGTGAAGGAACCTGTAATGTACAATACAACTGGGTGGAATGCTGTCTAGGAAATACACGCCCATCCACCACTCGATTTTGCTTACTTCTTGCCACGTTGGCTTCGACCCTCTTCGAAGAGATGCTCGGGCCTGAAGGGCCACTTTTCGAATGTTCGTGCCAGGCAAGCCCACTGGACGTTGGTGAGATCCATGACTTTGGTGTCAGGTTCCACCACCTCTTCAGGCTTGATGAGGCCTTCGTCGGCCTTGGCCTGGGACATCATCCTCAGAACATTCTGGCCACCGGGAGCGACGTGAGTCAGGGCTTCGCCAACAGATTTGCTGCGGGTGACGAAGAGGTTGCGGGTGATAAACTCGAACGCCTCGATCTCTCGTGCCTTGATCAATGGATCCTTGCGCGGTGTGACAGTCAACATGCACAGGCCGATGCGTGACAGACCAGTCGAGGGGTTCGAGTTGGGAATCTGGCTCGTGCTCGACACGAGCACTCGTGGTCCAACTGACGGGTTGGGAGGGAAAAAGTGATTCTCGTATGGCGAGAGCGCCCTGGCATCCATGTGCACTTCAATGTCCGCCAGACACTGCAGCGTCGTGCCAAGTTTGCATCGGTTCACCCGGTCGCCTGCCGGAGCTAGACACCTCTTTGGGAGCGAGTCGCCACAGATGAACGCCATTTTGATGCGGCCGTAGCGGAAGAGCCAGAGACGGTTTGAAATGGCGTGAATGATCTGAGCAAACAGCTGTTCACCGTGGACTGTGTTGGGCAGCTGCGCCACAAAGACGATGGGCGACTCGTTCTGCCATGACAGATCTGAGTGGTCCGGTGGGATGGGAGCCTCGTTGGAAAAGTCGACGGTGGTGTCTGCTGTGGTGGGTACCTTGCCCTGCAAGTGGCTGAGATAGTCCCCTCCGACGAGTTTGGAGTAGGTGTCCCACTCATACGCCGATCCCTTGAAGATATCGAGGCGCGACCCTTCGCCTCTCGATTCCAGCTGGCTTTTGAGGTTCTGTTGCACGTAGCCGTGAAACAGTGTCAGTGTCGGTACTCAAGAAGAGGATGAGAGACAAGCGGAGATACTCACATCCAGACCTCGCAGGTAGGCGGGTGCTTGCTCGAGCGCAACCACCTTTTCGACAGATGGATGCTTGACCAGCTCGCTGGTGATGGTGCCGGGACCAGGATAGCCCTCAATGATGGTGTATTTGTTGCCCTGCAGACGCTCATGATCGAGGTCGAGTGCGGACACGAGGTGGTCCACCGTGTTGCGGTTGGCAGCAAAGTAGCGATAGAGTGTGCCCAAGAATTTGGCAGTCTGGAACACTTCGCGCCATTCGCTCTTTGATGGGAGATGATCGAACTCGCGGAGTGCGCCGTCGGCTTGAGCAGCACTTTCTGGTAGGATGGCGGCGTCCATGTCGGCGGTACCCTCCGCCTTCATTTTCCAGTATGGCAACTTGACCCTTGGGTTTCGCTTCCGGAGTCTAGGATCAAGCAGAGCGGCCTTTTCCCTCTCCGCTTTGACCGCCTCTGCTCTTTCTGCTTTCGCTTTTGCCTTTTCAGCCCTGAGTCTCTCCCTCTCCGCCTTTGCCTCTGCCTTGGCCTTTTCCTTTGCTACACGGTCGGCCTCGATCTGGAACTTTGTACGTCTGATCCTCTTCTTGGGCACGGCTGCGGATGGGTCTTCAACTGTGGCGGAACGGGATGAACTTGAGGAGCGGAAAGCCGAGGTGGAGGAAGCTGTGAGCGAACGGAGGCCGCATGGTGCGACAGTAGCTGGGCTTGGTCGTTGTGGAACCCATGCAGGCGTGCATGTTCTGGTGCGCAAAGCCCCGGCTAGCGACCTTGCTGCCGTAGAGCTGCTCGCCATGATGAGGGAGCCGTAGTTGGCAGCAGCGGCAGAGTGGTTGATGGGTTGGTGGTCGTGGTTGTGATATGATGGTGATGGCGGTTATCGGTTCGTTTCCTTTCTTCTCGAAAAACAATTTTCCCACATTTTCGCGTTTCTCGGGAGACGGAAAACGGAAACGGGTCGACGCAGGGAAAGACAGAGCAAAGCTTTCGACTCAGCCTTCATCCGTTCCCTCTCTCTCTTTCTTTCTCCAACCACCATCGCCCTTACCACTAGACATCATGGCTTCAACAAGCGATGATATCGGAGACAGCTTTGCAATTCTGCAGCTTGAGCCAAATGCGTCCGAGGCCGAGATTAAGAAGGCCTACCGCAAGCTCTCGCTCAAGTTCCATCCAGACAAGGCCTCAAAGGATGTCGATCCCACCATCGCAGCACATCGCTTCCACCAGATCAATGTAGCCTATGAGACGCTTATGGATCCTGCCGCAAGGGCCAAGGCATCGCAGAAGAGCAAGGAGGATGCCGAGCGCCGCAAGCGACAGGAACAGTACGAGGGCAAGCGCAAGGCCATGGCCGACGAGCTGGAGCGCAGCGAGCAGGAGGCGCTGCGCAAGAAGCACGACACTGCCAAGAGGGAGGCGGATCTCATCAAAGGGATCGAGATGCTCAAGGAGCAAGGAAAGAAGCTACGCGAGCAAAAGCTGGCTGCCATGATGCAATCCGCAAGCGTGGGTACGGCTGCAATACATCGCACTGGATCAGCGGCATCAACACAACCGGCCTCGAGCGAACCTGAGATCGGGCCACTTGACCTGTCTACACGCCTCCGTTTCCCCGCCTCGTCATTTACTCTCCTGTCTGGACAGCCATCTGACTCCACCAATGGAGACAGTCTTGTGGCGCCCTCGAATCCTCTCGGATCTCCTCTCGCCACTGAACTCCAGGCCCAATTCGGTCCGCTCACCGACCTCCGATTCCAGCTGCCTGCGCCTGGAAGCAAGAAGAAGAAGCGCGAGCTCACTGCATTTGCGACGTTTGACAACTTTGCCGATGCATGGACCGCAGTGCTCGTGGGTGGTGAGATGAAGTGTCAAGGAGACATTCTCGAGGATGTTTGGATCGGTTGGGCCGGGGCTGCTTCCTCGTCGAAGAAGGGCCAGGACAACGACGTCAATTCAACGTACATTGAGCCTGCTCGAGTGTCTTGGTACAAGAGCCAGGGCATCCAGCATCCGCGGGATATTAGCAAGGCATCGAGAAAGTCGTCGCCGGCAGCAGCAGCAAGTCAGCCGAATCTCGCCTCTTTCGCAAAGTCATCTAGCACTTTCCGAATCGACCCAGCATACGAAAAGTCGGTGTTGCAGCGACTTCGCGATACTGCTCGGCAGAAGCTGCAAGATGAATCTCGAACGCCAGGTACCACGCAGACTGCCTAGCCACTCTTTCCGCACCGCCGCAAGTTGTATGATACCACTCGTCACACCATGTAACAACAGTCCAACAAGATCCTTCGTCCATTGCCCAGATGACTATGTATCTCTCTCTCCGTCACTTGCGTTTGAGTGCCGCGAACCGTGCTGCCAAGGTGTTGTAATCGTCCTCTTCTGTTGTCTTCTTCGCCGATGCTACTGGTGCTGTTGGCTCGGATGGCTTTTCTGCCTTGACAGCAGGTTCCGCCTGCGTATGTTTTGTGAGTGGATGAGTGCCTTGAATGTCTATTAGAGCGGGGAACATACCTTGTCAGCCGCAGGCTCTTCCCCAGCAGCAGCCTCAGTGCCTTCCGTCTCAGCCTCGACGGCCGCCTCGTCAGCCTTTGTCTCTTCGCTCTGGGACAGCACGTCACTGTGGAACGGAACATCGTACGCTCTGCAAACTGTGATTCCAGGTTAGGTCAGCTCAAACGTGACAGGGGCCGGCGTCAGGGCGGGGCTACTTACTCTCTTGGATGTAGGCATCGACGAGGACTGGGTCTGACCCAGCGCCTATGACAAGCTTGGACATGATACGGTCGGGAACGCATCCGTCGCGGTTCTCCATGCAGTCAACGGCAAAGTCGCGCCCGAACTTGGACATGAGCATCTCGCGCAGCACGTGGAGCTCCTTGAGCTCGGTGCGCGGCGCTGCGTGGATCACGGCGGCCAAGGCGGGTAGGATTGCCGGGTCAGGCTCGCGACTAGGAATGTGGGTCAGACTGTGTATACACGCTGGAAGGGGATGCGATGCTTACATGTTGAGATCAAGAAGCGCAAAGCGTGCCAGAAGTGTCTCGACGTAGAGTTCCATCAGCTCGAGCAGTTCGATGTGGATCTGTTCCAGAGTAAGCAATCTGGTCTTGAGACGGCAACATGAGGTACTCACATCCTCGGCAATGATACCCTCTGTCTTGATCCTTGCTGTTTCCAATTTCCCCTTCTCTACGAGGGCAGCGATATCACGCCGGGACTTTTTCGCCATCGCCTCCTGTCGATCCGTTCCGGTCTGGTTAGCAACGAGTGCGGGTAGGCAAGCAAGCAAGCAAGTGAGCGGCAGTTGCGTACCTTCTTCTCCTGGAGCATCTTGGTGCGCTGCACCGAGAGCTTGAGCTGCACCTTTGTGCGTGCAGAGTTCCACGGCACCATGATGTCGGGGTTGATATCGGTGATGGAGAAGCCCGGGCAAGCAGCGAGCGTCGCCATGTGGAGAGCGATACTGGATGCAGCCGGGTGGCCCGAGCCCAGTGAATCGCACTGAATCGGGCACAGAGAGAGATGAATCGCCCGATGCATCACTCAACAACGCGTAGCACGGCCAGACGCGTCGCGGAAGGGTTGGAAAAGATTGACAACGAGACGTGTAGAGTGCTCTCTGCATCAACTCAGCCAAGAGTGCAGAGACGCTTTGTGGTCGTGAGTGTCACTTTTCCTGCCTCTCTTCATCATCATACACAACTC
The DNA here is from genome assembly GCA_026413255.1 of Fereydounia khargensis. NCBI lineage: Eukaryota > Fungi > Basidiomycota > Ustilaginomycetes > Urocystidales > Fereydouniaceae > Fereydounia > Fereydounia khargensis. The sequence continues at coordinate 23,981 of JAOCZO010000004.1, read as the reverse complement.
AGGTTCTTGTCTTGTCGACACTGCCTTCAAATCCAACAGAACATACCTACACTTTTATCATATAGACGGACCGATCGACCTACAATATGGCGGCTGCCACCGTTTCCGCACCCCTCCCGCCTGCTCGGCCGCCTCCGCCAGACATGGACCTCGACTTTGACGACGGCAACTCGCAAGAGCTCGACAATGCCATCTCTGCCATCGACGAGCGCCAGATCGATATCCGCGACTCCTCCGACCCTATGTCAATGCTGCAGTTCTACCGCCGTCTCCTTCCTTGGAAGCAGCTCTTCACCTGGCTCAACCAGGACCTGAACCACATGCCCAGCAAGAACTTTACACACCGCGAATTTGCCTTTACCCTACAGAACGAGGCCTACCTTCGATACAACAGCTTTAGTAGTGCGGACGAGCTCAAGAAGGAGGTGTGCCGTCTCAACCCAGCTCGTTTCGAAATCGGCCCCGTGTACAGCGCCAAGCCCAAGGACCGCAAGACGGTGCACAAGGCGAGCTTCAAGCCTGTATACCGCGAGCTGGTGTTCGATATCGATATGACTGACTACGACGAGATCCGAACGTGCTGCTCAGGCAAGGACATCTGCAAGCGCTGCTGGGCGTTCATCGCGGTAGCGGTCCAGGTACTCGAGGAGGCACTGCGGGAGGACTTTGGCTTCAAGCACCTGCTCTGGGTCTACTCTGGTCGACGTGGTATCCACTGCTGGGTGTCTGACAAGAACGCATGCGAGCTCGGTGACGATGCGCGCAAGGCGTTGGTCGGCTGGCTCGAGGTGATCAAGGGCAGTGCAAACCAGGTCAAGAAGGTTGACGCGGGCTTCACGCCTGGCTCAGCTACTCGAACGCTCCACCCGACACTACAGCGGGCGATCGGCGGCGAGGGTGCTGCGTCTGGACCGCTCAAGATTGCATTCGTCGACACGATTCTTCGTGACCAGGACTGCTTCCGGGCGCGAAAGCACTGGGAGGTGCTGTTGCAGCTCCTTCCGGGCTCGGAGACGGAAGCGGTTGCCAAGCTGCGAGCCAAGTGGGAGCGACAGCCCGAGCGGAGCAGTATGGAGAAGTGGGGCGACATTATGGAAGTGGCAAACAAGTCTGGCGAGCTGAAGAGCGCCAAGATCTGGAAGCCGTGTCTCGAAGACATTATCCTGCAGTACACGTACCCACGTATCGACGCCGAGGTATCCAAGCACCTCAACCATTTGCTCAAGTCGCCGTTCGTGGTGCACCCAGCCACAGGGCGTGTCTGCGTCCCCATCGAGCCGAGCAAGGCACACGAGTTTGACCCTGAGACCAGCTCTCCCACCGTAGCCCAGCTGCTCCGCGAACTCAACAGCTACGAGGCCCAGGCGCGCGCCAAGGAGCTCACGACACAGGCGAAACCGTCCAACTACCGCACAGTCGCCTCGTCCGGCGATGACGCCACCACAGCCACCAAGCAGGACTGGGAGAAGACAAGCCTCAAGCCGTTCGTCGAGCTGTTCGACCGACACTGTAACGCTATTGCCAAGGAGTCTAGGTTGGCGCGCAAGGCGCAGCAGGAAAAGTACGCGATGGACTTTTGATGGATCTGCTCGCCGCTCCCAGCTCCGCTCCTGCTCTGTATGGTTCCCGACTGTGTTTGTAGCATCTGTACAAAAGACCTAATTTCATCGTCCCTTGTAGTCACACTCGATCTCTTCCTCTCCCTTGTGTGTGACTTTATTGAGCTGACACTTGTGGCTTGACTTGAAACAAAGGGGAGGAACAGGCGCAGAAGCAAACGTGACTCTTGACTGCGACAACTTAACCGTAACGCGCCTTCGCTTTTGGCTGAAGAAAGACAGACAGACAGAGTGACAGACCGACACGCGCTGCACTCACTGCTCTGCTCTGCCCTGCAACGCGCTGCGGCTTTCGTTTCCTTCGCTTCCTCTCTCTCTTCTCAGCTCAGCGCAGCGCAGTCTTGGAAGGAATCACGGACCCATCAGCATTCTGATTCTGCTTTTGCGTTCGCTCTTCCCCCTTTGCTTCTCCACTTTGGATCGCCTCCCCATCAAGACTCAATCTCTTTCTTCTTTCCTTTTACTAGCGCACACCGCACGCTTCTCTCATCTCCGACAAGAACAGGATTCCCTCTTCCGCTTCTGCCTCTCTCTTCACCTAGACCTTGGCTTGGGGCAGTGCGGCTCATCCGCTCTGCCTTGTCTGCCTCGTCACCTCGACAGCCCGACTCCGCCTCGCCCGTTCCGCACGCCTTTCCAACGTAGCGGCCGCCCCTATAGCTAAGGGTCGCCGGAGCCGCTTCTCCCTTCCCTTCCATCCACCACTTGCTGGGCGCAGCATGGCATCTATAAGATCCAACACTCGACATGATCTCAATCGCAGAGGCAGCCAAGGACGAGTCCATCTTTCGTCCTGATGGCTTCATCGTCATCCCTCGCTCGGATGGCGACCCCACCTACATCCCCCCTAACATGATTTGTCCACCTCCCTCTGCCGCTGAAGTCAACTACTACCACGAGTTCAAGCACGACGACGAGAAGCACCACCGCTGGCGGTCAACCATTGGCGAGCAGCTTGCCAAGTGGTTCAAGCTCCCTTCACGTAAGTTGCACTTTCCCTTCCACCATAGTCTCCATCAGCACGGAATACTGACGATCTACTGCGCTTTCCTCTTCTAGTGTCCCCGAACGAGACCAAGTGGAGGCTCCATGACTTTCCCAAGGACTACATGTTGACCGAGCAGCGAAAGGGCAAGGCGACTTCATACCGTACCGATCCATATCTATTTGGTAGGTGGCACATGCTCGCTGTCCTCGGTCGCCTTTTCACGCTTCGACTGATCATCCTTCATTCTTCATACCACAGGGAGCCAGGCCCATCGCTTTCGGTCCACGATGGAGGCGCTCGAGCATTTCGTGTGGCTCATTCGTGACCCCAAAATGGACCCCTCCAATTGCGTGTGCAAGTACTGCTCTGGAAAAAAGCTCATGCGTCCTCCTGGCTCGACTTCTTCTCCCGCCAAGGTGACCCCGAAGAAGAAGGCACCACCGCCAAGGCCCAAGACTGCTGCTCAGGTCGCTGCGGGCAAGCGAGGACCCAAGCCCAAGTCGGCCATGGCCGAAGCCAACTCGATTCTGATCCGCGGTGTATCGATGAACACGCCTGCCCCTGGCGTGACGATTGCGTCTGTCCCGCTTCGAGACCGCGAGGCGATGAAGAAGCTCAAGCAAGGGCAACGTGAGGGTTTCCGTGTAGGCGAGGTTGCTTGGTGCAAGCTCGAGCACCCTGTCGTTGATCCCACGGATCCGACCCGGCAGATTACGCAGTGGCCGGTGCTCGTTGCGGATCCTAATCTCGTCGTGGAAATGGACGAGCTGTACGGCAGGAAGACGACAGACGCTTCGAGCACGCAAGCTCCTTTGGCCGATACTGCGAGCACCTCGGCTTCGACTGAGGCGGCCGTAGCCGCAGCCGCAGCCCCAGACACACCAGCAGGTGCATCAGCAGCCGCACCAGCAACCGAGTCAGCGCATCAGGATGAAGAGCCAGCTCGGCCCGACAGCGTGCAGCCTGCGAGCACGCCTGGCATCAAGCACCGCCAGACTTACCGGGTGCGATACCTTGGTGCCGCTGACACGGGCAACGTGCCCGAATCGGCGCTGACACCATTCCTGGCGGGCTTCATTCCCGACGGCCTGCTCAACAGCTGTCTGGGCTCGTTGGACGAGCATCCTTGGCTCGAACGGGAGTTCGACTTCCCGCAACTGAACCTCGAGCGCCAGGAGGGGACAGGGGAGCCCGAATATGCCTCAGCAATCGTTGCTTTCGCCTTCGCCGTTCAGACCTGCTCGATCCTGCGCGACCTGTATAACCCGACGCACCCTTACTCCACGGCCAATACTGCGACAGAAGCTCTGGCCGACCTGGACCCCAAGCAGCAAACCGACGAGTCCGGGCAGAAGCGCCCGTCGCAGGTCCGGTATCGGGGCATCTACTTGGGCACGGAGCGAATCTGGGTTGGCGAGGTGGTTCGCCTCAAGCTGTCGAACGCCGAGATCCAGCGTCTTGAGCGCGAGCTGAATGCTGCCATCGTGAGCGACAAGCCCGTGGGCTCGTCCGACCCTCCAGCCGTGCAGCTGGACAAGGAGGCGTCGTACGTGATGCGCCTGAACGCCATCTATCGCGATCCGCGTGCGGCCTCTGTCTTCCGCGTGGCGGGCGAAGTATTCCAGATTCTTACGGCGTCCAAGTACCACGCAATCCAGGCGAGGGGACAGGCCAAAGAAGAACAGGAGCAACGCGAGCGAGAGGAGCAGAAGCTCAAGGAAACGGCGGCCAAGGAGAAGGCAGCGGAGATGGACGGTGTCAAGAGCGGCAACATCAAAGTCGGCGTCTCGTACAAGGACGAGGACGAGAAGAACAAGGCCAAGAAGCGGGTCTTGCTCAAGCTGCCGCAGCCGAGCATTCTGAGCGCCAAGCCTGGCTTCCCGGCCATGCCCCCTCTTCCGGATGGATTCATGCTGGTGCCGCTAACGGATCTGATCGAATCCAAGCTGCCAAAGGAGGTGTGCATGCCGCTGATCAACGTTGCCGGACGGATCTATCCCTCATACGGCCAGCGGGCGGACGGCCCACGTGTGGAGAAGCACGTACAGCTTGCGCCGGCGGACAGAGCAAAGGCCGCCGATGAGGACACGCAGGATGAGCTGCGGGCGCGACTGAGCGTAGCAGGATTCCTGAACGGCTGCGTCAAGGCGATGGGTGCGCGGAGGGAGACGATCTCGCGAGCGGCGGCGCTCAAGGCGAGTTTCGAGATGGGACGAGGAGATATCATCGAGCTGATCCGACCCGTGGATGACGAGATGGAAGTGGAGGAGACGCTCGCGACTGAGCAGGACCAGGAGCAGGCTCAGGGTGAGGAGCAGGAGGGGACGATTGAGGTGCGAGACGCACCATTGCTCGCAGGCCAGAAGCGGGGCACTGAGGGCGAGGAGGACGACGGTGCCAAGCGAGTCAGGCCAGAGGGAGAAGCTCCGGAGCCGGGCGACGATGCACTGCCGGAGGGGTGGGTATCACGCATGTCCAAGACTCAGGGCAAGAAGTACTACATCCACATCAGGACGAGGAAGACGCAGTGGAACTTTCCTACGGCGGGCGATGAGGCGACTGAGGATGCGCCCGTCGCTGCTGCTGCCGCCACCACCGCCACCACCACCACCACTGCTACTACTTCCACCACTACTACTACCTGATGATACCACAACCCCGTCCACTTGATGTTGCTGTTGTTGCCGTGATGCGCTTGTACACTACTCGATTCTTTTTCCCCTTTTTCTTGCACGCACTGCAATGACTGGTGACTGACTGTATGGTATGACTTACAGTGATTTGAGAGGGTGGTTTGTCTGCTCGCGTGTTGTTTCTTTGTTTGCTTTGTCTGCCGACGCCACGCGCACGCGCAGAGGGAGAGGATGATGCACGCACGGACGTGGGCGCAGTGACAGTGCAGTGCAGTACAGTCGCCTCAGCCACACACGCAGTCGCTTCTCGCTTCGCACTCTTTCGCTTGGAATTGGAATTGGCAACGGGACCCGTAAGTGACCTCCTCTCCTTCGCGTGTCAGTCAGTCAGTCAGTCAATCGGTGTGCGGTGTGCGGTGTGCGGTGTGATGTGTGATGTGTGATGTGTGATGTGTGATGTGTGATTGATTAGTGCTCTGCGCCGCCTTTTTTCCCATTTTCCTGTTTTTGGTTTTAAACAATCACTTTCTCTGCTTACCATCTCCTATCTATAACGACACCTTCTCTCTCTCTCTCTCACTCTCTCTCTCTCTCTCTCTCTCTCTCTGTGTGTGTGACGGCACTCCTTTCTGCTTTCCTGTGTACGCTTTTGCCAATTGCACGTCTCCTTATTCTTCCTCCCCATCTCCCTTGGACCCGACGCTGCAGCCTCCTTGGACCCGGACTGGCCCTCAGGGTCCTCCCCCACAGCCCGCCCGCCCCTGCCCCCGCTGACGATACGACAGGGACTATACACCCAAGAGCGCAGTACGACCTGAACCAACCTCGCATATCAAGCTGTACGATAAGGCCGCCGACGACCAGCAAAGACCAACTCTCACGAATCTCGAACCACTGCAACAACATTTGATTAGATGACAGCCCCTGTCCAAAAGGCGAGTCCAATCCGCCCTTCCCTGGTCAAACTGGCTTGATCCTCTCTCTGACCCCACTCATTCCCCTTTGCACCTCGCAGTCTGTTCCCCTCACCTGCTCAGGCCACACACGGCCCGTCGTACACTTGGAATTCTCCGACCTCCAGGACGATGGCACCTACTCTCTCCTCTCCAGCTGCAAGGACGGCAACCCCATGCTCCGAGACTGGCTCGGTGACTGGGTAGGCACTTTTCTCGGGCACAAGGGTGCCGTCTGGTGCGCCAAGCTTTCCGGTGGCATTGCATCGCTTGCCGTCACCGCCAGTGCCGACTTCTCCGCCAAGGTCTGGGACACGTTCACCGGCAAGTGTCTCCACACCTTCCCGCACAACCACATTGTCCGCACTGTTGCCATCAACGCTGCAGGCACACGCATCATCACCGGTGGATACGAGAAGAAGCTCCGCATCTTTGACCTCACCCGACCCGATGCCGAGCCAGACTACCTCGTCGAGTTCCACGACAAGGGTCTCGCCCACGACGGCAACATCAAGAGTGTCGTCTGGCATCGCGACCCCACTGGCCAGTCCGGGAGTAGCGAAGACTCGATCGTCGTCTCGGCGGGCGAAGACAAGGTGGTCAGGTGGTGGGACGTGCGCACGCTGCAGAAAAAGCACGAGCTCAAGTTTGACGACCCCATCACCAGCATGGAGCGTTCCTCTGGCTCGCTCGGCGAGCTGCTCACCATCACGTCTGGCAAGGACGTGTACTTTATCGATGCATTCACCTATACTATCCGCAAGAAGCACACACTCAGCATCCCTCCATCCAGCGCATCCCTCCACCCTACCTTGGCCGATCGCTTTGTGGCAGGCAGCACCGCCGACGGGTGGGTACGCATCTTTGACTATGAGACGGGCGCGGAACGCGAACTACACAAGGGGCACCATGGCCCAGCACACTGCGTAAGCTACTCGCCAGACGGCGAGCTGGCCGCTAGCGGGTCCGAAGACGGCACCATTCGTCTCTGGCAGACATGGCCAAGTAAAAAGTATGGCCTGTGGACGTGACGTGACAGTATCCTTCATTCTTACCCCATGCCATGGCAATCAAACAAGCAAAATAGCAAACACAAACTCGGTCATATGAACACTGTATGAGATACATTAGCTGGCTAGTACAGTGCTGTACATTGCGGACCGAGTTAGTCGTACCACTTGCTTCCGACCACGCCGATTTCACGACGCACACGGTCCATGCGTGGCGGTCGGCCGTACTTTGGCTCTTGCGTCTCTGTAGCAAAGGCAAGCAGGCAGGGTCAGTATGGCTGTGCGTGTCAAGACGTGCTAGGAGACAGGACGTACTGAGAATGTCACGGTAGATCATGGAGATGGTGTCGGCGTTGTCCTTGTCCCACTTTGCGCGCCAGAAGTGGATACCCGCGGGGGTGAGGTTGTTGCTCTTGATGAATGCCGCGACGTCGAAGGGGGCATTGGACTCGGACGGTGCCGGTGCCGGGGGCGCGATGGAGGATCCGGGCTGCTGCTCGAGGAGGATGGAGGTGTACCGGTGGTAGGGGGTGCCCTTGGCGGGGTGGGGCGGGATGTAGGGCTGGACCGTGGTGCCTGCTTGTGGGTCGAAGGGGCGTGTGGCCGAGACTGGCACGTCGGTGATGAGGAGGTGAAGCTTTGTCTGGAACGTCATGTTCTCCTCGTCCGGGACGTCTGGGTCGACGGTGAGGAGGGAGTACTTGCGCTCGTCCGTGTGGAACGCGGTGGCCGACACGCTGGGCTGGCTGAGCGAGAGGCGCGGGTGGACAAAGACGCCGGCGAGCACGTCGCCGCCGTGTCCGCCGTGGTCGCCGATGCCGGGGCCGTGCCCGAACGCGAGCTGCAGGTCGACGGTGGGCGTGATGGTATCCAGGACGTCCGGGAGCACGTGCATCAGCGTGCACCGCTGCATGAGCTTGTCCAGCGCCCCGTACTTGCGCCACGCCTTCTCGCGCAGGTGTCGGTACACGGGCTCGGCGAGGTCGTACGTCCCCGCCCGGAACGCCGCGAGCACCGCTGGGTCGTTGATGCCCGCCGCGATCTTGAGCGCCTCCTCCTCCCCCGCGCCCGCGCCAGCAATGCGTTGCTGCAACTTGGCACTGTGCGCCGCGAGGTAGGACAGCGCCTCGTCGTACGCCGGCTGCACACCGGGCGCAAGCGCTGGCTTCCATGAAAACGGGGCCGGGGCCGGGGCCGGGGCCGAGGCCGACGTCGAGGTGGACAGCGCGCGCGCTTGAGCCCGCGTGCGCAGCGCGAGCCGCAATGTCGTCCGTGTCGCAATGCTGAGTGCCATGGTGTGATGGTGGATCTCAAGAAGAACTGACCTGCAAATCCAAATGCAATCCAATCTTGCACTCAACCGAAAAAAAAAACGGGAATCGGCCCCGCGAGAGGAGTGCCAACTCACTCGTGCGAGACAGACCCGATCACGCGTACGGTGCTGCGCTCGTGCTGGTCTGTTGCAATGTGGAGAAACGGAAACGCGCAATGCAGGCAGGAAGGGAAATGCAGAGCGCTGCGCGGCGCTGCGCTTCAACTGCGCTTCAACACAGACCCTGTTGGCTGTCTGTCGGGCCTTGCCGATTCACGGCTCAGTCAAGCTCAGCACCAGCATCAGCACCAGCCACCCTCACTCGAAGAAGACCAGAGAGACCAGAGACCAGCACCCCACGTCTCATCTTCCCTCCTCTCCCCCTCCTCCTCCTCCTCCTCCCACATCATCTGTCTCTTCTTTCCCTACATCCAACACGCTCCAGCACTCACTCGAATACGAGTCGGCTTGCAACGCGCTCGGCGGCAGTCATGACCATCTCGCTCGCTTATCACTCCGCCGCCTTGTCCTAAGATACCCGCTGCACCCACCCCTTCCCATCAAGGCATGTCCACATTCTTATTCACATTGCATTCTCATATTCAGTCTCAAGCTCCACCATAATCCATCATGCGTCTCATACGAGCCCACGACGGCAGGGCCATCACCGTCAACCAACCACTCTCCCAGTTCCACTCGCTCGAAGAGCTCCTCGACTGCTTCTCCCTCGCAACCGAGATCCCCTCTGATGCCATCATTTGCATGACCGCAGACGGCTCCCAGCTCAAGGACGAGCTCATACAGCAGATCATTGAGCACGAAGAGCAACAGCACCAAATAGCACTCTCCCAAGACCAGTCTCGCACCCCCCCTTCCGCCTCTGACGGCATCGCCACCGAGTTTTTCGTCTTTAATCGCGAGTTTCTCTTTGCTGACCCCGATGTCGTGGCTGCAGAGCTGGCCGAGTCTCCCGTACTCGAGCCAGGGCTGTTTCCGCTCGAGATCGCACATCCTCCCACGCCCAAGTCACTCGAGGCTCTCGTCATCTGGTCAGATCAGGTCGTCGCTCACCTCGTCGTCCACGAGCGCTACTCGCACGAGCTACTCGACCACATCCGATCCATCAACCGCAGCACCCAAGTCGCTCTTTTCAACCTCCAGTCCCATGCCGATAGCATCAAGAAGGGCGCAGATGCCCTTGCCGACCTTGCCGGCAAGGAGCTCAGCCGCATGCAGGGCCTCCTTGACGGTCATGAGCGCGATCTCCAGATTCTGGCCATGGTCGCCATCAACCCGCGTCTTCTTTCCGGCTCCTCCAGTGCCGACGGCCGATCGCGGACCAGCAAGGAACGTACCCTCGGTGACTATGTCAGTCGAGTCAAGATGACTGCCGTCGCCGATGCCTGCAGCAAGGTCTACACTGAGCTCCGCGAACGCATCACCGAGCTCGAGCAGAGTATCGACCACCTGAATCAGGACACCTCTGGTCTCACAAATGAGGTGCAAGGCACCTCGATTGATCCCTCCTGCGACACGTATCAAGAAGTCTCACAAGCCGTCTTCCGCAGCAAAGACCTCCGCGCCTATGTCGAGGACAACTGCTCTCCAGACCCACAAGGCTGGCCAGTCGCAGACAAGCTCCAGCCAGAAACATACGAGCAGGTCGTTGCCGCATCCGACGAGCTACTGCTTCTTGACGAGGTCGGCCGCCAGAGCGTGGTGCGTCTTACCCAAGACCGAAATGACATGATGGCACGCAGTCTCCATCTTCTCCAGGACATTAGCAGCCTGCAGTCCGAGTATGCCGACCTCGGCACTGCACTTGCTGCAGTGGACGCTGACCTGCACTCGAACAAGCTCGACGGCTTTAAGCACCTCAACCGCCTCAAGAACATGCTCTGGGCCTATGGTGCTACTGTCATCGAGGTCGTCCGCCGGCGCGAGTTTTCTCGCCACTTCCTCGGCAAGTCCCAGTCGCTTGCAGAACTTATGGCCAAGTTTTCAGCCTCTGAGCGCAAGCGGCGCCACGAGTACCGCAACCACATATTTGGCCAACTGCCTTGGGAGGTGAAGGGTATGGAAGAGATGGCGCCTAGTCTCGAGATCACCACCACCCGCACCAACGGCGAGGGCGTCGCTGACCTCGGACGCGATGATCTCGAGGCACTACTTTGCTTGCTAGATCAGGTCGACAGCAGCCTTGCCGAGACTGCTCGCGAGGGAGATCCCCCCAGCCCTATCCCCGAGCTCAAGGCCGCACTTCAGCAGCTTGCAGCCGTGCTCAACGATATGGATGCCGAGTTTGAGCATCTCGTCAACACCCAGCTTCTTGGACAAGAGGATGCAGAGGGCTCTGACGAGGATGAAAGCGGATCGGACACGTCCATCCGCGCCCGACGACGAATGCGCAATCGCAAGAGGCTGATGGGTGCCGACAATGCGCAGGTCGAGAGTCTTCAGAAGCAACTCGAGGAGGAACGCGCTCAGCACCGCAGAAAAGAGCGAGAGCTTGCTGACCAACAACAGGGCGAGCTCGACAAGCTTCGATCTGAGATGGAGCAGCTGCGTCGAGATTTGTCGGCAGAAAGACTCAGGAATGGCTCTCTGACGCGAGAGAAGGACGAAGTGTCCGCCCGCGTGGACAGCGTCACCACTGATCTCAACACTGAGCGCGAGCGGCGACTCAACATGGCCGACGAGCTGGCCGGTCTTCGTGCCGATCTGGAAGAAGCACGCAAGGCCGAAGCTGATGCCCGACGAGAGGCTCACGATGAGGCTGATAGGGCCAACGAGATGGAGGCCCACCTGCACGAGATGCAGATCGAGCTCGACGAGGCAAAGGCGGCCCGCATCGATGCCAGCAACCGCATTGAGGCCTTGCTCAGCGAAGGCTCAAGTGCCGAGCAGGAACTTCATGCCGCCCAATCACGCATCGACGAGCTCACAGAGCAAGTGTCTGCAGCACATGCCGAGATGAACAAGGTTCGCGAGGCTATTGCCGAAGTCGAAGCATCCAAGGAGCGCCAGATCCGCTCACATCGCGCAGAGGCCGATGGAGACCGCGCTATTTTGGAGGAGAAGCTTCGCGCACTCCAGCGCGACTTGGACTCGCAGAATAGCCGTGCTCAGCGTGCTGAAGAAGCTCGCGTACCCGACAAGGAGGCCATCGAGCTGCTCCGAGGTCAATTAAGGGCCGCGGATGATGCTCACGAGCAGATTGTTCGCGAGATGGACCAGGCACGCGAGCTTGCCGATCGCTCTGAGGCATCACGAAGGGAGACGGAGGCTAGCCGCCGTCTGCTGCTCGAAAGGACCCGCCCTCTGCTCAGCAAGTCGTACCTACTGCTCAAAGCGATCAGGGCCATGCCTGCGCTGTCGTCCTCTAAGAATGCCGCTTCGGCGTCGTCGGCTGCCAAGGCTATCGCTGCTAGCAGCCTGACCTCTTCTGCCATATCTGAGACTGAGAGGCAGGCCGCGCTCGACGCATTCGAGACCGACATGGATGCGGCCGATCTTGAAGTCGTGCTGGATGCGCTCCGTGTCTTTGACGCAACTGAGATGCACGACGAGATCAAGGGAAAGCTCGACTCTCTCACTACGCTCATCCGAAAGTGGCAAAAGGCGTACAAGAGCTCGAAGGAGAAGGAAAACAAGGCAACTGCTGCTGCCAAGGAGAAGATTGCATTCCGCAACTTTCAAACGGGCGACCTTGCCCTGTTCCTTCCTACCCGCAATTCGACCGCCAAGCCATGGGCAGCCTTCAACATTAGCTTCCCGCACTACTTTTTGCGTGCCACGGGACAGCTCGCGGAACAGCTCAAGACCAAGGAGTGGATCGTGGCGAAGATCACAACGATCACCGACAAGGTGGCAACGGATGCGCCTACTGAGGATGGGAAGGACGGCAACCCGTTCCAGCTGCCAGAGGGTGTGCGGTACTATTTGCTGGATGTTGAGACGTGGAACTCGGCAGCCAGTGTGGCGCCTCCCTCGCTCCGGACGCGCAGAAGCAGCTCGGCCACTGGTGTGACGAATGGCGACTCTGGAGAGGGCAGGAAGGAGAGAAGCCGAGAGAAGCGCCGCAGCGATACATTGCCTAGCTCAGCGACTGCGCCCACCGCAAAGGACGGCAAGACAGCAGAGGAAGGCGTGGTGGACGGAGAGGAAGCGGCAGAGGTCCAGCGCCAGGCCCTGGCCCGTCGAGCTAGCGAGGGCGACCGACCATCTGCACCGACCGCCTTGACCTTGATTCAGGAGGCAAATCGACCCAAGCGTCGCTCGCCCACGCCGCCAATGCTGACACCCGAGGCTTCACCACCAAACCGGACGCCTGCAGGCGACCGGACCCTGGGCTCCACGCTGCTCTCGCCTCCTGCTTCCAGCGAGCGTCGCACCTTGCGATCGACAGCGATCATCAGTCCGGACGATGCAAACGCGAGCGTTGTGTCAGACAGCGCTGCCACGCCGACGCCTTCTGGCTCTGCACCGTCCGCACTCACCCGGGCGCTGCGGGCAACCTCGCCGATCTCGACAAGGTACGACAGAATGGGCGGCCGAGGCTGGCCGACTGCCTCGCACCTCGGTGTTCTGGCTGAGACCCGGACGCCGGACGAGCGCGACGCGGTTTCGGCCTATGGCGATAGCGTCAATGGTAACGGTGATGGGAGCACGAGCAGCAAGCGCTCAGCCATCATCGAACGTGCTGCTGTTGCTCCTGCATTCGGCCGCAAGCGACGCCAGGCGCAGCTCGAGGAGCCCTCGTCCGACGCCGGGAAGGAGAGGCGGGCGGGGCTCGGGCTTGGATCTGCGCCGGCGTCGCACACGCGCACGAGTGGATTGGGGATCCCGTCGGTAGCCAGCCAGATGGGCGAGGCGCTCATGTCTAACCCGTTCTCGCAGAGCCCTGGGCCGTCGTCGATGCCCGAGCGCGAGCTCTTTGGCGGACGAAGGCGGAGCACGCTCAACGTGTCGAGCACCGGCGATGGAAAGGACGACGAGGTAACTCCTGTGCTCACCAAGCCCGCGGCTCGGGCAGCGCCCAAGGTGGAAAGGTGGGAAGACCGGGCGCCAGAGACGAGCACACGCCGGGCTGCCTCGAGCGCCAGTGGTGGCACGAGACGCACGCCGAGCATGGTCATTATTAACGGCAGCTCGCTGCTGCTTGCGGACCGCAGCGCCGGCGCCGTTGCCGACGCACTGGCCGCCACTGCGACAGACACGGTCGTCCCGTCCTCGTTCAAGTCGACGGGGAGCTCGAACCACAGCGGCGTGCAGCTGACTACTGCGCTGGGCGAGACTCACGTCGGGTCACCGACTGCAGCTAGTGCCGGTGCCGGTGCCGGTGCTGGCGCTGGCACGCTCCCGCGTTCTGAGAGCGGCAGCACGTCCTTCCTGAGCCGGTTCGGCACGCCCCAGCGCAGCAAGCGGCGCGAGCGGCCCCCGATCCCGGCCTCGATCGACGATAGCACGAGCGGCGCAAGCGACATGCTGCGCCGGCTCAACCAGCCCGCGTCGAAGTAGGCTGCTTCCCTTTCCCTGAATCTCACACTGTGTATTACTTATTCCATGAACGAACACGATTGGTTTTGAGACAAGAGCAGAATACTGGTGACATGTACAGGGTGGGCGGATTGGGGATTGGGGGTTGGTTAGGAGATGGCGACGAAGAAGCTCTTTTCGTCTGCCGACTTTGGTTGTGTGCCTACCTGTGCGCGGCGGAGGATGGCGTCGTCGCAGGCGGTGCGGATGCGTTCGGGCGTGGCGGGGGAGACGAGGTGGTGGCCGTACGCGTGTGCGTGTGAGTGGCCGTTCTGGGCGCGGACGGAGGCGATGGCGTCCTTGAGGGCGAAGAAGACGCTGGCGCCGAGGAAGAGCGGGGGCTCGCCTACGCCCTTGGAGGACTGGATGGTCCTGAGCGCGTCGAGTTTGCGCTCGGGGCCCTTGAGGAACGAGACGCGCATGTCGGTCGGGGTGTCTAGGAACGCGGGGATCTTGTAGTTGCCCGGGCCGCGGGTGGCGAGCTGTCCCGACTGGAGGAAGAGGGTCTCCTCGATCGTGGTGAGGCCAAAGCCTTGCGTGAAGGCGCCCTCGATCTGCCCGACATCGATGGACGGGTTGATCGAGCGCCCGATGTCCATGTGCACGTCGGCGCGCACGATGCGGTGGTCGCCCGTCAGCGTGTCCACCTCGACCTCGGACAGCGCGGCCCCCTGCGTAAAGTAGAAGAACGGCTTGCCCCTGTTCGTGGCCCACGAGTACCCGATCTCCGGCGTCCGGTAGTGCCCCACCGCCGACAGGGACGCACGCGCAAAGTAGGCCGCGTGCGCGGCGTGCGCGAACGCCGCGCCCGGCTCCGAGATGCCCGCGGCCGCCGCCTCGGCGCGGAAGGGCGCAAGACGCTCATTGAGCTGCTCGCACGCGTGCTTGAGCGCCATGCCGTTCAGGTCAGACGAGGCCGACGCCGCCGTCGCAGACGTGTTGGCCGCATGTGTCGTATTCGTCTCCATCAGATGCACCATTCCCAGCGGCACCCCAAGCTCCGTAGCCACCACCTGCGCCATCTTCGTATGTAGCCCCTGCCCCATCTCCGTGCCGCCGTGCGAAAACAACACACTCCCGTCGTGGTGGTACACATGCACCAGCGCGCTCGCCTGGTTCAAAAAGATGGCCGTAAACGAAATCCCAAACTTGGTAGGCACCATCGCAAGCCCACGCTTCTTGTACCGGTGCGCAGCGTTGAACGCGTCCACCGCGCCCCGGCGGCGCTCGTACTCGCCGGACGACTTGAGCTGCCGCCAGAGCGCGGGCACGTTCCAGTCCACCAGCGCCTGGTTAAAGTGCGTCTCCTCGCCCTCCTGGTACATGTTGAGCTCGCGCACGCTCTCCGGCGTCTGTGCGAGCACCGCAGCCACCTTGGTCACCATGTCCTCGCAGATAAACATGCCCTGCGGCCCACCAAAGCCGCGGAACGCAGTGTTGGACATCGTATTGGTCTTGCAGATAAAGCCCGACACCTTGAGGTCCGCAATGTTGTAGCAGTTGTCAATGTGGAACATGGCGCGCTCGAGTACCGCCTGCGACAGGTCCTGCGACCAGCCGCCGTTGTTGTACACGCTCGCTTCGAGACGCTCCAGCTTGCCTGTGGAGGAGAAGCCCACCTTCCAGCGCGAGTAGAACGGGTGTCGCTGGCCCGAAATGAGCATGTCCTCGTCGCGGTCCAGCATGCATCGCACGGGCCGTCCGACCTTGCGCGCCGCGAGCGTCATAGGCGCAGCGAGGGCGATCGTACGCGTCTCCTTGCCACCGAACCCACCGCCGAGTCGCTTGGTGCGGGTCACCACGCGGTTGTTCGGGATACCCAGGATCGCAGCGCAGAACACCTGCGTCTCGCTCGGGTTCTGGGTCGAGCTGAACACCTCAATCTCCGAGTCTTCCTTGCCGGGCACGATGAGACACGCGTTCGTCTCGAGGTAGAAGTGCTCCTGTCCGCCCATGCGCGTCTCGCCCTCAAGCACATGGTCGTGGCGCTCCCACGACTGGTCGCTGTCGCATCCGCGTCGGATCACCGGGCGCGGCTTGAAGAAGCTCTGTTTGGCAATCGCCTGGTCAATCGTCAGGATGTGCTCCAGCTCCTCGTACTCAACGACGACCTTGCGCGCCGCCTCCTGCGCCAGCTTCTTGCTCTCAGCCACAACGACGCCAATAATCTGGCCCACAGAGTACACCTTGTCCTCTGCGAAGAAGGTCTCGTCCATCGCAGGCGGGTTCCACACGTTCGAGCCGCCCTGCGGAATGTCCTTGTAGGTGATAAAGTCGACCACGCCGGGGATGCGCAGTGCAGCGGTGGCGTCCACCTTGCGCAGGATGGCGTGTGCCTTTTGCGAGAGCACGAGTGCACCATGCAGCTCGTTGGCCACTGGAGGCATGTCGTCAATGTAGACTGCCTCACCCGTGACCTGCTTCATGGCAGACAGGTGCGGCACAGAGCTGCCAGACGGCTGCTTGACTGCGACATCCTCAAAGTCCTGATGACCACTAGTCACAGGGCGGTCCACGGTGCTCTCAGCAATCTCGGCAAGGTTCGGCAGGCCCTCTTGCTCGAGCTGCACACCGAGCTTTGTCGAGATCCAGCTCCAGAATCGGACGAGGAAACCGAGCGCCAGACTCTTTCGGAAAACGGGCATGCCACCTGGCACGCCGTAGGGAAGGTCAAAGTCTGCAGTGGACAGCGTGTCGAGTGCCCTTTCCAAGGTGTTTGGGTCGAGCAGGCTGGCGCCAGCGAGCACAGACTCGGTCTGCTTGCTCTGCATCGTGGTCGGGCCCATACCGCCGTAGGCCAGGGTGGCATCTCTGATCGCATTTGAAGCCTTGTCGAGCGTAATGCGCAAACAGGACGTGACAATGGCAATGTCGTCATCCTTGCGCTTGGACTGCTTGTACGAGTGGACAAAGGAGGCGGTTTCGTCGGCATCCTTCCAGGGAACAAACAGCTTGGTCAATATAGCACCGGCAGGGAGCGCAGTCTTGCGGTAGCCGAGGAAGAAGCTACGCATGTTGACAGACTTTTCCTCGGCGGTCGCAGCGGCCGGATCGATGTAGTAGAGCTCGGCACCGGTGGCAACCCAGACAGGGTTGAGGTCCGAGATTGGGGAGGCGGTGGCAATGTTGCCGGCCAGAGTGGCGACGTTGCGAATCTGGTTGCTGGCAAAGTAGCGCAGGTTGTTCAGGATCGACTCGCGAACCTGGTGAGCGTAGTCACCGTCGAGCTTATCGTCTCGGAGGTTAATGATCAGCTCGGTGAGGGGCAGATTGGCGCCAATGGTGATACCATCTGGGCTTGAGTGGTAAAACGCCAGCTCGCGGATGTGGTCCGAGACAAAGATGGACACGCTGTACTTGATGTACTTGAACTTGACCTCGATACCCGTCTCAGTGTTTCCGCTGCGGATCTTGGCGCCCTCGGCGGCATACATCTTCATGCATTTGACGAGCGACTCGAGCGAGCCAGGTCGCAGCCAGACCTGACGCACGGTCTCGGCGTGCTGCTTCTGCCTGGCCTCAAGCTCCTCACCCTCAAATTCGTCCTCGTTAGGCGCGGGAAGGTCTTCGACAAAGACGAGATCCTGGTCGTCGAACGAGCCCTTGGCGAGATAAGGAGGGAAAATAGGCTCGGTACCCGGCTCGTAGGTCTTGAAGAGAGTGGGATCAAAGCCCTTGAGGATGGCGTCTGCGCTAGTTTGGATTCCAGCGGCAGCAGAAGCAGCAGCACCACCACCACAGCCTCCCTTGCCGTCGCCCTTGACCATGCAGCAGTCTGCGCCCTTGGGGCAGCCTTGCTTGGTGGCCTCATCGACGAGCGTTGGGTCGATCTGCGCCTGTTCTGGTGGTGTGATGGGGGTATCGGTATCGCTGCTGGTTTCGGAAGAGGAGCTGGCTGATGCTCCTCGCTTGGACTTTACGGTGGCAAATGTCTTGGCGGCATCAAGGATGGGGCGGTAGCCTGTGCAACGGCAGAGGCAACCGTCGAGCGAGTGTTCAATGTCCTCCTCGGTAAGAGTGCCGTAGCCATTTCGAATGGTGGCGTAGAGCGACATGACGATACCGGGGGTGCAGAAGCCGCACTGCGAACCAAACATCTTGCCGATGCGCTCCTGGACCGGGTGTGGGTTCTCTGATGTGCCGATGCCTTCGACGGTGAGAACATGGCAGCCGTGGACGGCTACAAGAGGAAGGAGACACGCATTGACCGACTTGTATCGGAACGGCGCGGAGCGCTTTCCATCCTGGCTGGGGGAAGGGCGCTGCTCTCGCTTACCAACAACGACGGTGCAGGCACCGCAGCCGCCCTCGCCACATCCGAGCTTGGTGCCCGTGAAGCCCTTGCTACGAACAAACTCGAGGAGGGTCTGGTCAAGATCGTCGCCCTTGTCTGCGGAAAGCTGAAACTTGACCCGATTTAGAGTGAAGACAAGCTTGGAAGACTTGTCGAACTCGGCAGGGACCGAGAACCCGTTGACCTCGTGGGTGGAGAAGCCATGGGATGTGGAAGGTGTAGGGACGGGCATGTTGACGGAGCCAAAGTGGGGTGGGTGGCAAGGACTCTATGACGCCACCCAGATGCAAGCGTATCGTATGTTGCGTCGTAGGAAGCGACAAATTGATGAGACAGATGGAGATAAATATAGCGAGTGAGCCTGTATTCAGGGTCCGGACCCTGACTGCTCAGCTGGTGGCGTAAGATGGGTGGTCGTGGACAGAGACAAGGAGAGGGAAAAGGGATGATGGTGGAGAGATGCCAGAGTGCAGACCTCCTTGGCCGAACAAAAGGAAGAGCGAGCACACGACTGTTAAAGGAAAGAAGAAAGAGGGGGAAAGGAGGAGCTGTCACCCGCCACGCCACGGCCTCGCCCAGCCCAGCCCAGCCCAGCCAGCGAGTGAGCGAGAGAGGCACTTTCCCCACGGCTCGCTGATATCCGAAGCGCACTGACGCCTAACCTCGAGTGAAGGAACCCTCCTTGGCCCCCATGCGCGTCAATTTTGGAAAAAAAGGCCGGGAAAAGTGCCTTTCCGACTCGCAGGCAGCCCAAGAAGCGGCACCTCAGCAGCCAACCGTCGCGCTGCGATATCACACACGCTCTCATCCTCCAGGCAAGCTCCTAAGCTCTTATCGGAGGAAACCTTTCATGGTGCTCTTAGAGAGGAAGGGGACGAAACTTGCCCCCATGGATCAAGCTTAAATTTTCCTTCTTTCATTCGTAGTTGAAAGATCATAACAAGTCGTCTCCTTCGACCCATTCTGTCTTCCTCAGTCGGGGCCCTCATTTATTTGACAGAGAACCTCCCCGCACTCGACTCGACACGAGAAAAATAAAACAGAAAAAGAAAGCTGCATTTCCGCTAAGCATGCGTCTCGGAGATGGCCGAGCAACGCCTGCCTTCTTGTCTTGCTTTCTCTGACCGTCTGCGCTCACACGCCGAAACGTAACGTACCGTGCAGCCGTACAGCCGCGCAACCACCCGCGACCCTTCCATCGACACAAGCCACCCAACTTGCTGCGTGGTGAGCTTGTGACTAGCATACTGGGAACAATTACCATTACAACACTACTATGCCCCCACCACTGCTCAAGAGGAAAGAGACGCCGACAGCATTGAATCAAAGCGTAAACAAAAAGCGGAGGTCAGCAACGCTCAGTCGGCCCATGGCCGCCTCGTCCTTGCCAATCGCCGCCTCAATCATCGCGCTCTTCTTGTTTTGCAGCTCAATGATACGGCTCTCGATGCTGTTCTCAATCACCATTCGCTTGACCACAATCGGTCGGTGCTGCCCAAGTCGATGGATGCGGTCCATCGCCTGTACCTCTACCGAGGGGTTCCACCAAGGGTCCATCAGGTAGACTCGTGAAGCCTCTGTCAGGTTGAGTGCCACACCACCCGCCTTGAGCGAGACAAGGAACACCGTCACGTTCGGGTTCTCCATAAAGTGCTTGATCGTCCTGTTCCTTGCCTCGGGTGACATATTGCCCTCCAGTCGGCAGATCTGGAATCCCGCTCGCTGCAGGCGGAAAGCGATCAGGTCCAAAAAGTTGACAAACTGCGAAAAGACGAGCGACTTGATCGTCTTGTCGTCCGAGCGCAGCTGCGTAAGCTCCTCGACCAGCGCCTCGATCTTGGTGCTTGACCTCCACTTGTTCATGTCCAGTCGCGACAAGATTCCCTGTCGACCTTGATCATGTGCCGCCCGGTGTGCAGGTGGCTCGAGTGCCTCGGCCTCAAGGTCGATCGACAACGTAGCGTGGCAGTAGGGGCAGTCGGGTCCGTCGCCACCGACAGCCACTTCGGCATCCAGATACTGCCGTACGCACTCGCGACAAAAAATGTGTCGACATCGCGACATGATTGCATCTTCTGCCTCTTCCAAGCAGATACGGCACACGTGTATCTCGCCCTGATCGTCGCCGAGAAGCTTGTTGGCAAGCCCCGTCTTTGAGCGAAGCACCAGATCGGGATGGTTCGCCAACTGTCGCATGCGTGTCAGCAGGGTAAAGATGTTGCTGTAGTTGTTGAGAACCGTTCCGTGGTCAAGGTACGTCGAGAACTTGCGGGTCGTGTCCGTGTACAGTGACCTGTACAAGTCCTCTTCCTCTTCGTTGAACATGTCGCGGCGCACTTCAATCGTGCGAGGTGGAAGGCCCATGTCGTCCGCGCGTTCTAGCTTGGTCCTGCGCAGCATCATGCGCTCCAGAAGCAAGCGTAGCCGTGCAAATGCTTCGCGACCGTAGCCTTCTTCCACACCGTGGCGTTGAATTGGCTTCAAGATCTCATTGTTCCAGAAGCAGGTATGGTGCATCGGCGTGTGCCCGCAGCTGTCGCAATTTCGGTGATTCGAAAAGGACCAGTGCAACGACTTGCAAGTACATTTCTTGCAGTAATAGAATGCGTATGGGTCTCCGCCCAGGAAGCGAATCATCGAATAGAGCTCACCCACTCGGTTCTGGAGCGGCGTGCCACTGAGGCACCATCTAAAGTCGCCCTTCAGCGCGAAAGAGCCCTTGGCCGTATTAGTGGTCCTCTCCTTGATATTGTGCGCCTCGTCGAGAATAATGCGTCGCCAGTGGATGGCATGCAGGGCTGAATCTTCTTTGATAATCTCGCCTTTACGGCGGAAGCCGGCTTCCTGTTTTCGGTAGCTGCTCTCTAGCACTGCGTAACTGGTGAGCACGACATCTGCGCTCTTGAGCAGCTTGATATCAGATGTGCGGTTGGCTCCGTGCCACAAAACAACCTTGAGCTTGGGGTCGGTGTATTGCTCAATCTCGTTGCGCCACTGGATGATGGCGACCGTGGGAGCCACTACCAGGCAGGGCTTTTTCCGGTCCGACAGCATGAGACTGATCATCTGGATCGTCTTGCCCATGCCCATTTCGTCGGCGAGCATGCCTCCCTTCCACTGGCCGCGCTCCTGCTTGGTGAGCCAGTCGAGGCCCTCGCGTTGGAATGGAAGCAGCTTGATGGTGAGGCCTTTCGGCTGCTCAATCTGTTCCGGCTTGATGACGGAAACCGAGTCCTTCAGCTTCTCCCAAAGTCCTTTCAGCTCTGGATGATGTTGCTCGAGGGCGAGTTTGGTTTTTTCAAAGTGGGTCAAGGTCTTCTTCTTTCGCTTGGCAGCCCAGGCCTCGCTCTTCAAACGACGGGCACGCTGCTTGGCCGTCTCGTATCGCTGCTCCTCCTGATAGACGCCGCGCTGGCCACGGCTGGAAGAAGCAAGCGGCTCGTCTGAGCCACTTTCGCTCTCGCTGTGTAGTTCGCTCAAACTACTGGCGTCCGAGTACTCGCTGATGACATCCTCCTCCTCCTCCTTCTTCGTCCAAGATTGACGACTATTTGCAGAAGGACGCGACTGTCTCTTGCCACGCGATGAGGAAGGGATAAAGTCATCATCGTCATCCTCGTCGTCAAAATCGTCGCCATTCCCATTTTCAATCTTGGCGGTCGACGTTCGACCTCGTCTACGAGTGTTGCTGGGCCTGGCAAGAGCAGGTCTAGAAACAAGGTCATCTTCAACTTCCTCTAAAAGGTCGTCTTCTTCATCCTTGTCAGTAGTCTCTGCATTAACAGGAGGCTCGACAACGGGAGGCGAGACTGCGCGGGCTTTGCCCTTCGAGCCCTTGAATGCTGGAACCCAGGCTTCTTCTTCGGTCTCGTCATCCGTTTCGTTTGGCTCCTCGTCTTTGACACGCGCGCTGCTGGCGGCGGACTGACGAGAACGTGGGTCTCCTCGGCGAGTCTTGGCCGGAGGCGGATATTCTTCATCGGTGTCACTGATTTCGATCACCTCTTGCTTCCTCTTGCCCGAGACAGGGGAGGCCTTCATGCGCTCCTGTTGCTCAGCCTTGACACGATCGGCCACCTGCGAAATGCGCCTTGATGAGCGACGTGAGGGCGGGATATCGACTACGATCTCGTACCTCTGATCCGACAATAAGGGAAAGACATTGCCCGTCAGTCACGGAACCAAGAGAACAAATACGACAGGAAGCAAATGTACTTACGCTTTCGGCCTTGGTAGTGGCGGATCGGGACTTTGTACGCTTGGGTGGCAGCAAGTCAAGGTCGTCGTCTTCCTCGTCATCGGGAACTGACGTAGCGGGAGTGATGGATCCCGAGTTGGCTGACGAGGAGGCCTTGGAAGAGCGACCGGTGGCGGGGGTGGTAGCCGACGATATGCTCGTCCGCGTCATACCAAGGAATCTTGGTCGACTCGGCGAGGGAGTTTCTGAGACGACCCTGTCATAATCGACAGCTGCAGTGTCCTGTGCCACATCAACTACATCGCTTTCTTGCTCCCTCTTGGGAATGCGAATAGACTGGCGTGAAGATCTTCTAGGAGGCATGATCGGCACTACCAGGAGAATAATGGGTAATGCGGAGGAGGAGATGAAGGAGAGCGAGGGGAGGAGCGCTGCTCAGGCGAAGCTCTGTTTTGCTCGACAGACGGCAGAATTTGATGGTGGGGCTGAGGTGAGCTGAAATGAACGGAAGAAGGTAGTCCCGCAATTCCTTCGCCGGAAGACGAACCGAGGGTCTGGGAAGGTGGCTGGGAAAATGAACCGGAACGAGAACTGAGCAAGCTCTTCTCGCCCTCGGGCTGGTAAGAAGAAAAAGAGTGACAATGAAGTCGTTCCGAGCCACAGGGAGAGCGGGGATGAGGAGAGGGGAACGAACGAGTCGGGTTGAGTTGGGTGAGGGAAAGGGTCTGATTGCTGCTGCTCAGCTTTTTGCCACTCGAGCGAGCGGGTTGACTGTCGACTGTCGGCACTCGACAGGCCCGCCTACCGACTCGACTCAGCCAGGCAGGCTTCCTGCACATGTTCTCGCAGACAGATTTGGCTGCATTGCATTCGCGCTCCCCGCCCGCCAGGCGGGCAGGCAGCTGTTGGGAAGGCGAGAGAGGGAGGGAGCAAATCAGCTGCGAACTCCCTGCATGCACTCCAACCTTTAGACAGGGCACTCGCGCAGAAACGACACACAGATAGAGTGTTTGTGCCTTTCGCTTCTTCCGACAGGATTTTTTTCTGGTTTCTTGCGACGTGCCGAGGCTGAGTCGCGCACTCCGGTAGTCGACGCCCGCTTAACCAAGCCGTGCAGCAACGGAGGGCCCCGTAGCAGAACGCGAAAGAAGAGGGCGTCGAGCCACCAGACTGACTAGGCTGGCTAGCCATGAGGCCGGCGCAAGGAGGAGGGTTGTGATGAGAACACGTACGACACATAATTAGCAAGGCAGCAACACGAGATTGCGGTGGAAAAAGAGCCACACGGTGGTGAGGGCTAGAGAAGAAAAAAAAAAGGGTAAAAAGTGGACTTACACCGAATACTCAGTGTGCTTTATTTTCGACACCTGTGAGATTCGAACTCACGCGCTCTTTCGAGCATATCCTTAGCAGGGATACGCCTTGACCACTCGGCC